>QGEC01000056.1:0-363519 GCA_004367155.1 Fusarium clavum | reverse complement strand
CTCGCTTATCAAACACGTTAGGGTAAACTGATCGGACTCTGTGCGTGGAACCGCTAAGCCAAGTACCTAAAAACAGAGACCCTGTCACTTGCAGTGCAGTAACAGTGACTCACGGTTCTAACTCTTTTCAACACTGCGCCAGGATCGTTTCTGGAAGGTGTCGGCAAATTCCGTGTCCACCATTAGCTAATACTACCTGGACAAATAAGAGGCAGCTGAATTTTAAAATACACCGTGGCATTTTTATTTCTTACGCGCGTTTCTATGTTATCAATCTTTTGAATATCTATTGCTTTTTGATACAAAGCCATGTTGCTATACCTATATACTTTCTGATACTGACCAGAAGTTATCTTTACTATTTGGAAGAAGTTGACGACTACAAGATGCACGCGCGGAATGCTGTTCACGAGCCCAACGCGCCCCTGGGCGAAAACAATCGGCTCGTGATCCTCACCGCTCAGAACTCGGAGCCGTCTGCCGGGCCTCACAAACATGCGATCGCTATGTTACCATCTACAACGCATTGTACGACTGTTGGTCACCGCCGTCACTATCCTTCGATTCCGGCTGCGTGTGTTGTTTGCGTGAGTTCTCCACACTACTGTCAAAGAGCTAAATACTAATTTTAGTCTTGCTTCTAGCGTAGAAAGCATCTGAAATGCGATGGGCAACGCCCTTGTTCCCGCTGCAGAGCTGCCAATCAGAATTGCGTCTATGTCGCTTCCCGTCGCGGATACAATGGTCGTAAAAGTATGGCTGCCCAATCCATTGCTCATCTTAAGGCAACGGAAAACCATGGTCCACTTGTCACGCCTACAGCGACAAGAATCGATTCTGGACCCCCCTTATTCGAAGCAGAATTTCCCTCCATCTTTGATTCCTCCGCATTCTCAAATGTTATCCCGGAGCACTCGGGTATCGGTGTAAACTCCACATTTGGGATGTTTCCTCAAACTACCGCTTCAAGTAGCTTGCCTGCCTATTCTTTCCAGACTCCGTTTGGCGGTATAGGCGGCGAACCGCACCTAGGCTTCAACTACGAAATACCCCGGGCACTTCCTCGGAGAGATAGTTACATTGAGTCATTTTATCAAAACTTCTACGCCGCCCATCCCTTTATACTCCCAAAGGGGCCTCTTATTGTCTTAGCACAGGAGACTCCCTTGGAGCCTCTGTTTGCTGCTATGCGGTGGATTGGTTCCCTATATATCGAGAAAGACACCTCCCCCGGCCTGTTCAGAGAGGCATTTCGTCTCATAGATGGTAACACTGTCAAAGACGGCTTTTTGGTGCAGGCAAGGTTGCTTCTTGCCATTGGACTTGACGGAAACCATCGACTTGAAAAGGCCAAAAAGCTCATGGCAGAAGCCCGGGACATCTCCATCCAAATAGAAATGAACAGCCAATCATTTGCAACCATCAACGGCCAAGGATCTCCGATAATTGAAGAGAGCTGGCGGAGGACATGGTGGGAGCTCTATGTTGTCGATGGCCTTATGTCTGGTGTGCATCAAAAGGACATCTTTAACTTGTACGATGTCCCTTCGAATGTTGCTCTACCATGTGAAGAGTATCAGTATTTCACAGGAGTAAGTAGCCCGATAGAGGCCCTGGTTTTCGCCATGTTCATAAGATCTAGGAAATACCTCCCCCGAAACAACCAAATAATCTGGAAGACATCGGGCTGTTCGACAGCAAGCCGTTCTCGTCGTATACCTATCGAATTCAATGTGCCTGCTTCCTGGGTATCCTCCAAAGGACGCCAACAGAGATCGAACATATCGACAGGCTGCTCGCTAATTGGATGCTTCGTCTACCGCCTTCAAAATACGACGCTTATGTGAAGGGCGAGTCAGATGAAATGCTGTTTCAGGCTATCATGATGTGGCACGCTATAACTATTCTACTACACCAGCCTCACTCGCAACTAGATCCGTCTACAACTTACCATATTCAGGCTTGCGCACCGAACACGCCTGCCCCGTCCAAGGATGCCTTCAACTCACATACGAGACGAACGATCCGGTCTGCGACGGAGATCAGCAAGTTGATCATGCACCGCGTCCCTCTCCTCAAACATACTCATTTCTTTGCTTACATGGTAACATTATCATCTACGATTCATCTCAGTAGATGGTCACTGTCCTTTGTGGCACAGGATGATGATGATCTCCGTCAAAGCATGCGTCTGAATATCGGGGCGCTTCTAAAATATGCTGTTATGTGGCCTATGGCGCAACACATGGGAGGTCAAGTAAAGCATGTTGCAAAGGGGATATACACGATGAAGAAGCGACATCAACAAAAGGCCCAGACATAGGAAGGTTTACCACTGCTAGGTCAAAAAGACCACACGGGTCATCACAGCAGCCGGCGCAAGTGGGATGTACACAACTCCATTTTTAAAGAAGAGTTATAATTACTGGAAAACTAAAACTGTATAGAAACAACATGATTCCTCAAAAGACTCTCCACCTCTAGATGACCGTTATTCCCAGCAAGTGAATATGCAAAGCCATTACTGTGATTTGAAGTTTTCGCACTGAGAAGGACCTGAACAGCATCTTTATGACCGTTACTAGCCGCCCAACAGATAGGCGTGAAACTATTATGACTCTCATGTAACGGATAGGCACGATATTGTTCACTCAAGAGCAATCTGACAAGATCTGTCTCTCCGACTGCGGCTGCATAGCACAGAGGGGTCATTCCAGAGCCATCAGCGGAGTCTGGCGGGTGCCCGGCGGCGAGTAATAATTTGACGAAGTGAGTAAGTCCAAAGGAAGAGGCAACGTGCATGGCGGATCCTGATGGAGTGCGCCACACGTTCACATCGGGCTGTCCTTCGAAGCCAACAAATCCCTGCCCTCGCCCGCGGGGATCATGTGTCCCAGAAAGCCATTCACTCTTCAGATACTTATCGGCAACCCAGTACTGTTGAGTCTGGCTCGAGGCAGCGACTTTGGCAGTGTTGTTCAAGAAAGTTATTATGAGATTCTGAGTCTCTGGATCGAGGTGCCGCACGATGATACGAATGTGTTTTCCCCAGTTGCTCGACGCATATCTGTAGAATTGATAGACGAATAGCCATGTATCCAGGTCCTGTACTCGCGACGGTGGAGCAAAGTCCAATCGGCTTAGGTAGTTAAGACAAGTCAACGCTAGTTGTCTGTGGATACCAAGGGCGAGCCTTTCTCTGTCCGGAGTCCCGTTGACTGGCGCGTTTGTTCCTCGGTCGTTGATAGCGGCGAGGTAAGTTTCGAAGTACCGCTTGGCTGTCCAGTGAAGGAACACAACATGATTACTCTTCGCCTCATACGAGACGAGGCCAGCACAAACATTCAACAGCTCGTCTGTGGGTGTTACACTGGGTTTTATCCCTGAGCTGCTTGAATCCTGTTCTAAGGAAATTGCTTCTCCCAGTTCGATACTGGTTAGGGGCTCTTGGGCAAATGTCAACCAGGTAAGCACTCGTTTCGCAAGACGAATCAAATTTGGTTTCTGACGATTGATCCTCTCCAAAGTCTTGGAGTATGCATCATTTAAAGCATCTGTGGGGTCAGTCCCGCTCCGGTTCTTTGCTCGGGTATCGAAATTCCTCAAAGCATTTTCGATCTCGTGTTTTGACCTGTACTCTTCGAGTGAGTTAAGGTGAAGTTGTGCAAGAAGGAACCTATCATGGAAAAATTAGCTTCTACTCTTATAGTCTGACTCCATCCATCAAACTTGTAGACTCACATTCCATCAGATGCGTTGGAAATAGTCTCTATGACTTTGACCTTGAGTTCCCGAGACTGCTGTTCAAGGAAGCTGCTAACATAATTCAGGTTTCCCTCGATGAAGCGAGAAATATCTCGTCTGTCAGCACGGATGGGGAGTTTCGAAACGTTTCGACCCTGCCTCATCAATCTCTCAATGTCGGGCAAATTTCTTGATGTCGCGAAGATTCTCACGTCGTTGCTCTTCTGTAGATCGAAAACCCTTTCCAAGAACCTTCGCGCGTCTCTGTAATGCAACTCATCCAGAGCATCAATGACGAGAAAGACCTTTGAGCGCGCAGCTATCTGCTGTATGGCCGTGACACTCTCACTCAGAGTAGGTTGTCTCTTCTCCTTCTCTAGCTTGGTTCTGAAAAGGATCCTGACTGCTTCGGGGACATCGGGACAAGACTGAAGCAGTTGTTTCAGTAGAGCTCGGAGAAGCATTTCAGCAGTTTGTTCCGCTTGGTAATCATAGCTTGAGTACACGTACGCCATCAGGCTTCTCCCATTGTTGCAGACTGTTCTGGCAAGGTGCTCGACAACCACTGACGTCAGCACTGTCTTACCGGCGCCTGAGATACCAGGGCAGAACAGAGTTTTTGATTGGTTAGTCTTGAACTCTTGGAATTCTTTCGAGTTGAGAAGCCATTCGCCGGTCTTGGGCTGTCTGAGGGCTAGAGTGTCGTTTTGTTTCTTGTCAGACATGAAGCCATCAATCTGTAGCCACTCTGCCATCCGTTGGGCATGTCCAATGCTGAAATCAAGTTGAGATTTATCTACAATGCCCTCGGTTAGCTGGGGTTTCTCGATCAAAGGCCAGCCATGAGAAAGCTTTACTCCTACAACGATGATACTTGCCTTTCAGTCTGAGAGTAGAGTCAGCTCCCTCTATACAACGCTTTACATAATTCGAGATCTGCATAAATCCCATATCCTCAGGGTCGTAATGCTTATGCAGTAGGTTGTGCCTGACTGGCAATCCCAAGCTCGGAATACCATCCAGGGTCGCGGAGGTCTCGGGTACTGTCTAAAAGGTCTGATCAGTAGGCATTCTACGGTGAATTAACAGGATGGGCTTGGCCCCAACTCACCACACCCTGCCCGTTTCTGTCAATATCGAACAGCTTGAGGACTTCATCTGGGAGACCTCGAACTAATGGTTCGAATTTGGCCGGTTGCTCTTCAAAGAAGCACATAATAGGAAACGTGTACTTTTGGTCTCTGACTAGAGCAGCAAAGCTGTCAATCATACTAGTAAGTGGACTTGGCTCTCCGCGGTTGTCGTGTCGCCTGTCGGACCGCAGGTATTGAATCAGTTCAGGGGAACAATTATCACCCTCTAGTAATGCAATCTTGTACCAGAGGCGATGGATGGCATAGCCCGCTTCCCAACTTCCTTTGAAGGGTGTACCCAGGAAAACTGCTCCAATAGTGAGGTTAAGGATGCGGCGATTTTGGACTGCATTGTCTCGAAACGACTGTTCCGCTCTGAGAAGCGCCTAATCCGGCGTTAGTCTCCTTTCATCATTGCACTGTCGACGGAAATCTTGGGAGAATATGAGATAATACGCAGGCTCATTTCAACATAGAAGCAGGCTCCAGACACTTACATTAGCCAACATCAACCCACCAAAACAGGACGCAACGAAAAAGATAGGCCGGTCATGTCTCCCCTTGGAAATTTTAGTTTTCTTACATACAGTAGTTAGGACAATGACATACTTCGCTTTCGCGGTTGTCATTCAACGCTTGTAGTAGAGTAGCAGCATGCCCGTCAAAGCGTTTCTGCGAAGCGGAATCCTTCCTATAACTGGCCGGCCAGTCGTAGCATAGGATTCGAGCAGTTGGTATGACTTTGGGCAATAGCTCTACATCCTCAAGCCAGATCCTTTTGCCGGACTGTGGAGTCTTTCCATCTTTGAAGGCGATCCAGGTGTTAGGCGAACGGGCACCGAGACCATGGATTGCAATGATGCTTTTCATCGTGTCAGTGGCTACACTAAAATTTAATCAGGAAGGTAACTTACTCGACTTCGGTAGCAGCAGTCGCTGCTTTGTCACTGGGGTTCGGGTACTGTTGGACTAAACCAAAGCGTCGTTCAGGCTCTTTGCCAACAACCCTGTCTTTAGAATTAATCCATCTAAGCAGTGCATCTTCCTGGCGATCCTCAAGCGAAGGACCGAATTCGGTTGTTCCTACTTTGGGGCTTGTTGCGTTGATGGTATACACAGGGCTGAATTGCAACGGCCTGCTGGCGTGTTCCGCCTGAGGCTCAATTGCCACATGCTGCACTCCTGAGAATTGCAACCTGCTATTATCAGCAGGTAACTGTGGCTGTGGCTGTGGCTGGAGGCGACTGGCGTAGTTACTCCCAGCTCTTTGAGAAGATGTTTGCCGCTGTGAAGAGGAAGAATTGGCAGGCGGCTGCTGTAGTTGTTGCCGTTGCTCATGCTGCCTCTGCGTAGAAGACGCCTCTTCTTGAGCGGGTCTGCGGACAATATCTTTGAGCCACTTCATCTTGTGGCTGAGGGAAACTGCGTGGAAGAAACAGATTGGATGTTAAAGATCGATTGATTGAAACACTAATCACCAAGAGAGAGAAGAGCGGTTAGGCATGGAAGAGTACCTCAAAGGGTTACGCAGGGTGGCACTTATAGCCTCACAGCTTCGCGCCAAGAGAACGATTAATCGCCCCCAATTTGAATTCAGTTAATTACGACGCTCGTGACGCTTATGGCTACACAACGTACACACCTATGTCACACACTCGTGGTAGTATTTTCTACACTTCTATTTTTGTCAAACAAGGCTTTAGTGGGGTTGGGAATGTTTGAAAATACAGTTACAAGAAATCAGGCTGTCGGACGAAAGGAACAACGAAAATGTCTTGGTTCTTGACGTACCCATGAGCGTGGTGTTGGGGCTGAAAAGTCTCACCTGGCATCTGATACCGATGGGGTAGCATTGTCTGACCCCAAGAGAGACATGATAGGCCACTGGACAAGGAAATGAACGACACAGCGCGAGACATCTCCTTTTGGGCCAATCGAGTATCAGCTGGCTCACCAGAAAGTCGCGCGATGGAGACTCAAAGGGGAAGGCAGTTAGACCTGAACATAACTCAGCCGTAGTGGTAATTCCCTCGTGTCACCCAGCGCGCGTAAACATCTGCCCAGTCAGAGTGCCCAGATTAGTGACCAAAAGCAAATACGCTTCCAATTGGTGCCCTTTCATACAGCCTGATGATCCTTAATGTGACATGTGGAGTGGTACGTCAGCCATAAGCGTGGGAATGGGTGGTAGTAAGTATCTCTACTTGTCAGATCAATACTTTTCTCACTAAAAGCTTAGTACCGTAGAATGCGGATAAAGGTTAATTGCAGAGCCTCACATGTACCCTGCCTGTTACTCCCGTATCAGCGCAATGCGGGGAAGAATGCGAGTCTTTGGCTAACAGGTGCTCTCGATGGCGTATTAACCTTATTATAACGAGAAAATCAATACCCTTACCAGGTTTCCGAGCTTTAGCTTCCACATCTCCACTATTATTCCCATAATTGCTTTTTGCTTATCCCTTCTCAATCAATACTATTCCAGATCACCGCATCATGGACTCCCAGCGAAAAGGGCTGTACAAGAAGCTGTCGCCTGAGAGCATTAGAATATTCCACATCAATCCCCAGGCAACAGACATCAGTGCAGGGACGCTTGAGACCGTAAGGCTTGAAGAGGCACCGCCATACTACGCTCTAAGCCATGCTTGGGGCCAGCAGGCGGTCGCTTCCGACATCGTCTTGGGCCGCAACAAGCTCACCTTGTGCAACGACCTTGCCGCTGGGATTCTCAGACTTCGTGAAATGGCTGCAGATCCTGAAAGCTGCGAACCTCCTCTAGACTATATCTGGATTGATAACATCTGTATCGATTTGTATAATCCTCAAGAGCGAGCTGAGCAGGTTCAGCTCATGTGCACTATTTACTCAAAAGCGGTCAAAACATTGGTCTGGCTTGGTCCTGCGTTTCCCTTATCGTCTGACGCTTGGGATCTAGTGGGCAACATTTATCGGGTATTCCGAGATCAGCATCCAACCACTGAATCTATCGATGATGTCCCAGGTCATATCTATTCGGATTTATACCACGCTAGCACTGGGCTGCCCAGTTGGGATCAACCGGCGTGGGGCGCCTTCAAAAGGCTACTTGAGCTGCGGTGGTTCTCAAGGATGTGGATCGTCCAGGAGGTCGCTCTATCAGCGCTGGACCCAATCATAATCCACGGCAAACATATATATCCGTGGACCAACCTAGCGTGGTGTGCTTCATGGTTGCGTCGGAAGGGCTACGCAAGACATCCCCAAATTCCCCAACAGATCCTTAATGTGGATGCAATTCGTATCCTACGACAGTCCACAGTTAAATGGCCTTTAAATGCGCTCATGTCAATCACACAAGTCAAGTTTCACGCCACAGATCAACGGGATAAGGCATACAGCTTGCTCGGTCTGGCATCTGAGTGTCACGAGTCCCACATACCTGACGGCCTGAAACCTGATTACACTATAAGTGCTGGGCAGGCATATTGTCGGGTCACCCGTTATCTGTTGAAGCGTAATGTTTCGCTGGCTTTTTTCACACGTGCGCGAGGTACAGCTGGTAGTCTAACTAGGCGCGCTCGATTGCACGACCTCACAGACTTGCCTTCCTGGTGCCCGGACTGGAGCGACTTCAACCAACATAACAAAAGGATTCGTGTGAGTTTGTCATGGATACACCTTTCAGATAAATATCAACCCGCAACCTTGGGCTTCCCAGACCACTACAATGCCTCCTCCGGAAGATGTGTAGAGGTATATGATACTGCGGACGAATCAGCCCTGAAACTCGGTGGTGTGAGAGTCGACCATATTGAGCAAGCTCTTCCATTCAACACCTCTTGTATTTCCAAGGAGGAGTTCGCAGAGTCGTTTGCCTCTATCATGACGCGGATATTGGCAGGAGCGTTACCGCTTTTAGCACAACAGACCGTGGCAGGGTGGATAGAGAATTTTATCCAAACAACCACGGCAGACCAACACGGTTTACATGGTCGATCATGGGACCAAACAGTCAAAGACGGATCAGTCTATCTTTTGAATTTGCTAGAAGATGACCAGAACAACGGCGGGTCTGATTTGTTTAACCCCACTACCCCAGAATTGATTGACGCACTAAAAGGCTCTTCATCTGGAGGAGACCCGGCAGAATATGCTGCACTTGCCCGCAACTTTGGTTTCAACCGCGCATTCATCATTACCCAGGATGGACGAATGGGTGTTGGTCCGTCAGACTCCCGTTCTGGTGATGCTGTGGCGGTGATCTTTGGTGGCGAAGTTCCTTACGTTCTCAGACATGAAAAGGAACACTTTCTATTTGTAGGTGAATCATATGTCCAAGGACTCATGAAGGGTCAGGCGTTGGACCTCTGCGATCTGGGAAAGGTTCAAGTAGGTCCAATATTATTAAAGTAGTAATTAGGTCGATGGATCTTCGAGAATTGGACGCACTAGATACGCTGTCTTCTCTCATAGTTTCTAGGACAGGATATTATGTAAACAAGATTTTATATACCTACCAGTAATGTAAGTCGTATTGAGGTCTCAGTAGGGCCACAAGCTACAGTGTAGAGTTTTAGCTACAAGTTTAAGAACTTTTAAACACCTATTTATAGCAGCGACAGCGCAGGATACGTACACTGGAGCGCTAGGTAAGCTGCCCATGATACAGCTACAGTGACAATTTGGTCTGACATGTGCTATGTTCTTGTTGGCCAGAACCCGATGCCAAGACCGCCACCAATCCTTCGTATAGCTCGAGATGGATGGTACTACAGCCTGATTTATTAAAAAAATGACGAGCATCTGAAACAAGGGAGACATACTCCCCGGAAATGCATTCACCCCTCTTTCCTCCCTCATCTTCAACACTATTACAGTTTCAACTAATCATGGCAGCTTCGCTACAAACCGTCGAGCGCTCAACCAAAGTTCCACTGGGCTTCGTATCGCTCGCTCGAGCCAGCTCTCGTCACCTATTCAACAGACGTGATGTGACGCCTGCTATCTGTTTCGACGACTGCAGTAAGTGCTGTACACCTTTGCAGAGGCTTCACTGATCTCGCTTTGCCCATAGATTCGGCTTTCAGAATCGCCCAATCCATTGGGAAAAACCCACGACTTTGTTCCTCGTTCCAGAGGGTCTATGGGATTTGTAGGGAATGTATAGCAACCAACACAGAAGATGCCAAAAAAGCAGAAGAAGATTATGTTGTGCCGCAATTCGAACAGTTTGTCACTTATTGTGACGAAGAGTCTACCGTCACATCAACAAGCACTCAATCGATTGAGCTCACCCCAACCCCTTGCGACGGTTGCATTGTGACAACGGCTCTCGACTACAGATCTAGACCTATAGTGTACACTTTGGGCACTCAGGCTGCCACAGAGACACTCAAATGTGAGTTTGTTTCGCTTAGCTGCTAGCAGCACTCAGCTAACTCGATGTCAAGACTTTCCGTCTCCAGTAACAACATCATCATCAAGTCCAGAAGGTGAGTTGCGCAGTCATAATGGTTATAATAACTAATGCATGTCTGAGTAGCATCCGGTCCAGATATTGCCGTTATCATTGGTCCTGTTGTTCCTTCCGTTGTCCTATTATCATTACTCGGATTTCTCTTCTTTCGCTGGTACAAGCGCAGAGGAATGAAAAAGCGGGAACAAGGGCCTGTGGCTAACGAGGAAGAGCCAAAAGAGGATAAGCCACAGCTACACTCTGACTGCGTCGCGCGTCCAACCTTCGAGCTGGAGGGATCCGCGCCCACGGTACGCAAAGAGAACAATATGTCCTTAAATGAGGAGTCGGAGATGCCTGCCAATGAGCCAGCAGCACACGAGATGTCGGCAGATAAAAGAATCCCGAGGAAGCCAGTCAGGACTCGAGTTGAAAGTGTCACAGAGGAATTTTGAAGATAGCTGGTGACAGTGCATCGAGGATGGTACCAATAAGGAGCTAACGGTAATAGTAAGAACTAATGTTTATTATCTTCAAAGATCATGCCCTAGAATTTTTGTTAAAGTCGGAGCTATCTTCATTGTATCAGTTGGAACAAAGAAAAGACATTGTCTTTTCCAAGCTTTCTAGAGACACTTGAATTGAGATTACTTGTAGTCTTGCCGGCGGCAATCGCCGGAATTTAATTGTGGCTGTTTGCACTACCTCACAACATTGAGACACGGCACAATCGGGTCGGCTGCAACAAAAGTTCCACTTTAGCCATTGTCTCTGGCTAGTGGGCTATTAAAAGCGCTTTACCATTCATGTCCTCGTCCGACAGGCTTTCATATGAGTAGTTGATCCTAGAACGATGACAAATTCGAAATACACCAACATCAGCCCAAGACAGTTGCGGCACTGCTACCATAAATGAGTAGTCAGGTCTTAAATAAGCAGTCTAATGGTTTTGCATGATTAAAGTCTTGTACAATCAATGACTCTTATTAAGAAAGCTACTGACACAGAACGGGCTTTTAGTATCCCAAAAAGGTGTGGAGATCTGGCAATCATATACAATCGCCTCTCGCTGTGGCGGCTATATAACACCAAAAGATTCCCTTGTTCACCCACTCGATGCATTCGAACCACCATAATCACTTAGCAATAATCACCAACGACATTGAGCTATAAAACCTCCGTCCTAGTAACCTTTCGTCATATTGTTGACATCCAAATGCAAGAAGGAATTGCAGCCATGTTCACCACATCGCGCCAGGAGTACACCACGCTTGTCCTCGACTTGGGCGGTGTGCTTGCCAGTTATTCAACAAAGAACGCTATCAAACTCCCCGCAAGTCTAATTAAGTCCGCACTCGACTGTCCTGACTGGCATGATTACGAGAAAGGTCTTATCTCGGAAGCTGAATGTCACACCAAAATCTGCAAGGAATTCAGTATCGATCTCGAAACCTGGGCCGAAGTGCTGGAACAAATGAGACAGAGCCTGATCATAAATAAGCAATTGATTTCTTGGATCAAGGATCTCAGACAGGCATACCCCAGCATGACGGTCGTTTGTTTATCCAACATCCCAGCACCTGAGCTCGATGCCCTGAGCGGTGAGATTGAAAGCTGGGGTATCATTGACTACTTCGTCGCGTCTTCGGCTGTTCAGGAGCGAAAGCCGGACACGGCTATTTACATGAAATGCTTGGATATCGTCCAGTCTTCAGCATCCACTTGTATTTTTGTTGATGATAAGATCCACAGGGTTGTTGCTGCTCAGGTTTTGGGATTTAAGGGTATCGTATTCAATAGCAATGATGATCTTATCAGACAGTTGCACAACCTCTTCGGAGATCCTTTGAAGCGGGCAAAAGAGTTCCTACGAGGCAATGCGAAGAATCTGTTCTGCACGCTGAGTACTGGACAGGTGCAGCCGGATAACTACTCGCAGCTAATTATTCTCCAGAATACAGGTGACAGGTATGTTGAAAGCTGTTTACGTTGTCGTTCCTAGCCATGGGCTGATGATTTCAGGGACTTGGTTGTGTTGGAAAGCGAGAGGCCTACTTGGAACTATTTTCACAGAGAATCGCCAACGTTGTCGATATCGAATGCAGCCTATCCGAATGACTCTGACACCACTTCGCTAGCGATGGCTGTCTTGGAAGATACTCCTATAAGTTTGAAGTTACAAGCCAGAGATGAGATACTTTCTCATTTGAGCCCAGATGGTTTACCTTTGGTAAGTTCCACATATTACGTTACATCTCAGTACTTATTACTTCACAGTGCTGGCTCAGCAAGACTCGTCCGCGGTTCTGTCACGTTATATGCGCTAACGTATTCCGCTTCTTCATTATCAACGGCTGGTCTGAAAAGCTTCCCGGAGTTTACAACTTCCTCTGTCGCATGCTTGAAACTCGGGCTTACCTCCATGGCAGCCGTTACTACAAGAACCCAGACTGGTTCCTGTACAATCTCGCAGATCTCTGTGCCAGACGCTCGCGAGACTCACAACTTCAGCGCATGAGAGATCTGCTTGTTGAATGCACTCGCGAACGCATGGGATGCAATGACGATACTCTTGGGGCAGCTCTAAGAGCGCTGAGTGCGCAATCTTTAGGGCTGCAGAGTGAGAGAGACTTGAGAGTCTTACTTGAACAGCAACAGCTTGATGGCGGGTGGGAGATGGTCTGGCTGTGGGGTTATGGTACTAAGGATATAAAGATTGGGAGTAGAGGCGTTGTCACAGCCATGGCGATGAATGCGATCCAGAGAGCTTAAGCGTAAGCTTCAAAAGGCTACCATTCTAGATTACCTATGCTTAATTGTGTATTGATTCAGTTTTTTAATGAATGTTAACTTTACACCTCATGTTAAGCTGCTGACTGATGCTTTATAATGGCTTGCCAGCTGCGATCCTGAGGTCTTACCTACAGCTATAGGTACTTCAATTTTTCCCAGGGATTTGATTCTGTACATCATCATCGTGTAGTTCGATTAGAATGCGCATATGTATTAAGCTGTCTACAGTGCGTTCTAGTTTGTTATCGGCATTCTTCCCGAGAATTGTCAGTCTCTTAGGCAAGTGGAACTCTCGGTTATGTCTAAACCGAGCTAAATTGAGGGGAAATAAAACAAACCTCTCCAGCTGTAATGGCAGCATCAGAAAGCCACCAAATAAATTAAATCATGTTTGAAGAGGCTATCATCGACTTCAAACCATCAGCTGGTTCGATTCCACTGGTTGGTGCTACTGTCGTGGTTGACCAGTCAGATTATCCAGGTGTTATCCGCGCCGCAAAGGACCTGGCACAAGACTTCAGCCGTGTAACGAAAGGCGATCGCAATCCCCTTGTTCTGGTGCACTCAGAAGCGGACTATTCGCAGATCAAGACAAAGACGGCTATTTTAGTCGGTAGCATTGGCTCAAGTCCGCTCATCCAGAGGCTTGTCAAGGATGGCAGGCTTGATACGAAGAAGATCAGCGGGAAATGGGAGTCCTTCTGCACAAATATCCTGACGGAAGGCCTGGGTTCTTGTGAAAGTATATTTGTCATCGCTGGGAGTGATAAGCGAGGAACCATCTTTGGTGTATACACGCTTTCAGAGCAGATCGGCGTCTCTCCGTGAGTCCCCATAACGTTAGTATCCCGAAAGCTACTGACTAAATGTGACAGCTGGTACTGGTGGGCTGACGTCCCGCCAAAGCATCATACTGAGATCTACGCGATTCAAAAGCAGACTGTCCACGGCGAACCATCTGTGCGACACCGAGGCATTTTCCTGAACGATGAAGCGCCTGCATTGACGGGATGGGTGAGGGAGAAGTTTGGGGGATACAACTCAAAGTTCTATGTCACTGTTTTTGAACTACTGCTTAGACTCAAGGTACGTATAGTCCATCTCATGGGAAACTCAGTGCTGATCTTGTAGGCCAATTTCCTATGGCCAGCAATGTGGCCCGGTTATCCCAACCCAGGAGCATCATTCTTTACAGATGACCTCCTCAATCAGAAGCTTGCAGACGAATACGGTATCGTTATATCAACTTCACATCATGAGCCGATGCAGCGTCTTTCCAATGAGTGGTTCGCTGAAAACCTGGATGGGAGCTGGAATTGGTTAACGAACAAAAAGAAAATTACTGAGTTCTTTGAGCAAGGTGCTAGTCGTGCGAAAGGTTGTGATTCTTACTTCACACTTGGCATTAGAGGCGAGTATGATAAGAAGATGTTGGCAGAGGATCCTGCTTCTGTCGTGCAGGACGCGATTGAGACACAGAGGGATGTCATTAAAAAAGTGTATGGGAGCGAAGATTCTGTGCCTCGTATGTGTCGCCTTTCTGAAGCTGTACTCGGTTGCTGACTGATTGCTAGAGCTATTCGCCATCTACAAGGAAGTACAGTCTATGTTTGAGACTGGCCGGTTGAACGTCCCAGAGGACGTGACGCTGCTGTTCCAAGACGACAACTTTGGTACCATTCGCCGGCTTCCCACTCTTGAAGAGTCGAAGAGAAAGGGTGGCGCAGGTGTAGGTCCACTGTCCCATAGTCGCTTAATTTATCTAACACTGTTAGGTCTACTACCATCTTCAGTATGTCGGCGATCCACGAAGCTACAAGTGGATTAACACAAACTCTCTGGTAAGTCAATCTCACCTCAGAAGGCATTCGCTAACCAGATGCAAAGGGCAAAGTATGGCATCAGCTCCAGCAAGCCTATCACCACAACGCAAGACAAATCTGGGTTTTCAACGTCGGTGATCTGAAGCCTCAAGAGATCCCCATTTCTTTCGCCATGGCTTTGGCATGGGACGTCAACAGCATCAAGCATAATACCTTACCCGACTTCTTTCGCCAGGCTGCTAAACGAGAATTTGGTGACGAGTTTGCCGAGGAAATTGGCTCGATCTGGCATCAACACGATCGGCTGTTATCATTGAGAAAACATGAGCATATCGAACCGGACACCTTCTCAATTCTTCACTACAACGAAGCGGATTCTATCTTGAACAGTTGGAAGGAACTCCATGATCGTGCGGAAAAGGTACATGGTCAGGTCGTGGATGAACAGAAAGCTGCGTCTTTCCAGCTTGTTCTTCATCCCACCAAAGCGTCGTACATATACAACGCGCTGCGCATCAATCAAGCGCGCAACAAGCTCTTCGCCCGTCAGAGGCGCAACTCCGCTAACAAAATTGCTCAAGAGGTCCTGGATCTCTTCGATGCGGATTTTGATCTGTCAGAAGAGTACCATAGTCTTCTTAATGGGAAATGGAACCATATTCTGATGCAACCGCATTATGGATACGAAGATACTTGGCATGCCCCATCACGGGATATGATCAGTGGTTTATCTTTCGTTCAGCGACGTCAAAACTCGAATCCTATCGTTGGGCAGATGGGCGTTGCTGTTGAGGGCCACGAAGGTGTTCGCGTTGGGCGTATAAACGAAGAGTCGGAGAGGACGCATCCCAGCAAGAGGGATCTTGTTCCTGGCCTTACTCTAGGGCCCATGAGTCGTTATGGACCAGAGTCCAGATGGTTCGATGTTTTTACTCGAGGCGTGCCGACTATTCATTGGTCTGCTTCGGCTCCCCACTCGTGGATTACCTTGTCGCAGAGTGAAGGCGTATTGGTTCCTGGTCAAGATGACGCGAGGGTCCAGATCTCTATCAATTGGAGTGAAGTACCTGGTGACTTCCAGGAAGAAGTTCTTGTCGATGTTAAATCGCAAGAAGGGGACTTTGAACAGGTGCATCTTCCCGTCGATGGTCGACGCTTCCCACCCTCATTCAGCGGCTTCGTCGAACGAGACGGTTATGTCTCCATCCCTGCCACGATCAACCACAGCAAAGACCCTTATCGGGTACTCCCTGATGCAGGCAGACTTGGAACGGGAACCTTGACTCTTGCTCCCGGGACCAAGGGCGAGGCTCCCTTTGTAGAGTATCCGTTCTTCACCTTCACCGAGACTTCCGGAGCAACACTAGTGCTCTACTTTGGCACAACTCTCGACTTATCATCTGAGGATATCTTGACCTACGATGTACAGCTTGATGCAGACCAGAGTCACACTTATCCCTTGCAGAAAAGGACTCCGGAAAGCGAAAAGAATGCGGCAGATAAGGGATGGGCATCCGCTGATGGTTGGTTCTTTGCTGCATCGGATAATGTTTGGGTGCGTAAGCATAAACTGGGTACGTTGACAGGTGGCGCACATAATCTCAAGATTAGATTGGGCCATGCGAATATGTTGTTCGAGAAGGTTGTGGTTGATCTGGGAGGAATGCAAGAGAGCTACTTGGGGCCTCCTCTCGGCGAATGGTTCCAATCGGATCATTGAGTCAATACAGGGAAAAAGTAGATGATGATGTTAGTCCGATTATGTATTAGATCTAAAGAGGACTTTTATGCTAAAGAATGCAAATGCTATGAGGTTGGTAGTTACAACAGTCTATATGGATTAATGTGTACATGGAAACAAGTCATTGCTAGTCTCAAGCTTAGCAGGTAAGGCTGAACTTGAGCTTGCGGTCCTGGTTAGCAATGCCGAAGTACTTCTCAACCTCAGTGCTGTGAGCAGGAGTATCGAAAGCAGTGAACCAGAAACCACTGGCATCCTGCTGCTTCCAGAGCCAGCATCCAACGGTGTTGTAGAACTGCTGCAGACTGGCGGTCGTGGCAGCGGCCTTCTGGTAGTTAGGTCCCTTGGTAGGCCAGCCAGTCTCGCCAACCCAGACAGCAGCCTTGGAGTTGACAGCCTTGACGTGCTTCTTGACCTGCCAGTAAGAGTTCTCGAAGGTCTTGGCACGAACAGCATCCTTGATGGGAACGCCCTGCCAGTAGGGGAAACCGTTGGTGATAGCAATATCGGAGGCCTTGGTGACAACGTCGTTTCGGCCGTCGACCCAGGCGGTCCAGGTGTCGGTGTGGCCGACCTTGAGGTTCTTGTTGTACTGGTGGACCATGCCTCGGACGTCGTAGATTTGCTGTGCGAGCTTCTGGGGGGAGATGTCCTCGCGGTAGAGATCTTCGGAACCGACGCTAATGGCGGCGATCCAGCCGGTGCCGTGCTTCTTGATGGCGGCGAGGAGAGCCTTCTTGTCGCGACCGAAGTGGGCATCGTCGGTGGCCCAAACACCAACAAGGATCTTCATGCCAGTGGCCTTGGCGGCGGGGACGGCCTTGACGAGGGCTAAGAATAACGTTAGTACTTGAAGGTCTATATTATAAGAGGAGTCTAAAACTTACTGTTGCAGTCATCAGCAGAGTAAAGACGAACAGCGTTGAAACCCTTGTTCCAGCTCTTGATGGCTTGGAAATCCTTCTTCCAGTCGGCCTCCCACTTGCAGGCACCATCAGCCCTGTTGGCGCCAATGCTGAAACCCTTGTATGTGCCAGCCAATGCCTCACCAGACATCATGAGAGCCACCGCGAGGGTGCTAAGAGTGCTGAAGAGCTTCATAGTGAATTAGAATAATAAGAAATAGGAACTGATTAATAAGCGAGTGACAGTTAAAAGAGCCAAGAAAGCAAGAAGTTGAAGAAAGTCGGGACGAAAAGTTGGTTTTATCATCGGAGGATGGAAATTGGCGCCCCTTTTTTCTTGCCCCCTGTCTTCGTATTAACCCCTGTACGTGAGGCGTTCTAGACCTTTTACCGTAAGTGCGGTGCTATTTTTACCCTGTGCCTTGTTATGGAAGCACGCTAGAAAGGACGGCGTCACGCGGAACGTCGGCTTCGCCAGGATGGAGTCTTGCTCCTCAATCTACCGTCAATTAGAGGCAGATTCGATTTCATGCTTAATCCATCTTCGGAAATAGAGGTGTTTGATACGCGTCATTGCGGACCTGTCCGACTGTAGCTGAAGACTCGATCAAGTCTATGACGGAGCGCGACTTCTGTGCCGTCTTATCACATTTATTACGAACTGGGGCGCGGGTGATCACTCTTGGCTTTCGATTGCCAGTGCGATGATGATCGATCATTGGTTAACCTCATTGGTCAGTCCACTCGCGATCGCTGCCAAGTCTCGTAATTTTTCACGAGCCTACCCTGTGGCTATAGCCTGAATCATCAGATGCTCCTCTTAAGCATTACTGTCAGGTGTCTAGATACTTATGTGGCTTGGAAAATGACTAGCTTAACTGTTTCATGCTGATAGTTGAATCGACGAGCATTTTCTTACGTTGTTTAGTTGATATGAGTGAAAGGCACATAGGATGGTTGTCTACCTGTGCGAAAGAAGTCGTCACATTTCTCACTAAACTTTACAGAGCCAAAGTTTCGCCACTATCAACAACCAGTCAAACCAAGCGTTCGCAAATCTCTCAGTCACAAGACATCCATTATTTTAAGCCATCAGATGCATAAAAATATTTCCAGTTCTTAAAGCACAGCAAGCGTGCAGTCAGACATGAGTTTTGTGGAGGTGAGTCCCGGATTGACATAAGCATAAGCGGGACCTCGGCTTCACTATTCTCCGCTAGTTTGTCTGGCCTCTGAAAGCTTGTCTCGGAGCTTCGGGTTATCTGAAGCCGATTGTAAATGCCGAGGTACAATTGCATCCCAGAGTCTGGGGGCAGCACTTGCTGGCGTTAGTTAGCATTGAAATTGATGCCCCCAAAGTCAACAACACACATCCATTGGTGGATTTATTACACTTTCTGGGCCGCAGACAGCCAAAAGATCACTGAGCAATTGAGCATGTAAACAGATATTGAAGTATATAAACTATATGAAGGGATATAATTCATAGAATTGATTTGTCTCTACCTAAAGTGAAGATCGAATCATCCTAGTCCAACATGAAATTCTTACCCCTTGTATCGACAGTCCTTAGCATCTTGGGCAGTGTCCAAGCCGCTAAATCGCCCTTCTTCATCCTGACAGGCGACTCTACAGTTGCTACTGGAGGCGGCTGGGGCGATGCGCTCATCAACGGAACCAAGAAGCCCGGCGGCGGAATCAACCTTGCGAAAAATGGCGCTACCACTGTCTCCTTCCGAGATCAAGGCCTTTGGGACAAAGCACTAGATCAGGTCAAAACTCAGAAGAAGAAACACGAGGCGATCGTTACCATCCAATTCGGCCACAATGATCAAAAGACTCTTACTCTGGAACAATACTCTGATAACCTTTCCACTATGATCGGCGAGGTCAAGAGTGCTGGCGGAACTGCGGTAAGTTGGTCTCTTGTTTCCTCTCTCCATATCTAATGTCCGTAGGTCATCATCACTTCACTCACCCGTCGTACATTCAAGGAAGGCAGTGTGGTCGAAAACCTCATGAAGGAGCGAGACGCCGCGATTGCTGTAGCAAATAAGGCTGGGGTCAAGTATCTGGATCTTAACACAGCGAGCACCAAATATGTCAACGCCATCGGTCAAGAGAACGCAGATAGATACAACGAGATAGAAGGAGATCGCACCCATCTCAATTTCTCCGGCAAGATTGTGTTTGGAAGAATGGTGGCGGACATGTTGGTTCAGAAGAGACGTGATCTGGCTCGGTATATCAAGAGCAACAAAAAGCTAAGTCAGCTTATTAAGGATGGAGTTTATGCAACTGGGTGGGAGTAGCTCTACATTGTAGGGAGACAGGCTTTTTCAACAGACGGCCAGCTCAAACTTCGTATTACAACAATCTGGAGAAGGTGGGGAATAGTAAATGCTTGCTTGAAATCTTCCATTTTGGCAACTAAGTGGTATCTTTGTAACGATGAAACAGTTTTAGCTAATTGATTACATCTTAGAGTAAGTGTAGCAGAGGGGACCAGCCTGGGTGTCCATGTAATCCTTCACCACAGGCTCCTTATCAGCGAGGTACATGACAGGCATCTTATCAGTGATCTTGGCAGGGACGGTACCCTCTGGGGCGACTCGCA
The DNA here is from genome assembly GCA_004367155.1 of Fusarium clavum. Lineage (NCBI taxonomy): Eukaryota > Fungi > Ascomycota > Sordariomycetes > Hypocreales > Nectriaceae > Fusarium > Fusarium clavum. The sequence continues at coordinate 343,326 of QGEC01000056.1, read as the reverse complement.
TGCCAGTGTAGTCGGAAAGACGAGTCTTGTTGCGTCCTTGCCACTTGGCCCAAACACGGTCGACATTGGCGTGGTGGAGGAAGAAAAGAGGCTCGTTGGGGGAAGTAGCGGGACCCATGTCACCGAAGATGACACTGTGGACTGCGAAGATGTTAGCATGGAAGAAAAGACTAGGGAGTGATACACATACTCTGAGCGTGAGGAAGACCCTCAAGCATGTTGGACATATCCTTGTAGGTATCGAAACCGTAGATAGTGTTCATAACCTTGGAGTTGTAGGCGGAGATCTGCATATCACCGAGGATCTGGTCACCGTTCTCATCCTTGCCTAGACCACCGTTGAACTCTCGGGTGAAGCAGTGCAGACGGTCGCCAGGGGTGTTCATATCGGGCCATCCCATAGCAAGGGTCAAGTTGGTGTTGGCAAAAGGACCATCAACGACACAGCGACCAAAGCCAGGAACATCACTACCAGTACGCTTGCCATCACCTCCGAAACCAGTCTTGGGGTCAAAGATGGGCGAGTTCTTCATGTCCTTCTTATCGGCATCAATAGTCCAGTCCCAGTAAGGCTGAACACCCTTGTAGTCGCACTCATCCCTGAGAAGATCCTCGTGAAGCTGGACGAACCAGCGGTGCCAGGGGAGGAAATTGGCGACGAAGTGAATCTCAGTGTTGAGCTTGAAGTGGGTGTAGACAAGGTCGTCCATGCGCGATGTAACGGCGTTGATGTGAGCGTACTTTTGTCTGGGAAGGTTGCGGGCGCAGACGGCAGCTCGGATGTATTCTTTCTTTTCGGCGCCGGTGAGTTCGCGCCATTCCTTTCGGACGACGGGGTCTTTGCAGGTGTTTTCGGCGCGTGTGAGAGGGCTGGCAAGAGATGTGGCGGCCAGGGCCAGGCTGAGAAGAGTTTGGACGAGCATTTTAACGAGTGTTGGTAACGAATGTGATGTCTTAACGAGTGACAGAGTATCAAGTCCAATTGGTGTGGGTTGGATGGAAGAGATGTAGAAGTAACGACCCAACCTTATATACCACACGGATTGATCAGTGACATGGATAACTGACCTCTTCGCTCCGTATCCTCGGGTTCGCCCTCCCACTAGTTCCTCGGCATTGTAACGGACCAGTAAAAGAAGCATAAAGAGCCAATCAGTGACTCACTTTAGCTGTCAAATCTATAAATACGAGCTTGGATACTCGGCCATCTCCTTCTTCTAGAAGCCAAGCGCGTTGAAACCGCTTAGCATTTTTCCTTGTGGAGTCTACGATCCCCATAATCTTCTTTTAATAGCTGCAAGAACTGGGGGTGGCCGGATCCCAGGCTGGATCGAGACTAGCCAGGGGCTCGGACCAGACTTGATTGATGTAACGTCACTGAAAATCGTCCAAGGCTCGTGTAGCTTAGGGATTAATTTCAATGGCATAAACTGGAGAGTTGAACAATGCCGTTAGTAATTGGAATACTACAAACAAGGATTAGTGGAAGACATATTTCTAAACTGCATGAGAGTCGTTACTGACTTGGAAAAAGTATATATAAATATATTGTTAAGCTTATTTTGTATTAGGTTAAATAAAGTTAAAGGAGGAAGAAGTTACCTTTCATATAGCTTAGCAGCTGCTGTAAAATATATATTTATTGTTATTAGAGTTTAGTAGCTAATGTAACTTGTATACCTAACCTTACTGAGATTTAGCCTACTGGAGGTTACTATTGATAATACTTTGAAGAGAAAACTTATCCTAGTCTTGCAGTTTAGAGATACCCTTGCCGTTTATTGTTAAGCTTATTACCGAGGTGTGATATACCAGGTCGACATAAAGGTCTTTGCAGCAGAAGGATCAATGATTGTGAAAGTCAGTTGCTTTTTTGCTCAATTCAATGAAACGGAACCTCTGACTTCTGAAGCCAAGACAGTCCATTGTCTTAACAAGCCTTGGCTAGCAATAGCTGTCATCTGCCTGATTTTTCGCCTAACTGAAACCTCGCCTCGAAGTAGCGCCGCTATACGAAGATGTGGAACATGCCTGAAGATTATTGCTTGCTGGTATCACATGAAAGACAGACTTCAGTCACTTGTGAGGAAATATCTAGCCATATATTATTAACAAGGCATCATTCTTTAGCCCCCAACCTGTCTTTCCTTTGCTAGCAGTCCAGAAAGAAAATTGAGTGGAAAGTCATGGTAGGCCTAATGTACATAACCGTCGAGTTTTTGTTTTCCAGCTATCCTGAAGGGGCACGTGACTAAGCTATTACCTCTTATCTGTTCGATAGCTTGACTCTCCTCGACAATCCCAATACCTATCTAATGTCATCTAACGGTATAAAATCGCGAAGAATCACGCGCGCATGCGACTTTTGTCATCGCCGAGGACTTAGGTGTAAGCCGGCAGAAAATGCCTCGCCCGACAATCAAGCCTCATGTCAAACCTGCGTCGAGTTTGGAGAACTGTGTACCCGTAATCGGAAGGCAAAGAAGCGCGGGACCAAGCGACTCAATGCAACTCTTTCGCCAGAATCAAGTCAAATCATTGCGGGTTCAACCTTGAATCCCAAAGTGGCGATGTCATCAGAAAATAGAAAGGTCATCACAGAGTTATTGGACGTCTATCTCGATACTGTCCACCCGATGTAAGCGTCGCCATCCTGCTCGATACACAGATTGCTCACCGCACCAGGTTCCCGTTGTTTTGTGAAAGAGAATTATGGGTTAAATGGCAAGACGGCTCTTTCCCTGCCCGCGCCTCAGACTATATGAATCTGGTTTGCATGTGCGCACTCAGCGCCCTCCATGCGAATAATCGCGCACTATTTAGTGATGGCTCACCCACTTCGGGAACATCGTCATTGGCCCAAGCCTATTTGACCGAAGCAGAGACACTGATTGCTACTTGCGATAAGACTACTGGACCCGTGGAACTCATCCGTTCTTACGGGTTTCTAGCTCTTGTTGGAGCGCAAAGCGGAAACAGCGTGCTACTTCACAAATACCTTGGCCTGTACCATACGATATCGTCCCGCACAAACTTTCACGACGAAGCCAATTGGCCCACGAATATTAGCGATTGTGAAAAAGAAGTCAGGCGCCGCCTTTGGTGGGCTATGTATAGACTCGAGGTCCACACGGCGTGTATGTTTGGTACCATGATTCGATGTTCAGAGACCCAATGTGACATCGGATACCCATCTGGTCTTCATCACCCCGCCTTTGTTCCGGGCCGTGATGGGCAGTTTGAGGATTGGTTCTCCGGCTGGAACCTCACCACAGATCTGTATCGTCTGCTGGAACATGCTGTGCTTAGCCTCCGCTTCAGGCGCCGGAAGCAAAAGTCAATATTGCAAGACTACTGCGGGCCGGATATCTCCCAGATCATGTCCAGGCTATCAGAGTTACAAGGTCAGATTCTGCCCCAATTTGAGTCAGTCGCGTCCCGATCATCCGACAGTGGTCGAAATCGCTGTGGTTTCCAAACATGCAACATTATCTGCACCATTCATCTCGCCCGAATGATGGCTTCACTTGCTAGTCAACTAGGCATCGAAACTGTATGTCAAGCCGCCCGTGATATGATGGCCAGTATGAACTCGATTCCACACGAATACATACGTGCCACTGGGTCGCCGCTATTGCAACAACTTGCTGGAGTAGGCCACATGCTTCTGAGTACAGCTAAGAAGGACGAAGCCACAAGCCCGCACTATGATGGGTTTAGAGAGACAATTGATTTGATCGTTGATTTTCTGACCCGATTCAGTGAATTTAGCCAGTTGGCTGCGGATGCAAAAAGTAGACTCTGTACAGGACTGAAAGAATTTGACAAGCATATTCAGAGTCTTGATACAGCCGCGGCTATCGAGATAGACGCGAGCACAAACGAAGTGATCAATCCGATATCATACTTGGACTTTACGCTACTCGATGGGGCATTTGATTACCAAGACTTCATAAACGGTAACCTTCTAAAAGGGTTTGCATGGCCGGATATGGGGTAGCTTGGAAGAGATGTACGTATAATGAATGAACTACCTAAGCCGAACTCTGCACATTCCTATTATTGGTGCTCTTTTGCTTGTTTGTCCTCCATGCGTAGTATTCTCCCCCAGTCATAACAGGGTACTTCATAGGGTTGGTCTCGCTGACACAGGTAGCCACAGGCTCCAGCAGCTTGTTCCTATCAAACCCAAAGAAGAAAGGCGCCGAGTATCTCTCACGTCCACTCTTATTAATCACCCGGTGAACCGTAGAGACGAAAAAGTCGTTGGTCTGTCGCATGAAGCAGTCTGCGATGTTAACCACCAGGGATCCAGGGATAGGCTTTGCCTTAACCCATGTGCCACTCTTGCTCAACACTTCTAGACCACCAGCAGAGTCTTGAGTAACCATCGTGAAGCACTCAACGTCTGTATGTGCGCCGATACCATTTTGATCGTCTGCTGAGTGGCTCTGTTCTGGGTAGTGCAAGATACGCATACCTGCTTCTGGCTTGCGGATATACTCGTCGAAAGAGTTCTCGGGTAAGTGGAGAGCGAGTGCAAAGATGCGCGTCAGTTGACGTGCTAGACGGAGGAGTTCTGTGTGGTAGGTGTAGAGGCCTTTTCGGAATCCGGGGATGTCTGACGGCCAAACACTTGCTGAGGGTTCACAGCCGTCGACTGCTTCGGGGTCTTCTTTCGGGTCATAAGCCCAATTGAAGGCTTCGCTCAGGTCTTAAAGATACTGTTAGCACACGAAAGGTGAGTCTTGTCTTTACTGGGCACTATACCTTGATGCTTCCATCCATTGCGGTTATAGCACTTCATGGGGTGATATCCAACATACTCGTTGGGTACTAACCCAGTAAACACCTCCATCTTCTTATCCTCCGGTAATGCAAAGAAACGCTTAGCTTGGTCCAGAGCGCCCTCGGCATACTTCTCGTCAACGCCCTACAAGAGTGTTAGATAAGCTATCTGTTACTGTACTAGCCGAGACTCGCATGGTTGATCAAGTAAAAGAACCCGATCTCTCGTGATGCAGTGCGTATCTCATCAGCGACAGCCTGGCGGTCCTCGAGCTTGTTGCTCCAGATTCTAGATGCATCGATAACTGGAATGATATCGAGCTCGGTTGATTGGTTGGAATTGAGGCTGAACACTTTTCCGTTTTGAAGGGTCACAGTCTTGGCTGTGCTTGTTGAGGTGGTTTCTATTGCTGATGGAGCCATGGCTGTTTCGTGATAGAGGAATGAATGTTTTCGGGTAGATGCCTGCTAAATCATTAGAATCAAAACCGCTGAACTTGCTGTCATTTATATGTTCGTCTCAATTCGTAAAACAATAGTATTGGAGATTCTCTCCAAGACTTGAGACTTTCCCCAGCTACCTGACTGCGATGGAACTGATAAGCTGTTAAACTGCTAAACTCTTTGTCAAGTGATAAGACCACCTGATATCTTGGCCAACGAGAAACTATTGATTAACCGTTATCACCTCCCCGCATTGTTATCGTGTTAGCCGATCAGCGGTTACCTTTATCCCAGGTTAGCAGAGACGAACCTGTTGCCTATCAGCGCTAGCTTCATCCGATGTACCCCAGATAAAGCAATCTCGAAACAGATCGTGGGTAGTTCTAGATACGATTATCAAGATGAAATCCATATTAAGAGCACATATCCCTTGCAGGAAAGCATTCGTTTTGAGCATTGGAATACTTTCGTTTCATCAACTCGGATCTTCATCATAAACCCTTGCCATGGTACAATCATCAACCTTCTCAAGTTGGGTCTCCAAGTTCGAGGTTCAGCGTGATGAAGACGCCGATGTTGATATCTACGTCAACAAGGATACTCGTCCACTTCCACCTTCACGACGTCCTTATGGCCCTTGGGAGTTTGTCGGCTTGTGGATGGTGACCGGATCATTCAACGTCGGAGGTTGGACAACAGGCTCTGCCTTGATCTCGCTTGGTCTCAATGTCTGGGTGAGTGTTTCGTTATACTTGGTAGTGCAATTGGAGAACTGACATCCTCATTTTAGCAATCTATGCTGGCTATCGTAGTTGCGCACACTATTGCAGGACTCCTCTGTGTTGCTGGAGGTCACCCTGGTGCTAAATGGCACATCGGCTTTCCATTATGGATGAAGCAGAACTGGGGAATCTGGGGGTATCTCTTCCCCATGGTGAGTCAAGATCCTGTAACATAGTCCCACAACAACATGCTAATCATTCCCCAGGCCATTCGTGTTTTCTTATCATTTGTCTGGACATTACCAACGTCTGGTACGGCTGCCAATGTCTCAAAGGCCTCCTTACCTGCATCTGGCCTTCGTTCCGAGACCTCAACACCGAGTTAGCGGGCGAAACCATGCGAACATGCGACATAGTGTCTTTCGTTCTTTACCTTGTCCTCTGCGTACCATTGGTAGCGCTCAGTCCCGAGAACTACCGAAAGCCATTCTTTATTGCCTCAACAACTGTTGCCGCTACTGTGTTTGCTCTTCTTATCTGGTCAACCGTCAGGGCTCAAGGTGGTGGTGCATTACTGGCTGATGTATCAGGCGTCTCCGGTATCGCTCCAGCGAAAGGAGGACAGCTCGGATGGGCGTTTGTCGCTGCTGTGACTGCGAATATTGGTGGTATCGTTACGCATATGTGGTCGCAATCAGATTATACTCGGTACGCTCGCAAGCCAGGCGATCAGATCTTGGCTCAGCTCATCATGGTCCCACTCGGTACTATCATTGTCGGCTGCATCGGAATCATTTGCACATCCTGCGCTGCAACCCTTATACCCAGAGAACGAGAAGTTGCTTTGGCAGCCATACGTCTTCCTCGATACTATCCGACAAGAGGAGAACAACCGCGGAGCCAGAGCAGGCGTCGCATTTGCTAGCATTGCCTTCATGTTCTCCCAGTTTGGTATGGTCGTCGCGTCTAATCTTGTTGTCGCTGGCATCGATCTAGCTGCTCTTCTCCCACGTTGGTTCACAATTCGCCGGGGAGCTTATGCGACTCTTGCGTCTGCCTTCATCATGCAACCTTGGTCACTCCTCAACAGCGCCACCAGCTTCTTGATTGTTGCTGGAAGTTTCAACGTCTTCCTCAGGCCACTAATGGGAATTATGTTTGCCGATTACTTCATCCTTCGCAAGCGAACGATCAAGCTCAGTGAGCTATATGCTAACTCAAAAGAGAGTATCTACTGGTACAGCAAAGGCTGGAACTGGCGCGCTGCTGTAGCTTGGGTTCTTGGTATGTGGTTCTTACTTCCCGGACTTGCGCAGAGAGGAATGGATCCCAAGGGCTTTTGGGGCGGTTGGACACGACTCTATCAGATTGGATGGTTTGCAGGATGCTTTGTATCTGGAGCAATCTTCTTTGGTCTGGATTACTTCTGGCCTATGCCCGAGAAACTTGCTGTTGATGATATGGACTATTTTGTCACTTTTGGAGATGCTGAGGTTCTTCGGGGTGTTGAGGAGAAGGGTTCTTCAAGCTCACTTCATGATGATAGGCGGAAAGTTGAGGAGAAGACTTCTGAAGTTTAGCCTGAAAATCGACCTAATACATGTATTGCAGATTTGATGTCCTGTATTCGCTGCAAATTCCAGAATTCTGGCTCCTCTTGTCACTACCATCGCGATATTCCAAGTTTGCTCAGCGCTGAGTAGTATAATATCTCATTGAGAGCAATAGCCAGAGACAGCTCAAAATGCAGTGCTATACCCTCTTTAGACTAGTACAGTAGCTTAGTGTTTTTTGCTTATTGTTGGAGGAAACTATTGATGGCTAGTAGGAGACTATCGACTAAGAGGAAATTACGTACAGGGTGGATTTAGGGGCAAGGAAAACATTAAAAGTTCTTCTCTTTCCAATTTCATAGCGTTTTATTGATTCCTTGACTTTATCAACCTCTGGTAAACTAAGTTGCCGTCCACTCTTTATTCTAGCGCCATTCACCTCCTCTAAGTGCAAGTTCATCATGGTTGCTATCCGTTGTTTTGTATTGCTCTCTGCAATTACTACCCTCGCATCGGCAGGAAAATGCAAGCCTCCAACCTCAGCAAGCGACTCTGTCACCCTCTCGCACACAACGACAGTGGTCTCCAGCGCTGAGACTTCATCGGTTGAATCGACTACCTTTGCACCTTCCACTACCCTCATTGCTTCTACTTCAACTTTCGCCGAAAGTACTTTTGAGACGAGCCTCGCGGAGACAAGCACCGACTCAAGCGCAGCGACTGTCGTTGACACAACCTCTGCTGCCACCGAGTCAAGCCTTACCACCTTGGCCACGTCTTTCAGCTCTTCCAGCGCAGAGACCACTACCGCCGAACCAGCCACGACCACATCGGCAGCTGTAGCTCCCCCCGTCACATGCCCCTCCAATCAGCGACAATGTGCCGGCAGTATTGTCATTCAATGCGACACGATTCTTGTCGGTCTAAGCACAGGCGATTATGTCAATGATATTCAAGGGTGCGCCGATCTTTGCAACTCAGATGACTCTTGCGTCAACTTCACATACTCCGAGGAGTTGAAGTTTTGCTTTATGGCTGACGCTCCGGCCAGTGGTATTAGAGGTCAGGCAGACTGGGTCAGTGGTATCAAGGGAACATGTTAAGGATACACCCTTCCAGCCGTCGATATGTAATTTCCATTCGTAATTTATTATTGCTAGTATGGTAGCTCTCAAGTTGTTATTCTGTGGATATATATACTACTTTAATACAGAAGGTTTCTGACGCCGTAGCTTGAATTTAAAGTCTTTCTGCAACACATCAGCCTAAAAACGAACTAGACCTATTCTGAAGTTGTCCGATAGTATTTAAGCTTGCATCAAGTTGACGAAAACGCTTCTAAAGTTTAACTTGTTAACATCTTTATTACTTCTATCTTATAAATTTCAGAAGGAAACCCGGTGATCAATCTCTGTTCCTGTACTTGGCTCCAATCGGCCGCAGTGAATATCGTGTTAACATTTCCAATCTCATTAGTGGTTTCCATTCTCCGCACATCTGCTACAAAGGATTTCATAAGCCATGGAGCTAGATCTCTTATTGAGTGGTTTTTAATAACACGTTTTTTTTCGCACTTCCTTTAAGACTTTCCTAAACTAGCCTGAATATAAGCTGGACCCATCCCAGAGCGGGCCGGTGAGAATTAAGCTTGCATTGTTGGCCCCTCCTCCTGGCGAACGAATGGGCAATGCATTGAACCCTGCGGTGGGTTTTCCGCAATATTTTCGGATTCCCATCGTTGCTATTGGCTGCCATTCGCGATCTTCTTACATTCTAACATGGTCCCGTGTATTCACCCCGTTTCGGCAGTTCAAAGATTAGCTAAGAACAAGCGGATACTACCCCGCCGGTACCAACCCGGGTATTAGGTATCCGGCGCTTACATTGTCAGACTGTAACTGTGTCTTGATATATAAAGCCTTCGATTGACTGATAATATCATCTTTGCTTTTTCTACTTTCAGCTTCCTACATATTACACAATCCTGACTTATATCTATTCCTTCTATACGTTCGTGACCAATATGGCCAACTACTCTCTCAGCGATACCCAGCAACAGCTCATCAAGGATGCTGCTTCATTTGCTGACAAGGAACTTAGCGGGGCACGTCAGACATACCAGCATTTGTCAACCCAGCGAGAAAGGTTCCTAGCAGTAAGACCATTCTTTGAGAAGATTGTCGAGGCTGGCTATCTCAAAGCCTTTATCCCAGCGCCAGTAGGAGGAACCTGTGAATCCTTCCTGAGCATGGCTTTATTCCTTGAAGAGTTCTACACTGCTGAGACTAGTGTGAATGTTGCACTTATTGGAACAGCTCTGGGACTAATGCCCTTAGTGCTTGGCGGCACAAAGGAACAGCATGATCAGTTCTTGAAGCCCTTCCTCAGTGGCAAAGGTGATGCACTTGCAAGTCTTGCCCATTCTGAGCCTGGCGGTACAGCCAATTGGCTGGAGAAAGGTGGCCAAGGACTTGGCGTTACAGCGAGAAAGGAGGGCGACTATTACATCGTCAACGGCGAGAAGGTAAGCATGGAATCTCCTACAAGTGCAGTGCAAATCTAACAGTTTCCTCGTAGCAATGGACGACCAACAGTGGTGGGTGGGATAACAAGGGCGCAGAGCTAACTTGCCTCTGTGTTCGTTATTCCGAGGATGGCGGTCCTGAAAAGCCAGATGTCGACCCCCGTGATAACATCATGATCCTACTTGTTACCCGAGACATCATTGAGCAGAACGACCCTGACGCCTACAATGTCCTTTCAGAGCCTGAGCTCATGGGGCACGGTGGCGCCAGTGGCCCCCACACAAGGTATACCAACTTCAAGGTCCCTGCAGACCGTCTTCTCTGCGCACAAGGCGACGCTACAGCCACCGTGATCGAGACAGCGTTTGGTATCACTGCTGCATTAGTTGGAGCACTAGCCTGTGGTACCATGCGAACTGTCTTCGAATCAGCGCTCAAATTTGCCAAGGAAGATCACAGAGGCGGCAGTGTCCCGATCATTCAGAGGCAGAGTGTGGCAGATCTGCTTATCAACTGCAAGATCAAGATTGATATCTCCCGATTGATGGTGCGTAATGCTCTGGATAGCATTGACAGGGGAAGGGGAGACACTGCCAGCAGACTTGAGAGCTGCTTGCAGGCTAAGATTTACAGTGGAGAGGCCGCTGTGCAGGCTATCTGGGAAGCGATGCAGGCCGTCGGAATGTAAGTGATCCCTCTCAACTGATATACGCAACATGTTAATCTAATGACTACTAGGAGATCTTACCTTGCTGACATGGGATTCGGAGACCTTCTTAATGATGCTGCCGTCTTTTCCTTGTTCGATGGAGGCAACATCGGTGTGAGGAGAAGGCAGTATGAGAGAATTATGCAGGCTGCTGACTACGAACCATGGAAGGCTTCGATGTAAATGGAATCAATAATACTTAGCTATCATCTGAATTACAGTACCTTACTAGTTGAACCAGACTGCGATCAGATAAGGTTTTTGATGATATTTACACTTTGCGCGCGGCATTAGGACTCCTCTCCTTTAGTGGCTCGAAGTGATATGAATAGCTATTTAAGATCCCAACTTCCTACTAACTATTCCTTTCCATTCAATGTATGTCCATTAACCTAAATCCATCAATGCAGTTCCGACACCTATCCATCGGCCCTCTAAATTCGCCCTTTTAGATATCTCCCCACCCCAGTCCCAACTATCTCGGCAGTTCCCCGACACGGCGTGTGCTACTCATGGGTTCGTGGTGAGAATTGATCTACTTGAAATTCACTCCCAGAACGGTCGCTTCTGCATGAGACTATTCTCAAAGGGTCCACGCTGCAGGCGAGGACACTTCAGGCAGCCAGCTACTCTCTCTATTGGTTGCTTTCGATGGATACGCCACATGCCTGGAACGCTCAACGCCATGGGACTCTTTCTCAGGCTGTCTGCATTTCCTCACTAAAGCTTGCTAGCTTTTCAGTTCCTGCCTGTTTCTTATTATCAGAGATATGATCTAGCTGCATTATGACGTTCGTTTCAGCCAATATATTCTTTAAGATGGGGCGGTCCTAATCGGGATTGGTAAGCAGTAGGACTAAAACTTCAATAGACCACGATCAGCGGTAAGCTTCTAGCTGAAACTGAGACATACAGCAACTTATTGTGCGGTACTGTCATAGCGCTACTGTTGATCAAACAAAAGGGACCTTAGATAACTACCTTGGCTGCAGAAACATAAATCTTCTATACGTCATCGAGAGCTACAGCAGAGACGCAAGTCGTCTATAAATGCACACTCCAGCCTTCATCTTCTGACATTCCCTTTACACTCCTCATCACTATCAATCCTTCATCTCGTAACTACATTTCCATTTTCACGTCACAATGGCTGATCAAGCTCGCATCCAAGACTCAAAGGAGAAGTTCCAGCTGGCGTTCGATCACGCAGTCCGTGAGGAACAAGCCGCCAAGGCCCAGTATGAGCAACAGGAATCAGTGGGCTTAACTGATGGTGTCCCATTTGACGCCTGGGGCCATCAAAATGTAAGTCCTCTTAATAAAGCTTTTTTTCATCAGGTTTTTAAAAGCAAAGCAGTACCCTTCCTACATCGTTGCCAAGCATCAGTATCAAGCCGCCAGAGATTCATATGAAATGGCACTTGAGTGCGGTGACCAGGAAGGTTATAAGGCCTGGACAGACAAGGTTAAAAGGGCAGCGATGGAGAATATGGGGCCCCGTGGTCCGAATTATGATCTCCTTCTGGGGCCTAACTAAGAAGAGGCCTTATATGTTATCGCGCTATTCAACTATCTAACTTGGATTTATCTTTTTTGCATGGAAGCTCTACCAATGCTCTCAATCTCCGGTATGTGCTGTGTTAGAATTGTTGTTGATAAGCTAGTACTGCACAGAGCATACTACCTGTAAAGAGAACAAAGCCTCTTCTAGCGTGAATGCTTGACCCATGCATTTACAATTTTGTCACTCGAAGTCGTGATAGATCTTGAATCGCTCATGGAATCAATCCATCAGGTGTGGGAGGCAATCGACCAGTCTTGCCTCGGGCCATTGCTAGCAGTGCGCATCTACTTGCTCCCATATAGTAGTTGCGCATGCAGCGATGTTCATACCATCATCTCCAGACTGATCTTACGAACGACTGATCCAAGGGTTATCTGCTCTTTTTTGAGACCTCAAGTGAGTACCCGTCGGTGAGCCCGTCTTGTCAATGTCCAATGCAGGTCCGTAAGTGATTGCTGATATAGTGGATGGCGGTGTCCATTCTTTGACGAAGATGGAAGGATGAACGCTCTGACCTGCTGGTCTTCGATGCAAGTATGCAAACACTTGGGGACGGAGGCGTGGGCGACCATCCATGTGTCTGTCTAGAACAGTAAAGAATACAGCTTGTTGGGCCAAGGGTGAGGCTTTAGAAAGAGCGAGGGCAATGAAGTGAGAAGTGAGAGCTTGGGAAGCAGCGGTGACCCAGGAATTTAGTAGGGGTGGCGCTGGTCTTAGAACTATCCCACACAGACGAGACAAGACGGAAATATTGAGGAGAATGAGAGGAGACGACACATATTGCACTCGTTCCATATGTTCCACCCTCTGAAGTGCTACAGTCAGAGTTCTCTGGCTGGATCACCAAATCATCAATAGTGCCAGTCTACAATGATAGTTGAACTACGATGGCGTACCGCTTACCTGGATAGCTAGTATAGTGCGTGAGCTACTACAACAGGCTAGTATTGAAGGATTATTTGCATAAAGATGACTGCTTCCCAACCTATTTCACGAGGGACTACTGTATCATGGAGCGACAGCGATTATCTCAAGCTCGCTCGCTGGTGCCGGTGTAAGATGAGCGATGCCCTTACATGATCTTGGTCGCCCGCGCGCTTCACTGACGGGTTCAGTGAGTAGTTCCTTGTCCGAGATATCTGAGAACCCTGGTTGAACTCCGCAGTACACATTTGGTAGGTATCAATTGGGACGGTTTGTCTTCGCAGCGTCGTGTCGCTTGAGCCTCGGGGCGGGGGAAGGTAGGACAGCAGAGCCAAGGATATGGCACGTAAGCTCTCCAGGCCTGGGCTCCAAGAGAAGGCGACTGGGACGACACGCCGCTGGTAGAGAGACGGGGTAAGTATTATGGGCATGCAGGCTAGCGTCGAGTACAAGACCCATCTCTCCGGGGGGCGAAACGTAGAACGAAGGTATAGAGTAGTTGAACACCATGAATTCGGCAGTGCCAGGGAATAGTCCACTGTACAGGCACAGAAGAGCGCTACTGTTGGCTGCCCTCCGAACATGCCGGTCGGGAGGATCTCTCCTTAAGGACATCAACAGACCAATCAAGCTAACGGCTACATTCTGGAGCAGACCCGGGCGTGGAATGCTGCCTACCAGTGTGTGACATCGAGGACGTTCGCGCTCAAAGTTTGGTCTCGCCAACACTTGTTAACGTCGCGGACAACGCCATGGTGCTGGGCATGTTTCATCGACTGTATCTTTCTTCTCGACCGTATCGTTCGCTTCGTGTTCGCTCCGTGGATGGGGTCATTGTAACGGGAAGCTATTCCGCCTGTTAGATAGGTATGTATAGCATTGGACGATCAATACTCACGTGTAAATCGCGCCGGAGACAGAGGCTAACAAACAGTCAACCTTCCATGGTGTACGTCAAGGATGTCACGGCGGCGTGGGTTGCGAGCGTAGCTAGACGCGATCGGGATGGAATGTACTGGAGGTGACCCGTGAGGCTAGTGAGAAAGCGACAATAGCAATAAGAGCGTGGCAAAGCTACGGGCTGAGAACGCGTCTAGGACAAGAGCCCGGAAGAAGGTCGAGGATATTGATCGCTGCGGGAAAGCCGCGAAGAGGCGATAAGCTGCAAGATGGGTGCTGTCGATCGTGCCGTTCGTCGCAAATGGAGAGTAGTTGGGCTTGCAATGATACTGGACAGTGGAGAGGGTTGTTCAAGTAGGACTAGAGCGCTTTACTACCTCTAATACGGAGTACCTACCTCCATTATTGATGTCATTCCAAAACGCAGAAAGGCAGCACGCGTCGACTGAGCGATAAGATAAGCTGATAAGATAAGGAACCTACCCGGGACTCATGTTGGACCTGCAGATGTTTCAACAAGAGAATCATAGTAAACCTCTCTATGAGCAAACTGAGTATCCTGAGTTGAGTAATTGCGTCTTACAGCCTTTCCTAGCTTGATACGTAACTTTCATACCAACCTGTAGCTCAGAAGGTCTGAATATACTGAGGTCCATCGTTGACATCAATTCAGGTGACGATTAACCATGATGAGACACATGCATTACGTTTTCCCACCACTCAATAGCAAGCTTCAATGCAGAAAGGAAGTAAAACTGTCGACAAGCACGCTGGATCAAGCTACCAGGTACTGTAGCCGGACTGAGGAAATGTAGCGGTAAGGCACTGTCATAGATGCTTCCATAAGTTATTGTAAGCTTGAATAACTGTAATATTTGTACCTTGATCTTCAGACCCATTTCCCTTTGCTCTCTGAGTTTAGTGGATACCCATAATTACCCGGCGCCCGTCGATTTATTGTCACTGCGCGTCAATCTAAAATAAGCATCATCAGGTCCATGGCATTACTGCTGATTGAAGTATAGCATAGCATCCCTTTATTCTTTGAGTAATGAGTCTTCTATTCAATCGCGCCGGCCACACTTATTGGTCGCGATGGCGCTCCACTCAATATCACATCGCCTTCATAGTGATCAGCTCGTCGCAATAACCCCGCCTCTCCGTCCTCCATCCGGTACATCGATCGCGCCCAGCTATTGGGCTCTTCCTCACAACATCGTGCCGCATTTATGCTTCCTCATTGCCATCATTGCTTAAGCCAGAATGTGGTCCCCCATCATTTGTGATGCTCTTTTGGCGAACTCTAGTATAGCTGTAAAGTACCTTATCTCTTCTCGATGCGCATGTACCTCCGAACCGCGTTCAATGACACGCGACCGCGTCTCCCCGCGTCTGTGTCCCTGAAACTCCATCCTCGCGTTGCGTTGCGTCCCTCGTCCACGGTCGATGGCTATGTGTTCTGGCGTTCTGGAAGTGTCCATTGTGTCTAAACCGTGCTGCCGCTTTTCTGGTGGGTGTTGACGAGGACAGGTTGGCATCCTATCACCCTCCCTTTTCATTTCAGCCTAGACTTTTAACGCCTGGGAAATCACGCCGGTTTTATTTCTGGTCCAAACGCAGCCATTGGTACCAGTACCGTTAGTGGATAACGCAGCAAGAGCAGTGGGCGGATACTCTCATTTAAAGTGATACATGTACTTGTCGGTTCACCGAGCGGGGCACTAACCGAACAGCTCAACGAAGGGTACTTTTTTGTTTGTGTAACCCCAGAGAGGGGTAAGAGAAAGACAATCAGCATAAGAACTCGCATTGTGTCCTCGATGCTTATTTCATGAATCAACCATTTCTTTTAACCCTCAAACGGTGCGATGGCTCATGCAAACCGGACCTCCCGAAAACGACCCTTTGAAGACTTTGCCAGCGACAATGGTCAGCCGGCTATCGAGAAGGAACCAGCATCTGATTTTTCAGTCACACCATCCGGCGATGACAACCTGTGCAGTCGGTGTCGGGAAATTGACTTTGACGAAATCTTCACTCGGAAATACAAATATGATTGGTCTTTTGTCATGAATCTTGGCTCCATCGTTGATCTTGCTGCATCCCAATGTCACATCTGTAAGATGTTCCTGAGTGTCACTTCGCCTAGTCTGCAGGCCAGTGATAAACAATGCCATCTGAGAATCTTCAGTGCTATCAAGAGCCTCACGGGATTCTTTCGCACAAGTTATGGTCACCCAAAATATGAAGACAATAACCTCCTAGGCGTCGTTCCAGAAACGCCAAACCCGAAAAGCTCAGGATATATCGAATTCTCCATAGAAAGGGATCATGCAGACGTAACTGGATACTTGAGTTTGGATTTAACAGCCGAACCCCTAGACGTTTGTCGAATTCGTACTCTGTCAGAGGATTGTGATCTGGGCCTTGCAAACACGTGGATGGAATACTGCGATAAGAAACACCCGACTCGCTGTGCCAGGAAGACTTTTTCACAACTCCGCCATTTCCGTATCATTGATTGTCGGACCCGACAAGTGGTTGACGCACCTACGGCGTGTCAGTACGTGGCATTATCTTACGTCTGGGGAGATCATCCTGTTTCTGATTCATCATCCAACTCCGCGCCAAGGTCTATAAGGGAGGTCAACCGATTCGACAAGGTAATCGAGGATGCTCTTATTGTAACGCAAGAGCTCGGCTTCTTCTACCTTTGGGTGGATAAGATTTGCATCAACCAAACGGACGCTACAGATAAGAGTCAGCAAATCAAGCAGATGGATTTGATCTACGCCAACGCAGCCCTGACGGTTATTGCAGCTGCAGGTGCTGGTCCAGATTATGGTTTACCCGGAATAAATGGGACCCCAAGAGTCCAACAACAAAAATTCCAGTGCAAAGGCCGGACCATTATCAAGACTTTACCTAGTGGAAAGCAAAGTCTCCAGGCATCCAAATGGTACACGCGAGGTTGGACCTACCAAGAAAGTGCATTATCTAAAAGACGACTCGTTTTCACAGAGACCCAGATGCTTTTTGAATGCAACGGAATGAACTGTACTGAAGTTGTAGAGATGGACCTGGACCTCTTACATAATTACAAGAAAGGGAAGATTAACACGTTAACTTGGAGCAAGGCTGCCCTATCGCCTAAAACTCCTGGACTAGACCCACGAGAGTTTATGGATCATGTTGAAGAATACTCAACAAAAAAGCTCACATACCGGTCCGATGCCCTTAACGCCTTCAGAGGGATTCTGAATATTTTTGAAAAGGCTAAAAGGCCTGTTTATAGCTTTTGGGGGCTTCCAATCTTTCTCACTGACGTCGACTTATCTCGCGGTAGTACGCAAATGAAGACCAGTTGGTCTAGATCAACACGCTTTGCTTTTCACCTGTTTTGGTCTGCATTCAACTACAAGTCCCAGGGCTTCGCACGTGGTGAACTTTCGTTTCCCAGTTGGTCATGGGTTGGGTGGGAAGGACCTGTGTTAGGCGGTGGAGGGACACGTCATAAGAAGAGAGAATATCTCGATGACGTTCGTGTTTTTCTAGAAGACAACCACGGCGATAAAGTTTGTCTTGACGATATCGACTTCGATTGTCGGCCAACTTCATTACAGGACCGTTACTCCAGTGCTATCTACATTGAAGGATGGACGATGACGGTTCACATTACGGATCATCGCCAGTTACGACAAGAATCCCAATCTAAGGGGCATCCGCACGAATGGCAAGAAGGCATCTATGTTTGCTCTTCGACGAAGTCTTACGGACCTGTCTTCTCGAAACTCAAATCTCATGACCACCTCTTCACCTGTGTTCCCAATCGTACCTTTATGGCCTTTCTTCCTGCTCCAAAAAAGGGTGCTTGTTATAACCACGCAATACTGCTTCAGAACGTTGGTCATCACTATGAGCGTGTTGGGCTCTTTACGGCAGGTTGTGGGTGGCGTTGGTGCGAGAGTGGGAAACCGGAGCAACTGGGAGGGAAAGGCCAACAATGTTGGACTGAACAGGATGAGTGTCAACTTGCTAGGGTTTCTTTTAAGCTTCGTTAATAAAGTAGCGTTCCAGGCCAATGTGCGTATAAACTCAAGCCATTCCATTAATTCAATATAAACCCCTGGCTTACAGATGAGTAAAAGAGACCGCAAGCTAAGTCTGACTAGGTTGTAACCTGCAAGTCTACAAGGCAGTGATATGTACTGAAACGATATCTAAACACTCTAACTACATAACGAGCTATAGCAAATTAAGTTATGCTTTTGCAGATCCTAACCCCTGTTTGGTTTATCGTTTCCCCACCAAGCGTTAATCCAGACTGGAAAGAAGTCCGGATCGACTAAACCAACACCGATTGCATCGTGAAAAATGGACTGTTTGGGATAAATGTCCGCCAATTGTTGCAACGTTCCGTCAATGCTAGCTCAATACTAGATAAGGAGAGGCGGGGAAAGTGTTGTGTCTGTGATAAAGAACAGTACTATATAACCTTAGGTGATTTATACCTCATAAAAACAAGTCTCCCGTTCCTTATTCATCATCGCCGGTGACCCAACTATTTGTTAAATTCTGCTGATCGGGATTTCATACTTTTTTGCCAGTCATGCGGATGCATATGTTTGGCCTTGTGGCCGTGGCTGCCTCAGCTACGACTTCATACATCGATAAGCTATCAGCCACCTCCAAGGAGCTTTTCACTGAAAGTATGGATTGGATGGATACATATTATGACAGCAGAGCTGGATATTTGTACGACTTCAGTAGCGCGGCAGCTCTGCGACACGAGACTCGGAGCTCGGCATGGTACGCCTTTGGACTGCTGGCTCGGAACAAGGGTCACGACGCCTCTGAAGCCGAGAAGATTATCAGAAATATCATCGCTGGGCAACACAAAAATCCTGCGGATGAGTGGTGAGTTTGTTAAATACTCTGAGAATTGCATCATGAGCTGACAAGGTTGAGGTATGGCACGTACCAAATAGCACCCGAGGAGCCGTTGGTGGGATCAACCAGTTATCCTGCTGATATATACAATTCATGGGACCCCAACTGGAGAGGCTTCGTTGGAACAACCTTCATCATGGCCCTTGAAGAGTTCCCAAAGCTCATCAGCAAGACAACCCAGGACTTGATGCTCGAATCCCTCCACAACGCTACCAAGGGCGACGAATATCGCTTTGGCAACCTAGATCCGAAGAAAGACAACCTATATCCGTCCTACAGCAATCCAGTAAGTCCTCTGAATCTTAAACAGCACAGCCATTTAACCTCTCTCTATAGGCTATCATGCGAGCCTTCATGTCAGGATGGACTGGACGACGTCTGAAAGAGTCAAACATGACAAGAAGCGGCGAGCGCTATGCCAAAGACATCATTGACCTATTTAATCGAGCTAATACTCTGTCCGAGTTCAACTCAGGTACCTACACTGGCGTCTCCCTGTACGGCCTTACGCTGTGGAGCAAGTATCTACCCAAGGACTCGATTATGGCAAAGTCTGGGCCTGAGATGATTAAACACACTTGGGAGGCAGTGGGAGAACTTTGGCATCCGGGAATGAAGAACATGGCTGGCCCTTGGGATCGCGCGTATGGGTATGATATGAACCGATATCTGAGTCTTATGGCGCTTTGGTTCTGGGCATTTCTCGGCAAAGAGAACTCCTCTCTCATCAACAAGGTTGGGCACCAACATTGATTGACCTTGATTAAGAAGCTAATCTGGATATGGCAGCCCCAAGTTATGTCCCATATGGCCGACTACGCATGGGCACCTCTATTTGCCGCACTGGCCAAGACTCACGAGAAGCTCATCCCCAAGCAAGTTCTCCAAGATCTCAAGACCTTCAAGGGAGAGCATAACTTTACAGCCAGCACTTACTACCCACCATTTGACACCGTCCCTCGAAACATTTCGACTTGGGTTTCAGAGGATCTTACCATTGGTGCACAGTCATTTAGACAGATATCACTCGGTGGACCTGCTCAGAGCCAAGAATCGTATAACCCCGCCGTCATTCAATGGAACACTGGAAAAGAGGTATCGTTCATCTCGGTAAGTCAAAACGGATAGTCTAGCCAGGGAGGCAGTGCTGATATGTTGTTAGCTTTACCCAACCGAGACCGCTTTGGACGTTCAAGTTAGCCCGGGTAGACTGCATCTCTCGTATCCACGCGGAAATTCAAGCTCAATGTTCTCTTTGCTGATGGGAACCTTTATCGAAAAGCCTACCATTAAGAGTTGGGATGATTTGCCAAACTTGCGCGTTAATGTCTCTGGCAACGTTGATCCCAAATACGAGTTGAGCTTTGGTGGCGCTTATGGTGGAGGTTCGCAAACTGTAAGAGATTTCGAGTTGTGGAACTTTACCTACACGATGCCCACCGGCTTCGAAGGGACACCGGCTGTGACCCTTGATTTGAAGACATTGCAATGAAGGCCAAGTGTGTTACAGGAGTGGCTGGATTAGGACAAACATCAATCACTGCAACCTCTGTAGACCAAATAGACAAGCTTAAATCATATGTTGTATTATATACGCTCTTCAATATTATGAATTTACTCCGACTTGGGTGGCCACTTCACTCTCTTCTCCGCCTGAACATACAAATTGTTTGGCCGAATCAGCTGAAAGTACGGATCGTACTCAATCGGACCATCTTGCGCCAAACTAAACTTGTACCGATAAACAAGCTTGGGCAAGAAAACCTTGATCTCCTGCAAGGCAAAGTTGAACCCGACGCACATTCTTGGACCCGTCGCGAAAGGAATGTATGACCCAGGAGGCCTATTCTTGACCTGTTCCGTATCCCAACGATCGGGGTCAAAACGACCTGGATTCTCCCAAACGTCCTTGTTGTTGTGCATGTGATGTAGTGCTGAGATAACTACTGCTCCCTTGGGGAGACGGTACCCGCCTGGGAGGATCATATCTACCTTTGCTGTGCGACCGGGCTGGAAAGAGGGGTTGTGAAGACGTTGCGTTTCCTTGATGAATTTGTCGAGGAAGGTTAGTTTGGCTGTGGTGTCGGCTGTGACTTGGGTATCTTCATCCCAGTCGTTGTCAATCAGTTCTTGGAGGAGGCGGTCTTGGTTTCCTGGGTACTTGACGAGACTGTAGATCAACCATGATAGGAGGGAGGATGTGGTTGTGAAGCCGGCAGCTGTGGCGACGAGGAGGGCGGGGGCGAATTGCGAAGGTGGGAGCTTTTTGCCCTTGTTATCGGTTGCTCGGAGGAAGTAGTCTGTAGCTAGTTAGTATGCATTTAAACAGTAGCTTGTTGGATGACTTACCAACAACATTGTCAGCCTTGAGAGCCGCATCCTGGAGCTCCAGGTCCTCCTGCCCCTTCGAAGCCCTAGCAATGGACTCATCCATCATCTCCATAATCCTAGCCATAGTATCCTTCACCTTCTTAGGATCACCAAACGGCATCTTAGCGTACCAAGCACCCATAGAAGATACACGCTTGTTTAGTTCCAAGTTTTCAGCGATCTTGAGAACCATTTCATGCAGCGGAGCGTCCACTTCCTCGAAGTGAGCAAAGTCCATACCCAAAACGAGCTTGCCGACAGCTTGAGATCCAAGCTTAAGCATATACTGGTAGACATTCCAGGCTTCGCCCTTCTGGTCAAGCTCGTCAAAGACCTTGAACGATGACTCAACCGTGCGCTGCATGGTTGGCGCGTAATGCCTCACGGCCTTAGGTCCCAGCGCAGGTGGAAGGAATTTATGCGCAAGTCTCCACTGCTCAGTATCCGTATCGGCCAAAAAGACGCCTGCTTCTTGGTTCTTAATGGGATGAAGAGGATGGCCAGGAACGATGTCCTTGGTGAAGTAGTGGTCTTCAGCAAGGAAGATGTTCGACAATTCAGCGCTGTTGGTTTGGTACAGACGGTTGCCCATGCTGTTTGTGGTAAAAAGAGGTCCGTACTTCTCGAACAGTCGTTGATGGTTACCGAGATGGTCGGGGTAGATTTCGAGATAGTTGCCAAAGTATGGGATGCCCGCTGGGCCGGGGACTTCGCGGACGGCGTTGCCGTTGATGGAGACTGCGATGGGTTCGTCCGTCTCGAGGACTTCGGAGACGGCGTTGAGCTTGCGGTCATCGTGAACGAAACCGACGCCTAAGAATGTTAGATAGGTGAGTCTTGGAGATCTTGACTTGGAGCTTACCGTTTGGCTTGACAATTGCAAAGTGCGATGCGACGATGCCCTGTAGCTCTTCGAAGTCTACATTAGGTGGTAGCTCGATTTCTCGAGCTGTAGAGGCAGCTTCGCCTAGTAAATGGAATTGTTTTGTTGACATGGTAAATAACCCTTGAATGAATTGAGACTGTAGCTCAAAAACAGATCAACGGGCCAAGAGTCGTTTATCGGTTATAAAGAGAATCTCAAGCTTGCAGAAATACTGGAGCATGAGAAAGGAGTCTCGCCTCAACATCTCGCCGCGAAAACCCCATGCAACCTGCATGATAAGAGAATATTATGGAGTATGCAACGCATGTGCATCAACGCTAAGAATGACGTTTGGACCAAGTCTCATGTAAATTTTACCGTTACATCCGTCAATCTTTTTCTGTTCCCGCCTCTTCGAAAATCTGGGCCTGATCAATATCTCTCTTCCCATTGGACGTTCATCGGGATGAGCCGGCACTTGCGGCACTCGCGGCTTTTGCGCGGAATTGCATAAAGAGCAAAGATCATATTTTGGTACGTGAGCGCGGAACAGACCAACATTCAGTGACTTCCAGCCACGTCATTCTGATCGGAGTGGAGTCCGAAGTCTCGTCCGGCCTCGGCTCCATAACGCGGCTCCATAACGGGGCTCGCGCTTCGGCTTCATTTACGGAGCTTGAATCCGGCCCGCAGTGGAGGCGATGAACCCCTGAAAGCTTTGTTTTCGCCAGCCTCGATAAACAGCACAACCCCTTGATTCAGGATGGCAATGTTTCGATTTTCTGAGCGGTTATTGGGGGTAAAAGTTGGACGTATTAAAAGCATATTTTAAACTCAAGTTGCCGCTTGTTTGACTTCATTATCTGTCATAGTTGTTACAAAACTTGTGTTCTCTTTTATTCTAATGCCTACCAATATCCCTTCTATCTCAATCACTATGGAGGAATACACCGTCAAGCAAGTAGCTGAGCATAACACGCCCGACGATTCATGGATCATCATTCATGGCAATGGTAAGCCGCTCCTCTCCCTCCACACAGTAACAGCATAACTAATTCCATGTCAGTTTATGATGTAACCCGATACATCAGAGATCATCCTGGTGGTGCAGATGTTTTGACAGAAGCAGCTGGCATCGACGCCAGTGAAGATTTCGACAACGCAGGCCACTCAGAAGATGCATTCGAAATCATGGAAGATCTCTGCATTGGCAAGATCAAGGGTTTCGAGAAGAAGAAGCCCAAACTCAAGCCTCTCGCTCCTGTCGCAGTCACAAAAGCCGTTACCACTGGATCTTCATCGCTGTCAAAATTGGCAAACCTGACCTTCGTCCTTGTCGCTGGTGCAGGAGCGTACTATTTCGGTCGTCAACAAAACTTGACTGTACCGAACTGGCTTCTCGCGGCATTCAAGAATGATTCTGCTGGGTCTAGCTTCATTAAGGGCATCATCGTCGGGGGTGGCTCTCTTGCGATCACGAATGCTGTTCTTGCTCAGCGTTTTACTACATTGGCTATGGAAAGTAAGCCTTTCACCAGCTATCCAGCTCACATGAAGGTACCCAAGCGAACTCAGCAAGACACCTTGTTGCAACGAGGGCTACTGGATCCTGTCACATACTCTCCCCTGCCTCTAGTCAAGAAGACCCAGATTACTCCCAACGTCCTCCGCCTGACCTTCAGCCTACCCACAACAAGCACGATACTCGGCCTCCCCATCGGACAGCACGTCACCATCAAGGCTGACATCCGAGGAGAAACCGTTGCGCGCTCATATACCCCTGTATCCAACAACTCAGACCTGGGCATTCTTGAACTGGTTATCAAGGTTTACCCAGACGGCAAGTTGACAAACAACTATCTCGCCCATCTTGAAGTCGGCGATGAAGTCCTCTTCCGCGGTCCAAAGGGCGCAATGAAGTACCAACCCAATCTTTGCAAGAAGATCGGTATGATCGCTGGTGGTACTGGTATCACACCAATGTTCCAAGTTATCCGCGCTATCTGCGAGCACGACCGCGATACAACAGAAGTCTCTCTAATCTATGCAAACCGCAGTGAGCAGGATATCTTGTTGAGGGAGGAGTTGGACAGGTTTGCTAGACGCTATCCCAAGAACTTCAAGGTGTATTACACACTGGATCAGCCTCCCAAGGACTGGAAGTTTGGTTCGGGATATGTCACTCCAGAATTGATGAAGGAGAAGTTGCCTGTGCCCACGATAGATTCTAAGGTCATGCTGTGTGGGCCGCCTGGAATGGTGAACGCGAGCAAGAAGGCGCTTGTTGGGCTGGGCTTTGAACAGCCTGGGGCTTCAGCGAAGATGTCAGATCAGATTTTTGTATTTTAGGTTTTTCTAGATCTTGTTGCATATTCAGGAAGAAGGTATATGGGCGGAGTTGTAAACATAACGATTCTCATTTGCTTCCTTGGTAATTTTGGTTCTGCCGGTGTGATTCGCTTTATACCTTTGATTGGATGTAATTGCAGTGTTAACGTTACGTATCTAATCCGTACGCGTTTGAGAGACGTGATTTACGAAGAGAGAACTTAGTTAATGTTACGTACGAATGTTTTACTGAGATGGTATGATTCTTGTGATATTTGTGATCTCTACTGTTATCAACGCCTGTAGCAACAACAATCTGTTCCATCTATAGGGTAGTTGTTAAAGTATGGTCATTTTAAAAAGAAACATTGTCTAATCTTAGTTAACATTGGATAATTGAAGATTTCACAAATAACTCCAGTTAACGTTGTAGGACTGTTTGATGGATGCTTACAATTATCTGCTCTTTCTTCGTACGCTGAAATTTGTTCATGTTTGGTTTGGTAGCAGAACAATTGACTCTAATATTGCATGACCCCGATTTGAAATAGTAGATATTAGGTTTGGAAAATCAACAGGTGCACTTAATGACGCAAACGGCGATCATGAGCCATTCCGCTGCCTCGACCATTCCGCGATCAAGGTGGGGAGCAGAAAGGATGAAACAGACTGCTAAGCATTTTGAAGTGGGAAACATGCTATTCTTCGAAGATTCTAAAGCCATGGCAAACCCACTTTTCCACCAAGTACCGAGGGTGAGTGGTGGAGTAGATCCATCGCCTCTTGTGGATCTGCTTCATGCGAGGAATTAGTATCAGAATTGACACCGATCCCCGTCATAATGGAGAACTGAACCATTGTAAAAATTGCATGAATTGCGCGTATGTTTGAGCTAGTGTCGGTATCGCGAGTTTGTGACTCCGACTTTTAGTTGAGCCTCATTCTTGAATTCCGCGCGTTTCCGCATTGACCACTATTGCCATGCCGTGGCCTCCGAGTCTGTGTGCCGTAATGACGGTAATGGCGATCGGATCGATCCCGATAGCAATACCGCCTCGATGGAGCTGATTATAAGATGCCTTGAGTAGACTCCATAAAATGTTTCTCGGCATTGTTACTTACTGTCTCAGTATCTTACCACCTACTCATCACTATCAGCTCTAAGCTCTAAGCCCCTTTCCATTTTTACCTCATCAACTATCATACAAGCCTAAATTATGGGCTCCTTTACTTTACCTTCCACAGACGGTCGAACCGTCACCGTTCTTGGTGGTGGTGTTCTCGGACGCCGTATTGCCTGCGGCTGGGCAGCAAGCGGCTATGACGTTATCATCCGCGACCCAAGCCCTGAACAGCGAGCTGCGGCAGTAGAATACTGCAACACCAGCATGTCAGAATACTCAGACTCGCCCGTTCGAGGATCTGTAAAAGCCGTCGACGACCTTGCTGAGGCTGTCGCCAAGGCTTGGCTTGTCATTGAAGCTGTCCCCGAGAAGCTTCCCATCAAGATCTCAACATTCGCCGACCTTGAGCGACTTACATCCAAAGATACTATTCTTTGCAGTAACTCGTCGTCTTACAAGTCGAGGGAGATGGTTGGAGATCTCCAGCCCGAGACAAAACGACGCGTGCTGAACATGCACTACTACATGCCCCCTGACTACCGCGTTGTCGAGCTCATGACCGATGGTGAAACCGACGAGAGTATCTTCCCATTCCTGTACGAGAAACTGGAAGGTATCAAGTTCCATCCCTACGTCGCGCGCAAGGAGTCAACGGGCTTTATTTACAACCGTCTCTGGGCCGCCATCAAGCGAGAAGTCCTCAACATTCTCGCCGAGGACGTTTCTACACCTGAGGAGATTGATAGGCTCTTTAAGGAGATGTGGTATGCTAAGGAGAAGGGACCTGTGGCTATGATGGATGCTGTTGGTCTTGATACTGTGTCCTTCATCGAGCAGCATTACATCGCTGAGCGTGGCTTGCCTAATGCTCCTGTTGAGTTTCTTCAGAAGTATATAGATGAGGGCAAACTTGGTGCTAAGTGCGACAAGGGTGGCTTACTACCACCCAAGGAAGCCAAGTCAGACGAGACTCAACTATACTTTCTGGACGTTGGACTAGCGGCCGGTGACGAAGCTACATGTATGACTGCTGGACGCGTCTTGGTTGGTTCTTCCGACAAGAAGCCACTGCAGACACTTGTCTCAGGTCAACGTATGCCCGACGGTATCGACATTTCAACCTCAACCAACAAGCTCTTCTACACAACAATGGGCAAGCCCTCCAAGAACGATGGAGCCGTTTACAGCTGCAACTTGGATGGATCAGACCTCAAGGAAGTTGTCCCTCAAGGTTCAGTCCACACGCCGAAGCAGTTGACCGTTGATAATCAGAACTCCAAGATCTACTTCTCTGATCGCGAAGGAATGAGGGTTATGCGTTGCAATTTTGATGGCTCTGATCTGGAAACCTTGGTCCAAACAGGTGACTGGCGAAAGGAGGACCACAAGTCAGACCAGACTCGATGGTGTGTCGGTATCACTGTCTCCCCCCGTACCGGCAAGTTCTACTGGACACAGAAGGGATTTTCCAAGGGAGGCAAGGGTCGCATCTTCCGAGCCAACATCGACTTCCAACCCGGCCAAAACGCCCTCAATAGAACCGACATTGAAGTTCTGTTCAAGGATCTACCCGAACCTATTGATCTAGAAATTGACGATGCCACGAACATGCTCTATTGGACAGACCGGGGTGAACTCCCCGATGGCAACACCATTAACCGTGCTAAGCTGGATGGTCGGGGCGCTTGTGAGGGTGCCAGTGTGATCGGCAAGGACTACGATGTGCTTTCTCGGGGATTGCATGAGGCTATCGGTATTAAGTTGGATTCGAAGAATGGTCGTATGTTTGCTACTGATTTGGGAGGTTCTGTGTATCAGCTTGACATGGATGGTGGAAACAGGACGAAATTGTATGATGGATCGGGCGCATTCGTTGGTATTACGCTTGTATAGACCTTAATATTTTAAATCGTGTTATAATTGGATAATCTGTTCTGCACCTTCCACAGCCTGGACTTAAATTTGATTGGGTGTTTCGCTGCCTCAGCGTCTTCACTGCGATTTTAACTCCCTCCCAAAGGGTCTCGATCGCCCCTTGAGGGGACTTGAAACTGCAGCGAAAGATGCAGTATTGTACTCAGGATAGGAAGTGTTCGACCGCGGAAGTTCTATTAGTATTAGGTTCAAAATCCGCAATTATCACCCTGTTGTTCTGATTTGTATGCCTTGAAGCCTCGGTAACTCAAAAACATGGATTTTATCATGTATGAATTGACTAACAAGAGCCGATCTTGCCGAGGGCATAGTAAGAGTGATTGTGGGAAGCATCAAAGTTATGATGCTTAAATGCAAAATTATTTCGGAGACATTCGATCAGTAAAAAAATCAAACCACGTCAAGATTTGCATTGTTGAGACATTTCAAAGATGGAAATTTAGTCCTCCGGAGGGCAAAAAGTGAGGTTCTGCCCGGGCTCGAACCGGGGACCTTCTCGGTGTTAACGAGATGTCATGACCAACTAGACCACAGTACCAACTGTTCTTGTTGTGAGTCGAATTGAGTTATGTCAATTTATGTCGTCCAGACCAGTTCTAGCCTATAACAACAATCCATAAACCGATTGCGGAGAACAGCCCATGTCGTGTACATGGGTTTGATCCTCACAGGAGGTCGGCTCAAGAAAGAGCTTAGCTTCTGTCAGACCACGGTACTCCGCTGCTGGTCTCAGTGCTACTAATAAAATGATGAGAACGGCAAAATCTACGCCGCAGAACTCTGTCAAACGTCGAGATCAAGAGTGTCAGCTTTGCTTCGGTGTATCAAGGCCCGAGCCCATGTATGATGGAAGACATAGCCGGCCGGTTGTCTTGACCACGATCTGAGGTTCCGAAGACCGGTCCCCACTTTCCAAGCAGCTCACCCCGTCACTCGGACTCGTTCCCATGGGAATCGATCAAAGCCGGGCGAGTAGAATCAGATCCGGCTTTGACCGGCTCTTATTGGCTGGCTTCATAGGAATTGTCGTACATCAACCTACATATGTTGGAACTTTAACAAACTCACGATTTTGTCTCCATCCGGGGCCCCACATTCCGAACCTTGCGAAGAATCCTTCTACCCACATCAGACCTGGCTAACAGGACAGGCTTCCTAATCCTGAATTTCGTAACTTGAGCCATCGTACACTGTACAAATCTACCCCGCGCTTGGTCGAGAACCTATACGTCCAATCTTAAACCCCACACCAAGGCGGCTTTTCTATCATCAGGATCAATCCTTTCGGACGCGAGCCTTGGCGCGTGATGGCAAACTAGGAAGCTGTAAAGGCTTGTGTAAGTACAGCAGTTGTTCAAGCTATAAGGTATAAGAGGACGGTATCCTTTCAGTAACAACAGACTTCAATCAACATCCTCAAATCGTCCTTAAAAACTGCTCTCAACTTTCACCCATCTCATCAGACCTGTTACAATGCAGTTCTCAAACTCAATCTTGGTAGCCTTCGCGGCCCTCGCCTCTTTTGCTGTTGCAGCTCCTACCTCTCAGGTTGAAGATGTTCCCTCCATCCTAGCTCGTGAGGCTGCCAACGGTAATCTTGTCAAGCGCTGCTACATTTCTGGTAACGCCAAGTGTGCCCAATGTATTCAGCAGTACAATCTGAGCTGTCCCTTCCTCGGAGGTGCTTCCTGCTCTCGGGGTGCCAGTAAGTCTTTCTTATAGCAGCGTGAATGGTCAATACTGATAGAATACGACAGAGGCCGCTTGTAAGAACGGTGGATGTTGTTAAGTGACAAGTTTTAGTCGACAAGACATATGAGAATGGTGGATTGCAGGAGTCTTGAAATTAGTGGTAGGAGATAGATGCAAAATAGCTTATAAAAAGTTCGGTTGTTATGCCGTTTTGGAGTATGCCTGAGTTTGAAGTATAATATCATCGCGAAACTGTAATTCCTGAACCTACCTTATGTACACTAGTAGTCAGCATGAGAAGACCACAGTGACCATAGCCAGTATTCATGATTCTAGTTGTGTTCTATCGCAAGGTCCTGTTCTCATTCTTAGGCACTTGGTACACTGGAACTTGAAGGACTATCAGAGCTTACTTACAAGAGTTCTGTCAACTTATATCAGAAGTCAGATCCCTACAAGAAAGGGACGAACAAGGGACGTGACCTTACTGTCTCGGCCCACACTATACCCACAGTCAGCGAAGGAGGCGGGGCTACAGGGTACAACGGCAAGTCTTTACGGCAATGTCACGCCTTGGTTAACATCAGGGTAATTAAATGTGTTTGCTCAATCCAGTATGACTGTGCCAATACCTCTTAGCGATATAAATGTTTAAATGTTGTGAGGTAAAAAGAGGGTGAGGAAAAAGGCGTTATCCTGTTGTTTCTTGGCTGACTTTGAAAGGGGATCAATGGGTCGGTTATCCAGACGTTCGGGCAACTACTGCACAATAGGAGCACACTTGGACCACTGGAAGGTGGAATAGTCCAACAAAAGAGCTTATTGATACCAACCATGGTACCTTTCTCTGAATCAGCATGACCTGGTTAACTTATTTCCACATCACAACTTCAGTACGACAGGAGATGAAACTGGCAACAGTTAACTGATTCAATTCAGGGTTCAATCGATGAGCTCTGATTAAAGTTTATCGAAAGTTTTTATGCCTGAGATAAGCACTTCCCGCACCGTCCATCCTCCATTATGAGTCAACTGGCTTCTTTGTAAAGGAAAATAAGGTTTCCTGCACTAAAGCTTCGCATTTCAAGAGCGATAACACCGATGGTTGCACGAAACCTCCTTTGCGCCTCTCTAATATAAGGTTTTCCACAAGGTATAAAATATTTTGCCTGCCTCCTTCTAATTTGCTTCACATCCTTCCACCAACACCAACAACACCACGCCGCGCTCGTCGCAATCATCAGAAAAAACAAGCACCTTCCTGTGTTCCACGACTCAAGTCTATCCCCACAATGGAATCCTCCAAATCATCCCTGATGCATCCAGCTGAGAGTCCAATTTCTATCACTTATGATTGGCCGCCCCATTGTGCTCAACTTCAAGCCCCGTACTATATACGATATGTACCGCCACCATTTAGTAACCCCGAGCGACCGATTGCAGATATACCCACGTTGATTTGTGACCCCAGGTACGCGAAAACCAAGTCACCACCCTGGAGCTCTCTGTCACAAGAGATGAAGAGTGCAATCCGCAAGGAAATGCAAGATATATTTTTCGAAAGAACAGCACAGAGGATTCGTAACCTGGATTGGTATCTCACATGGCAGTACACTGAATCGGCAGAGTGGGTGGACGTGAAGCTGGACTTTAAGCCAGAAGCCATCCTCGATTTCTTTAACAAAGAATTCATGGTTTACTACGAAGAAGAGCCTTCGAACGGGACCAGCTATGGGAAGTTTGGCCGTTATCTTTATCGGGCTTGGCTACTACTATACAATGGCCGGCCACCATTTCAACGCGGCGGGTTTCTTGCAAAGCCGATGCTGTTTGGCAAGAACGGGGTTCAAGAATTAGATGCCCTATCGCAATACCATCGAAAGCTTTCCACAAGACTCTCAGCCGCTATGGACAGCCCTTTGCGCTTTGACTTGCGGTATTTCTCTTCCCCAGATGAAGTAGCACATTGCCGGCCGCTACCAAGTCCAAAAATACAAACCTTTCAACAGCACGGCTACCTAGTGCGCCCGTTATTCCGTGCACTATACATGTTGCTCGACAATCAAACAGTGGTGTCTGACGATATTTCTCGTCCCGTTGAGCGCGAGAATGAAGATTACTTCGACTGGCGCCAACGCCGCTGGGTTCACGAGATATCCCAGTACTCTGTTCTACTAGTCAAAACAGGTGACGAGGAAACCTTGTCGTCACCAATCAGCTTTCTATCTCTATTCGATGCTGGACTTGCTGTTGACGTTAATCGGTCAGACTATCAGGATGGTATTGAACCAACGGCTGTGCGAGTGAGATTGGATATCGCTATTCAGTTCATTTGGGACCTGTTGGAGAGAGAGCGAATGGTTTCCAAAGAGATCAACCAGATGAAAAAGATACTGGTACAGGAACAGAATGAATACTGCCAACTTTGGGTTTATCGTCTTATTTGCAAGGTCAAGAAATTTGGTCTTGATTGGGAAGAGGCGTCCTGGATCGCCACTCGCCGCGCAATGGCTAAGGTAAATGACGAGGCCTTTGATGATGACCAGGTAGAACCCGAGTGGAAAATGGTGGACCGATGGAGAATGTAGCGGGCTTGAGAAAATAGGGGTCCCATCCACAGGACTAGATTAATTGGTCGGGAGCGTGGCACTTGGCATATATAAGGATTCCTTAACTCTTTTTAGTTCCTGACTAAGTCTTAGGCTATATCTAAGGGGTATTACTTAAGTCTAACACTGCTCAAATACATATCCTTAAGATCAACCAACTTAGTTAATAACTACAGCTTTACCAGGCTTAAGCCAGCGAACATTAGATAGAACACCTTCATCCTCGAACTCTTGCTCTAGTTCCTCCTGATGCTGAGTAAAATGATCCCAGGACTCGTAGTGCATAGGAACCAATACTTCAGCTTTAATCTCGCGAAAGAGACGAGCCGCTTGGCGGCCATCCATGGTGATCTGAAGAACGTCTTCAGGGTTGCCTGGCTTTCCTTCGCTGTTAATGCCAGGGAACGACGCCTTGCCAAGATTCGCGAGAGCCACAGCGATATGATACTTCTCAGACACTTTGCCCAGCTCCTCAATGTACACAGTATCCCCCGTGAAGTAGATGGCGTTTGGGCGACCGTCAGAAGCAACACCGAAATCTTCGGTATGAACGATAAACCCAACGCATTCATGTCCTGGCCAGTGCTTGCAAGGTGTGGCGGTGATATGGAAAAGCTTTCCGGAAATGGGAAGCTCCTTCTCTTCCCAGTCTGCGAAGCCATGGACGCTAGGGCGCGGAGCGAGATTTCGTGCGCCATCTTGCGTGGTAACAACATGACGACCATCGAGAAGCTGACGACCAAAATCATCAAGATTGTCGGGATGGTTCTCGTGACTGAGAAGTACGGCATCGATATGGGGCAGCTCGTTCATCTTGACTGCTGGGTCATCATGGACCTTGAGTGGAGGTTGCCCGGGTAAAGTAGGCCATTCTGTGCCCGCAGGAGAGAAGAAAGGGTCGGTGAGAAAGGTAACGCCGTCGATGTCGAGAATTGCTGTGGCAGTCCCGATATGAGTGATGGTCACTTTGTTCTTGAAGGTAGAAGTAGCCATGGTTGCTGGTAGTTGTATTCACAAAAGTTGTAAGTGTAGAGATTGTTAAAGGAATCAAGAGTCCCTGGAGACGGCACAACAAAGCTCTCTTTATACCATATAGACTTAGTAATTCTGAGCCGTTGACTTAGTATCATGAATGTGGTTCCCTCCTCATCGCAGATATAGCCAATCGGCATCACAGAAACAGATTATAACTTGCATTACTCTTACACTACTGCCGTTTGGCCCTACGAATATCTAAGGGACTTGGCAACTTTGCTAGCGCTCTCCGCCATATCGGTAATCAAATAGAAGATTGTTCTCAACAAATGTGATTATAAATCGGACAAATGACAGTTCGTTCTGAAGTGATGACGAGGGGCGCTAAGCCGAAAGCGGTGGCAAAACCCGAGGCATAAGGTGATCCACAAATCCTAACAGATGACAAACACTCACTTCTGTCATCTACCGAGTTCATAAGTTCAAGGGTTTTGTTACCCTTTTAGGGGTGTCTTCTTTTATTCTCCAGCAGAGTAAGATACGTGGCCTCGGCAAACCGTTTACCCAGTCTGTCGTCATTTGCCGACGATGAAGGTCCGCAAGAAAAGTCTATGTCGCACATGTCGAAAACGAAAAATACGGGTTAGTTGTTTCTTCTCCGTGAACAGCGTCTAGTGGTTCATACCACCATTCCAAAGGCGTATAGTTAACTCACCTGGCCGAAATTAGTGTGATGGGGGGCAACCTGCCTGCTCCCAGTGTCTCAAGGGCGGTCGCGCGTGCAGCTACCCTGATGCACTCTTCGTGCAAGGGCACTCAATCCCAGGCTCACAGCAGGCAAAGGCAGAGCCGGCACTGGAACGGGTCTTTAATCATGTTGCACCACAGGCAAGCTCATCATCCTTGACCAGTCTTAGCAATCGCGAGACCAACATCTCTGGTGCAACCCCCATCTACCCATGTCTTACAGACCCCTGGGAGAAAACAATCTCGTTGATCATCCGCAACTACGTTCCTTACAGAGAGGCCTCTGCCGACATTACAGACATAGTTCCGCAATCACCACGAATTTGTGGCTCTTGGGTCACCGCGCTCCCCGAACTAGCTGCTGGATCAAGCGGGAAACTTGGCGAATGCCTTACCTCTGCTATGAATGCATTGGCCTTCTCCATCACCTCTTACGTGACTGGAGAACAGATGACCCGACCCATCTCATTGTCTTATGGTCATGCTCTCCAATTACTACAAGACAATCTCCGTTACACTGGAGGAGCTTACAAAGCTGAACAGGCTGCAGCTGTTATGTGCATTGCGCTACTGGAGGTAAGAACATAGAACTTATGCCTATCGGCCCCTCTTCGTCTCCATTAACCTTCTGCGCTTTGGTACATAGGTATCCACACCAACAAGCCCCAATAGCTGGCTGGTTCATATTCATGGTCTAGGTGAATTAATTCGACTCTCCTCGCCAGACTCCTTCAGCACAGGCGTTCAACACACGCTCTTCATTGGAATAAGACCGCTGCTGGTAGGTTTAATATGAGAACAACCTCATCCGTATCGCGTTCCCTTGTTAACCTGTTTCCCAGATAATCGAGGCTTTCGTTTCTCGGAGGGCTACGTTCTTGGCAGAAGAAGAGTGGGCAACAGGGCCATTTCAGTACCACCAGCCATCCCCACTACAAGACCTTTTCACCATAGCCGCATCCATACCCCCGGCCTTGGAGAAGATTGATCTTTTGAAAGAAGAGCCCACAGAAGCTGCAGCAAACGGAGCTAAAAAGTATCTTACTCATTTGATGAGAATCAAGATGAGATTCGAGTCGTGGGCCAGTTCCTTTCAAACAGAGTCACCAAGACCTTTGTACTGGCAAAAGAGTGAAGTTCCCGCTAACGGTGGCCATGACGAGTTCCTGTCATTTCCCAGTCTGAGTATAGCCAACGCCTTCACCCATTTGTGGTCTTTCCAAATTACCTGCATGTTGCATATCCGAGATCTGCTATTGCGGTTTCCCGAATTGTCCGCGTTCAAGATTATCCTGTCCGTGGACGAAATACGCACGTCATGCCATGAGCTGAGCGTCAAGATACTCCAGAGCATGAAATTCCTGATGCGACAAGAGTTCATGCTATATGGAAAATTCTCGGCAGGTTTCCCACTTAGTACAGCATACAAATCACTTGCTTTCGATGCCGAGGGAAGGAATGTACTTCGCGAATATGAACAAACGGTCCCGAGGCACATTAGTGAAAAGTGGATTTAGCTGGAATGTTTCCTTCTTATAATATGTAGACTAAGATAAATGTATTTTAGTGTAGGAGTAAAATTCAATATATAGTTTAACAATCTAAGTGGTGGTGAATGATGTTAAAGGCGAAAGACGAGGGACTCCGGTAGTCTTACGAATGGCAATTTTCTGGCTGCGGAAGTCTAATTTTAGTGTAGACTTACAATTTCATCCAGAAGTCCGCGTGTTTCTGTCGTCTTTTGACCTCTCGTGACGCCAGCACAAACATGCCTCCAACAACCAGGGCGCTGCCCGAAAAAACCTGAGCCCCAGTGTAAGAGCCGCCACCTGCGGAAATAATGACGCCCGAAACCGGCGATCCAAGCAAAGCTCCGATTCCCACAGCCGCCGAGATGATGCCTAGTCGTGCCCCTATCTTGGACGCATCTGAGTTGATAACAGTAACCACAGCGAGGAAAAGGGATTGAACACCACCCACAGACAGGCTGTAAAATGTGGTCCAGATATAGAGTCCCGCAGTGTCGTGTACTGGGACCCAAGTGTACATACTCAGAGCTGAAGCAAACAGAAATGCTGTGAAAACGTTCATCGTGCCAACGTACCGAGCTATAAAGCTTGGAAGTAGTCTGGCTACGAAGCCGATGCCATTGAGAACGAGTGTGAGGTTCAGTGAGTCGGTGTATGAGAGTCCTTGCTTTTCTCGGGCGTAGGAGCTGAGGAAGAAGAACGGGAAGAAAACGCCTAAAAAGGACTGAAAGAAGTTAGACAGTCATTCTTCATGCTATGAAGAGAAGCGAAAAAGACATACCAGGAAGGCACCAATGAGATACAACGTAAACTCGGCCTCTCGGAAGACAGACCAGTCCACAATGGGAGCTGATCGTCTAGACGCTGGTCTGGGTTTCCCACACGCCAGGGCAGCGGCAAATGTTCCCAATTGTATAAAGCCAATCGCCCGCATTGTCCACCCGAATCCAATAGTTGGGAGCAGCGATCTAGCCATACTAGGATAAATAAGACCACCAGTCGTACTCCCACATGCTGCTATTCCCATGACCAGTGGAAGTCGTCTCCGGAAGTAGGTGGTGATAAGAGTCATCATCGGAGTAAGAAGCAGCCCATTGCCAAGACCAGTGCATACTCCTTGGGCGAGGAGAACCTGCCAATATGTATTGCTCAGGGAGGTCATGAACGTCCCAAAGACAACAAATATCGCCCCAAGAATAGTGGTAGTGTGGAAGTAGCCGGCATCCGTGAGACGACCACTTATAATGCCCATGAAAAACAGGAGAAACACAGCTATGGAGCCTATCCAGGAGATATCGGATCGTGATCGGTGTAGGGTCGAGATGTAATAAGTTTGGAAAACGCCGAAAGATATAATGACACCCCTTACAGAATTGTCAGCTCAAGGTAGACGTATCAGTGTAATTTGGAACAACAAACCAAGTATTCATGATTGTGAGGAAGCAAGACAGCACTGTCAGAAGCTCAACGGTTAGTCTAGAAAGAATAATCTTATGGGCCGTTTGCCTACCAGCCATCCAGGCCTGCCAACCACCATCTGGTGGCGTACTCGTAGGCTTGACCGCGTCAACAGGTTCATCTCTTGTAGCTGGACTTGAAGCAATTGCGGACTCGCGATTCCCTCCAGTTTCAAGATTGCCTCGAGAAGACGAGGAAAGCCCATTCTCTAGATCATCTGACGTAGATTCCATTTTAACCCGAAAATCGTCTTAATGATAGCAGAAGTACAAGTAGTGTCGATTCTCTGGTATTGTCTTTAACTTCTCGGTAGAAAGAAGATCGATACGAAATAGAAGGGAGGTTAATTAAAAACAAAGGTAGCAAAGAATAACTTGAATTGTAAGTCTAGAATTAAATATAGCTCTTGAAGAAGTTATTTAGATCTACATTAACATTTTACTTACATTAGCAACGTTATTGTATATATTATCTTAGTTACTAACCAAGCTCCAGGTCTAATCCAAAAGCAGTTACAAAACCCGATGACGGATTTTTCATCTTTTAGCCTTACTAATGTTACCAGTACTGTACTAGACAGGTCCTCTAGCGTGGAGCTAGGCGAACCCCGACAGAAAATGCGATGTTCCGGAGAATTGCCACAACACTCACTCTGTCTGCTCTCAAGGGATATGTTAGCATGGTCATCATGCTAATAGAAGGAGGTGCCAAGCTTGATGCAAAGACAAATGAAGACTTTATAACGCTTTGCTTAGCTACACATAATGAAAATGAGACTGTATCAAGATTACTTATTGGGAAAGGTGCCGAGGTTGATGCAAAGAACAACGACGGCTACACACCACTCGCGGCATCTGCTTTAAATGGGCATATAACCATGATGCGGCTACTGGCGGATAGAGATCTCATGCTGGATTTGAAGAAAAGTAAAGGCTAAACACCGCTTCATTCAGCTGCATGTAAGGACCCTTGCCCACAGAGGTGCTAGAGGTAGAGAGTCACGTTGCTTTCTGCATCGGCCTAGGTAGACCGGTAGAACTGAAGTATAAGACAAGGGACAGGATGAAAGAATACGCCCACACGCTTATCATGTATTAACATATCTGTGACACCGAGTTGGACGTCGAGAATGCCGCTTATGGCTGATGTGTCTATTTCAGCATCCGAACTTCCTATTACATTGTTTAGCAGTCTTTAACTGTAGTTCGGTGCCTGTCCAAAATAAGGTTCAGCCCTCAAGATCTACCGCCTTGCCCATAATGTTAC
Organism: Fusarium clavum; assembly: GCA_004367155.1. Classification (NCBI taxonomy): domain Eukaryota; kingdom Fungi; phylum Ascomycota; class Sordariomycetes; order Hypocreales; family Nectriaceae; genus Fusarium; species Fusarium clavum. The sequence goes on along the minus strand of QGEC01000056.1, from coordinate 305,349 downwards.
CAAGGTCCTTATCAGCACTATTCCACTCAGCCTCAACAACCTTGGTCACCCAAGGACCTCTCGGTTTCAACTTGAATCTGAACGTTTTAGGTTGAACCATAACCCAAATGGCCTCCATATCCATGCAATCCACCTCATCAACTAGTTCAAAGTCAAAAGCCCAGATCATGGAAGCAACATTGGCGAAAGCTCCGTCCAGGGCCACACGCTTTCCTTGACAGCTTCTTCGACCTTGACCGAACACAGGTATTGGGAGAGAAGTCTTCAGCTGGTCTCCGTCGAACCATCGCTCGGGGATGAAGTCTTCGAGATCACCGAGTGCTGGGTCAAACGCTGCTGCGTCGCGACCGATGGACCATGCGTTGGCCATGACTGTTGCGTTCTTCACGATCTTGATACCTTGGTAGTCATCTTGTTTATCGGCTCGACGGGGGATACCTCCAGGTGAGACTGGCCTCCAACGCATAACCTCAGCAACAATAGCGTCAATATAAGCCAGCGAAGATCTATCCGAGAAGCGAGGTAGTCGATCACGTCCTACCACAGCGTCCAGGTCGGCTTGAGCTCGCTTAATAAAGTCCTTATTGGCAGCCACCGCAGCGACGAAGAGCCAGAGGAGAGCTCGGGGGCTAGTCTCCATACCGCCCTGGACGCTCGTTGCAAGATTGTAAGCGAGGTCGATGTCAGCAACTGGTTCCTTGGCGTACTTTGCCGCGGCAGCACGTGCTTGTTTCGTAGCATTCCACCCAAGACTCTCATCACCAAGTTCCAGGAGATACAAGTAAAGCTCCTTTTGCTCTTGAAATATCTTCTCGGCAGCTCTGTGCCAGGGTGAACAGGATGCTGGGAGGTGGCGCAGAAACGGGAAAATGTCGGGGAGACCAGGGTTAGCTGCAACGTAAGTAGCTTTAGCCTGCGTCTCCATGATCTTGTGGAAAAGAGGCTCATCGACAGTTGGAACGCGGAAGCCGTAGTGGAGAGCTAAAATGGCACTCGATTGAGTCCGCTCGAGGAGAGGGTAAATGTCTGCACTGGAAACGACTTGAGATTTGCTGTTGGATAACTGGAGCAGGTCTCTGAGGAGCTGCTTTGCTTCGAGTTCCATGACGGGCTGATAGCGAGGTGCAGCGATGACACCAAGCGATGGAGATAAGATGCGTTGATGAAGTCTTAGGTCCTATTTCCAGTCAGTCCTTGATCTCATAGTATCATTTGGGACAATCATACCGCATCCATATCATGCATCACGGTAAATCGCGACTTTCCCTTCCCCGCACCTGAGATCATCTCCATGCTGACTGAGCTAGGCCGATTGCTGTACCATTTGCTCCTTCTGCTCAGTAGCTCTGTAGCTGCATCGGCTGTGTTGAGAATGACCATGGGCAAGATTCCAAAGAGCTTTGGCGTCGCGATGGCGCCTTTTTCTTTGGCCCAGGCATCCCATCGCAACAGAGGCTTCTCAATGGGTGAGGTGTGAAGATCGCCAATAAGAGCCAATTTGCACAGCTTTTTCTCGCCTTTGGTAGACGATGTGAAGTACCATAGTGTCACAATGGAAGCAATGCCCAGGACCAGAAGGCAGGTTAAGATATCAGCCATAGTGACTGGCAGTTAAGAATTTCAGTATGAAAAGTGCGGGCATTGAGATTGCAGTAAGCCATAGGATTTCTCGTATTTCGAAGCACGTGTCCGAGAATACAAATTGGGAAGTAGTTCCAGGGTTCCATCCATACCCCTGCGAATTTCTCCAGATGGCAAATGCCCCGGAACTCAATTGTGTCAGACCTGTTAATAGCACTAGTGTTAACAATTGCTCCATAGTAGTAGTGTCAACAATGGTCAATGTTAACCGTTCTTAGTGGTACTTAACAAAATGATCTTCACGTCTCGTCATCCTCCCCAGGAGCCCAAGGCAAATACCTATCCGACGGCTCATAGCGCAGTTCAAACCCAACTTTTCTCAATATCATCCTCATTACATAGCCCACAGCACCTTCTTCATCCTGTATCCACTTTGCCCGTCCCCACTGTTCATCCGATTCATCCTCCCTCCGAAATCTGCATTGCCCAAAGTCTACCATGAAAACCGCATACTTGTCGCCTTTCCGAACAATAATGAAGTTGTCGGGGCGAACGTCGGCGTTGAGAATCTCGTGGTCGTTCAGAATGTGGACTATTCGGATGGCTTGATCGACAATGTGTTGCCAGGATTCTTTAGGTGCGTTCTCCGCCAGGGTTGTTAGTTGGAATCCTTTGAGGTACTGTGATAGGACACCTTTAGGTCGATAGAGGTCTTGCTGTTGTGGACTAAACTTGACGTTGGGTGAATCCGCATTAAGGGTGACGACATCCAAGAGACGCGGAATAACCTTCCCTTGATATTCCTGTAGACGAGCATATGTCGCAACTTCAGCATCGAAGCACTTCCGCAGTTCAGCGGTGAGAAAGGCCTCATTTTCAGCCGCATCCCAATCCTCCTCTGTTGCGTCCTGAAAGCCTGGTACAGTCCGGAGCTTTTCCAAAAACTCGCCGACCTTTCCAGAGCTCAGGTCTCTCACGAGACTTTGCTCTATATGCTCATTCCATACATCAATACCATTATCTTGGCGGATTTGCTGGGCACCTCTCCGATCGAACATTTTTAAGAAAGCATCGTCACCGATCCCGGGGCGGGAAGAGGGTTTCTCGATCGTGACCACCATGCCGCAGGATAGCGACCATGGTCGAGTTTTACGCTTGACCTTGACCTGCAGATCAGTGTTTTCATTGTCGGTAGAGTTCGTAGTCAGGTAGATGACATGCCCAGTTGGATATACGATTTCGGCGACGTCAGACGCCTCAACATTTGACTCGACCATTGGTGATACTTGTGCTTGTTGGTTGTTTGTTTTGAGATCTCATGGCTGCACAAAAATGAAATGTGCTGTTGCCTGAATTCCCAGGCAAGACGAATGTTGAAATATCGATGCAGTGTAACCGACTGTGAGGTCAAGTGATGGCGGGGTTTACCAAAAAGGTTCAATCTCACCCCGCTGATATTCATTTCTCATGTAATACCAGGTGTCTGAGTACTAGCAGAGTCAAGTGTCGGGAATTTAAAAGATGAAATAACGGAGTCACTTCAGACTGCTTAAGCTAGACATTTCTGACACCCTAAACCTTGGGATATGGAGTTCTTCCAAGAAGTAACCTTCTTTAGTGCGCGCAATCTCGTGGGAGTCACAATCCTTCAAGCTCTTCAAGAAATTTACCTGTACACAAGAGCCTTTTACTCTCACAATTCGGAAAATCGAAAAATAAGAAGGGATCCATTTCATAAAAATTATCCTAAACCAACCTAAACCTCTCAATCGGGACACCTCTCCTCTTCAATGCCTCCTCCGACCGACGTGGATCTATCACTTCAAGCGGAAACCCTTCTATGGCCCAGCCAACTACACCATCCTCAACCACCCTCTGCACGTATCCCTCCTCCATCGGAATATCATCCATCCGAGGATCCGACCTCCGAGGAGTATGTCCCTCTTTGTGAAACACATACATGCCGTATATCCGATCCCACACCGGTTCCCAACCATGAAGATCATCCCCAAGAAGAGCATTCCCCCGTGACGTCCCTGGATGGTAGCAAGTCCCTATGACGAGATATCCTGTAGACTGGGGTCGCAGGACTATTGAGGGGATCAAAGCGAGGAATACCGCTATGATGTCACCGCTCCGACTTTCAGGCGGTACACGGACAAAGTCACCGTTTTTTGTTTTGGCAATGCCTGTCGCTGCCTGTGCAGGTGGTAATGAATCCAGGAATTGTTGATCCGTCAACCAGTAGTCTGTACAATCCTCCATAGACTTGCCAGTGCCACTCAGCCATCGACGAATCTTCCATCGTCAATCCTGCAGAGAGCGTAACGACACTTCCCCAGGAGGCTGGAACTTCTGCATATTATAATCCCGTACGGATCCGTAGGTCAGTGCCATTATCAGTTTATCCAGATGGCCATCATCCTGGTACAGGCCATCACTGGTGAAAGTGCGAACAATGTCCAATATCTTTTCTCGATACTCGATATCTTTCTGGGTCATGGGCCTTTGAGACAAGGGTATAGGGTCGCTTGATAATACATCGCATGGTATCCCTGCCACTTCCAGTACTCCAGGCTCGATAACCTGCGCTGAGGCGGGAGAGAATGGAGCGGCGTGAGAATCGAGAGTCAACGAGGTCATTAAAGGTCTTTCCAGATCAGCTATCCAGCTTGGTCTTGTGGCGGCGTTGCACAAGTTTAAAAATTCAAGTCTCTTGTTCCGCTCGAGATCTTGAAGACAAATGGACATGAGGACATCTTTGAAAGACTGCGTATAATCTGGTGTGATCGACTGGGCGAGCTCTGGTGCTACCAAGCCCTGAAGAGCATATACCTTATCCCGAGGGTCAGTGCAGTGGTACAACCGGCCAATGTCCATCAAATTAATCCAACTGTGTTGCCCTACAATATCCAAGGAGCAAATGGTACCTCTTTCAGAAAGCAACTCTGCATTGAGAACAAAAGCTGTTTCGTCAACAAAGCAATTCTGAGGAAGAGCCCTCATGAAAGCGGTAAAGGTCACTGTGTGCCTGAAAATGATCCACGGCATTTCCTCTTTTCCTAGTTTCACGACACATGCGTTTTGATCTGCTAGGATAATCTCTTGGAAAGTCCACAAATGCTTGTGCCGGTGCAATGCGACGAGTTGTTCCAGGGCTAGCCACTGCGTTGCAGTCAACGGCAGAGGGTCGGTAGTCTTCAAGACAATTTCATCAGCTGTGCTTTTGTATGTGATACAGTCTCTGCCGAGAGAAAAGTCCAGAGTCGCTGTGTCGATCTGATCGGCGGCCCAGCGTAAAGTGTCCATGGCGGTTTTGCTCCAAGAAGTGTCAGGACCGAGCCAGACTACCACGCTTTTAGCGTAGCGGTATATATCCTTCATGCGCTGTACCTGTGCAGCGCGCTCGGGAAGGTCTTGTTGATTGGTGCAAATAGAATCGCACCAGAGGTCGCGTTTCTTGTCTTGTAATCGAAGGGCTTGAAGAGCGGATGCTAGATTGCGCCCGATTTCCAGGCTCCCAGATTCATGCATGAATGAAGACACCTCTTCCGCTTGACTATCCGTTAGATTGATAGAAGCTGGATCACTCTGATCGCCCCAATGATAGGATAGGGCTTCAAACTGTGTGATCTGGTCCTTCTACGCGGAAAAATAGTACCTAACGATACTGTCAGCAAGTGGAGTTTCTGGCACTCCAGGATGTAATTCTAGGAGTCGAACTTCCAGAGGCTGTAGCGAGATATGTTTGAAACGCGGCATTTGGAAAAATTGGTGTTATTCATGAGCTGTTGAATAGCTCAAACAAGTGACGGTGGATTATGGGATATTTGCTTTAGGTTCCCAGGCACGTATCAAATTGACGCATTTGGTCAGTGAACACCTGTTGACAGAGCGAAAGAGAAGACAGCCTAGTGGGGCTGTGCGCTGTAATCTTCGAAGGATCACTAGCTTGGTACTAGCTCTTTCTGGCCATTTGCTACATTCTTCCCTCTGTACTTGAGTACAATAAATTGCAATAAATCCAGTTTTTAATAGCGATATGAACTTTGTAATTGTGTTCGTGATAAAGATATCGGGTTGGATTTACAAAACTTCATCTGTTCATCAGCGAGATAAAAATAGGAACGCCCAGTGGAGCTAGCGTCAGGCGCTACAGTACAGAGTACTTCTCGTCAGCTTGGATGCAAGTCGGGGGATAAGCAGAAGTTCAACACGAAGTGATGCTCACAGCCCCCAACATTACTCAGCTGACGAAACCTACTAACCTTTTTAACATCTACTCTTAGCCTCTCGCTCTTACCTTGAAACGCCTTTTTGACACATCCAACGACACTATGGACAGTCTCCACCAGGAACTTGAAGATGCAAGAGCTGAGAAGACCAAGTATGAAGGTCTCTTGAACCAGAGCCTTGATCGAGAACGCATGCTCACATTAGCGCTCGAGAAGTGCCAGGATCTGCACCATCAGAATGGACATGCAGTTGAGCGAGATGCCTTGAGACCCCCGCCTGATAAGCTATTCGTTGACAAGCTGTCATTTTTACGGCAGAATATTAGGGAGTTCACCTACCAGTACTTCAACAGCTGGCTGCCCAGTGCCAAGATCTCGTCCAATTCAGTCCAGGAAATTGCTGGAATCCTCAACGTGGAACCGTTTGCGCTTTTTCGGACATCAAACCCTTCGTTAGTCACCAGAGCGTACATATGGGCATTTCTAGCCAGGAAGGTTTTTGGGCGGTTTATTTGGGCGGGGCCGTCTGAGTCCATGTACGAACTATCAGAGTATTTAAGTATGGAACATGCTTTTCCTTACCTTAATCTCCCAACTTGAGGCCTAACATATAGTCTAGAGCCCCCGAAGTCACCTATCTCTACAGAAGACCAAGAACGTCAACGTCAGTTTCAACTATGGCAAGCCAAGACTAGCTCTTTACTTCAAACCGCTAGACGTACGCGAGGGGACAAAAGCAGCGACGCGGCTCAAAGCAATGAAATCAACAGGCTAATCAACACTCTGGTTGGAGTTACTGCCACTGTTAGAAGGATAGAGCTTCTCAGGGCGGTTAACACAATCTGGGCACATGCAGTGGAGTTTGACATCGTTATGCACACACAAGCGCCAGGATTAGAGTTGTATTATGGGAGTGATCTTCCAACTCCAATGCGGATTGATAGTACTATGATGGAAGTGCCGGAAGAGATACAAATGCCGGGTCGAAGTACTGCAAGCTTAATCATGGAGCCGGCTTTGAGACGAATGGGACATCCATCTGGTAGCTACTTGGCTTCGGAGATTTATCTCTTGAAGATGACTGTCACTTGTGACGATGACGATTTAGATACTCAGGTGAAGGCACCTGAGACGGAGAAAAAGATCCTACGACGCTCAAAGACGATCGGCCGACGTTGGGGTTTTATGAAACGAGGTTCTCACTAATAATCGTGAATACGAGGGTACATATGTATTAATGATATAGTTTCTGTCTATTGTTCTGGTAATGGAGATAATCTGATTATTTCGAACGTCCAGCTTCACCACGGGCTTGCCATAGACCAGGGGTATCAGGTACTGTAGAGTACTCCTGGAGTACAAAGATCATTTCCTTGGCTGCTTCCACATAGTCCAGCCACTTATCTCTTCCTGTATGTTCATGATTGTGAAAAAGACAGGTTTCCAGAACTTGGAAGGCAGACAGCCCCTCCATGTCCTGGAAGTGTCGGTCTACTCCTCTATCTAGGAGGTATACTAGTATTTGGCGGGCGTGGCTACTCGACAGGTGACAATACTTTTGAAAGGACTGCTTGAAGCTGTTCGTGAGATGATGTAAGATTGTCCAGCCTTTGTGACAAACCCTATTCACCTGTGCATCCTTCTGTGCAAGTAACAACGCTAGAATCTTTTCAAACTCTTCAGGATCGCGAATCAAGCCTCTTTCCATAGCACAATAATGAAGGGGTGTTCTACCTTCATTATCTGGCTGGTTTGGATTGCATCCAAAGCATAGCAACGTTTGCAGTTTTGATAACGGGAAGGAAGCCTGCAACGCCATAACGCAGGCGTTATAGCCTTTTTCGTGCTTTGCGTTGATATCGATTGGAAGAAGTCGTAGCCAACCATAGATTCTGTCATGAGAGCAGCAGATGACAACCTCCAACGCCTTCCAACTGTCCACATAAGCATGCCACTCGACGATGAATGTGTAGGCGAGCTCAGGATAGTCCCATGTTATCAGATCGTAGATAACTTCCTCACCTCCTTCGAAGGGTTTCGAGTTGACGTCAAATGAGAACTTCTCAACTAGGAGGCGACATGCGTCCTCATTTCTCGCTTCGGAAGCCTCCCACAATAGAGTGGTCCGGGTATTTAGTGCTTCTTGCATTATCCATTACATGCACTCATCTTGTTCGGACGTTCGACGAAGACCCTTTGTGTTAGAATGGTACATTGCGCAAACGAACGCATTTTGGCCCTTACTGGCTTCTGCGAGTACATCAGCATTAGCGCTAAGAAGCATATTGATGATGTCTTCATTTTGTTGCCTGATGGCGAAGTGGAGCGGCGTGCGATTCTCCTTTCCCCAATGAACATTGATGTATCTTAGTTGCTCGTTCGTTAGACACCATCTGACTAGCCTTTGCAGATTCTGGTAGCAGGCCAAGTGCAATAGTGGTGTGGCATAGTCTTCAGAGTCGGTAGGGCCTCCAGGTCCAAGATGCTCTTGAAATTCCCAATCAATTGATTCCATAATGTCTTCGTAAGCGTCTCGCGATGCTGACGCTTCGCCGAAAAACCTTTTGTTTTGTAGAACAACCTGTTCGATGTCTTGTCCCTCTTCAAGGTGAAGGAGCCACGTTTTCGTCGCATACAGGGTCAGTGGAAGGTCCACCGTCAGCTCGTAGAATCGATCGTTGAGAAAATGAGGATGACGACTTATTTTGCGAAAATATCTAATCAGGTGATTCGCTACAGATCCATGAGGTATCTCGGCCGATGTGCCACCTCCTTCTCCCAATGAAGCGTTTTTGTGCTTACTGAAATAGTCTTTTGCACTTTGATGCAGAAAGGTGACTGACAGTGACCAAAAGTCTTCGGCCTCAAATGTCTCATCCTGGTCGAAAGCCCCAACCCAACACCTTTCTTCATCTGTCCCGACCTGCTCCTCGAAAAGCTCATACTAGGCACATCTTTCGAGATCTGTAGTAAATGGCCACATGATTTGATCAATTCGCGGCACACCTCTTCACGACTCAGAAGCTCCGTGGCCGTTACATTAGCCGCTTCGCATAGCTCTGGTATTCTGAGTGGCCTGGTGGCGACAAGGATCCATGATAGCAATGTGTTGACAGTGTCGCGCTCGTTGTTTTGGTCAACTTCTGTAAGGATTCTGTCATAGATTGCATCTAATCCCGCAGGTAGAGAACGCAACGCTGGCTCAATTTCCCGTAGACTCTTCTGTTCCAGGTCTTGTGCCATGAAGCTTACCCAAAGGAAAGTGCCTTCAGACTTGCGCTGGAAGTCTTCTTGGATGCGAGCCTTGATTTTGTCATTGAACTTCTTCTTCCGGGCAAGGGTAGACACTCTTTCAGCAATGAATTGCTCAACATCCTCTTTGGCAGCTGACATCATGTCCATTCCAATCTTGGTGAACAGGTCAAGAGACTCGGGTATCCTGTCGGGGAACCGCCTACTGAGGCAAACTAACTTGAGCTTCTTGGGTGACGTATTGTCGGAACCGCTCAGTTGTTCGAGTTTGATGAGTAGTTGTCTCAATGAGTCATGCTTGCACTCATCTAAAGCATCAATGACACAGTATACAGTGCAAAAGCTAGATTCCTCAATCATCTTGAGGAACACCCTCCACAGAATCCCAAATGCTTTACTTTCAAACAACTGAGAGCTTCTCTGACCCCATGCTGGCAGTACCACCTTGACAAGATCCTTTTCAAGTGTGATCATCTGGTGTATGAGTCCTCGCAGAATGTTGACAGCAGTGTTCCTGGTGTCAATTTTGTTGTCACAAAAGAAATAAATAGTCGAGGTGCTGAGTTCATTCGTCGGAAGGGCCTCAAAGTGTATGGAAAGATAGATAGATAGGAAGGTCTTGCCAACGCCAGGAGGTGCAGATATCCACAGCAGATGAGGAGAGTGATGTTCCCATATCTCAAATTCATCTGTAGACAAGACCCATTGACAGGTGCCTTCGCAAATCTGACCCTTGGCGTCAAGGATGTCTTCGCGATCCTGGGCTGAATCTGTGACAAAGAGTGCTTTCTTGACATCGAGGACCTGGGGCTCTTGCGTCTCTCTTCCTTGATTTGGAGTAGGAAGTTGAGGTGGCATTGTTAGCAAAAGGTCTTTCGCATATGCCGCCGCTGTCAAGGCCGCATATTCTTGCCACTCTTTGTTCTTGTGAGAGTCGGAGTAGTCACAGATACCACGTATTACAAGATAAGGTGAGCTACTCATGATCCCCGCTGCTTCCATCTCAAAGCAGATGCAGCCCAACTCTTCTGACAGACTGTCACGTGTACATGCATCCTTGATGACCTGGTTGCCAGACGCAATTTGCCCAGAGTGAATGACTGGACCAAGGTTCTGGCGTGCATCGCGAGGAACTAGTTTCGTTTGGTCACAATCATCGCAGCTCTTCGAAGGTTCGGGATGGCTATAGTTGCTACGAAACAGTCGGTCTTGTTGTCTTGGGCGGGCGTAATGTGGTAGTTTGACAGCACTGTCCCGGATAATCGTCAGGAAATGGTTTGCGCGTCTGCTCTGACTTGCTTGAAGCTTCGATACAGCGGTCGACAGCGATTGGGAAGGACGAACAGGGTACGCGGTCCGCTGGAACTGATCTGGCAAAGCCTTGCCAAGATCGTACTGGAGTACTTCGGTACTAACTACAACATCACCGAGTCGTACATCAACGCTACCAGGAACGCCTCCTCCGATGCCTACCATCAGACCGTGCTGAATATTTGGGAAGCTTCGAATCAAATGAGTTGCCACCGTTGCGGCATTATTCGTCCCATACTGGTCCTTAGGCAAGCACGCAATGACAACATTGTGTCCATTTATGCTACCCAGTGTATAGCAGTTACTGTCTTTGTCATGTCGCGGTAGTGGCTTATGGATAGTGTCGAGCATGGCCATGGCTGCTGTCATCTCCAGTGGCAGAGCGGAAATCCACGCGACCGTATAGTCATCATGCTGAAAATCGGCTGTGCTGTCATGGCTAGGAGCACGACGGCGCCTCGAAATAGAGTAAGATGACTCCATCATCACTGTCGGCTCGGAAGCTGACCTGCACAGTGAAAGGTCGAGATTGAAATGGGATGGAGGGTTGAGTGAGGAATCAACTGCATCGAAACATGAGGTTCATTTTGATGAGATTCAGGCAGCGAAATAACAGACAAACAGGCCGAAATGTCCGGTCACACAACTTGGTTATGCTTTCAGCAAACATGAATCAGGCTCGCCAAATGAACAAACCATTCTCAATGTGGTTATGCATTCACATCATTAACGATTGTTGTCGCAAAGACTTATAGACCGAAGTCACTGCCATCAGCTTAACAGTGAGCGGTCTTTGTTTTTGACAACCTTGTCGCAATCTTTCTTCACGACTCTTGTACTATATTGAATGGAGAAAACACAATTCTCAAATGTCATCATCCGATGAATCAGATGAATCATCCAATGAGTCACCATCCAGGGAATCATCTTCGGAATCGTCCAGAGAGTCGTCCAGGGAATTGTCCAAAGAGTCATCTAAAGAATAATCCCGAACAGAATCATCGTCGGAAGAATCCGAATCAGAAGGATAAATCCCAGCCTCCCATTGAGCCCGCCGGTCCAGTGTCTCGAGATAAGACGCGATAGAAGCCCCTGATGACCCAAAGTCACTCAAACCTTCCTCCTCCCTCCGCCTAGCAAGCACTTCAGCGACAAAAGCCCCCGCAGATGTCATCTTCCGCAGAATATTGTCATTCTGCCATTTTCTGAGCAAATCAGCTGCTACCTCATCATAGCTATCTCCTTTTGTCTTCCGCATGTTCTCGTGAATACGTTTGAATACGGCCTCGAGAGCTGCATGGTCTTCTGGGCGTAGAGATGCGATGAAGCTTTCATCAGGGGCCGTTACGAAACGTATCATCTCGGGGGCATATTCTCTGCTTTCTCCTTCACCTGAGTAGCCGCATGTTTCGATGTAGAAAAAGGTGATAGGGGACTCGCTTAACACTTTGAATGGTTCTTCCCACGTGTCGGCCTCGAGATAAATCCCGCTGATGATGACCTTTCGAATTTCTGGGGACTGCGCGAATAGCGTTGCCAGGGTCTTCCCTGATATAGAGATACTGTCTAGCTGTACCTCTTTCAGATGGTACTGTGACATCGATGTTGGGGTTATTCTAAGGATATCGGAACCTTTCACATCTAGAAATTCGATATTCTTTGCAAGAGGAAGTAGCTGTTGGACGTATTTGTCATACTCATAGTTCGGCTGTTCGTGACGAAACTCGAGGCCTTCGCCATTTTCCGTACATTGCCCGTAGACGACTCGAAGACGCTTGAGCTTCTCAAAGAATGTCTTTTTCGAACACCAGTCAGGGTCAGACTCATCGTGTAGAAAATGACCAAAGTCATGTGCTAGGGGTAATGCGATATCCAGCTCCTCTAGCTTATCAAGCTGTGATCTGCATAGCGCTGTAGCGAGGGACTCAAACAGTTTCTCGGTATCCTGCTTGAAACAGCAACTTAGACTTCCCATTACGTCCACTTCTCGCTCGAAGCTATACGGAATGTCCTCAAAGTCAAGCTTCAACACCTTGAGACCGTGGAACTTGGGCAGTGCCGTGTGAATAACGATGGCTAGACGGCCCAGATAAATCAGGTCTTTGTCTTTGGTATCGTGATTAGGCCTGTAGTCCACAAAGTGATTGATCCTTTGATGGATGACGCAGAGCTCCAAGCGACGCACATAACGGCGTAGGTTGGGGTTCTTGGATATTTGGTCCAGACGCGCTATGCCTGTAGCAGAACTGATGACAACATGTTGAAAGAGGATCGGGTTGACCAGGTCATGGAATTGTTGACTGACTAGACGCAAAGCACACAAGTTCCGTCGCAGGTTTCTGCCTTGTAGTTCGTGATAGCCTAAGGGCGGGTCATAGCCGCCCCATTTATGCCGTTCGAAGCCATCATGCACGTACCGAAGTACCTAGCCACTATCAGCATTTGGACGATCCACGCGTTATACAATGATGATCACCTCGTGCAGAACTTCTGGTGGTAGTTTTTCAAGACGGGACATTTTCAATTGATGATTATTTCTTTGTTCCATCAGAGTTAAAGAAGGGCGCGTCTTGAAACGCGTGAGATTAAAGCGGGGGGCTGTCGGAATATTGTTCCATCTTCGTTCCTGACATGTTGATTGGTTAGACTACGCGAGTTTCTCAGACGCGGGGAAACTGTCAACAATAAACTTCGATCTAGCAACAACATTACAATATAGCCGAATCGACTGGCAATGGACTGTCTGCTCGTTGCGTGTATGTATGATTGATCTGATAACTATTTACAAGAAATATTCGCCGTCCAGAAGTCAGGCTGTGTCCCGAAAGCCCACGACAAGATATGTTTTTCCCTCTCTCAACAGCTTCGGTTCGTTCAAACTATGATCATCTAGCAAACGTTCTTCTTAGCGTTACCAGTGATGCCCCAGTAGATGTTCTCAGCACAAGGTGACTCGCGAATGCTGTTGTTGTTGACTTGAGCCTTGACGTAAATACCACTAGTGTTAGGGAACTCGCTGCGAGCAGAAACACGGACTTCGCCACCACCGTTGATGACACCATCCCGAATAGCCATGTTGTAACAGTTCTCAATCAGAATAGCGTTGTTACCGTTATCAGCGAGATCAATATTCTTGATCTCAGCAGCACCAGATCGAGAGACGCAGAAGATGCCACGACCACCGCCACGAGAGTAGACTCTGTCGACGAAGATGTTTGTGGTTGTGTACACGTTGTTCAGCTTTCCGTTCTCGTTGGCGAATCGCAGGGTGGCGTAACCTGTTCCTTTAGCGACATTGATACCCTCGACGTAACCAATGCGGGCGTTTCGTGATTCTTGGACAAGGAGACCGCATTCGCCGACGTCTCGGGCCTTGACGGAGGTGATGGTGAGACCGTCAACCTTCCAGACCTCGACGGCGTGGCTGCCAGCTCCAGTGACGACGATGTTGCCCATGCTGACGCCATAGTTGAAGTTGGCATCGCGATCAAAGCGAATACCGAGACCGCCGCTCAAGTTCATGGTAATCTCACCAAGAGCAAGGTTTCGTGTACCAGAGAAGCGCATGCCAAAGTAGGGATTACCAGTCATCTTGAGGTAAGGAATCTTGACATCATTCTGGTTGATAGCCTCGATAGCTCCACGGCCAGCTTTGTAGACAACGTTCATAGTACCGCAGACCTCGAACGTCTTTCCACTAGTGATGCTAATAGTGTTTGCTCCAATGCTACCTGAGGCACGGACAGTGACACGCTGGTTGGCGCCAATGCGGTCGAGGGCGGTTTGGATGGCGAGACGGTAGTCGCCACCGGAGTAGACGTTTGCGCCGTTGACGGTGGCGGTGAAGGAAGAGCCTGAGCCGGAGACTACACCCTGGGGAGAGCCATCGCCACAGGCGGCGTTGACGGAGCTGACCAGGGCGAGCGCCGCTGTAATGATAGATGAGAGGCGGAACATCTTGACACGCTAGAGGAAGAAAGAGCTTCGGGTTGCTGGGCTCCTTTCGAATGCATTGAAGCCATGTTTAAATACTTTGACTAGATTCTTGCCAAGTAAGCCAAGTCACCCTTAATTCGCGCGCTTGCTCCAGGATAATCCGCAAATCCGCCAACAGGAATCTACCAAGACTTGTACTATCGACGATGCTACATCTTGGCAACGTGATTGCTTTTCGTTGCATCCTCAATATCGACATGCCAATTTGGGCCGATCGGAAGTTTAACCTCCGACGAAAACGTGCATTATGCATATCTGGGGTAAGATCCGATATCCCCACCTATCATCTACCGACGAGATGAATTTCACGGGAGTTGCATTGGTCTCGACTGGGGGTTCAATTCGTCTAATACCGGGACGATTGACCGAGAGGTAGGATTAAGCATAAATCATTTCCGGATAAGTTAGTGGGGGATTGGGGGTATTTTTACCGTCGCTGTGTGTTAGCCCGAAGGAGCGAGGAGGTCATGGTTAATACAGTATAATCGTAAATAATTGTGACGAGGGTGATAAAGAGTCATTTTGTTGTATTCAAGTAGTCCTACATGTTTCAGTGATTAAAAATATCTTTGGTCACCACCGTGCATGGCGTGAAGCTGTATATGAATTACGGCGGCTTTGACGAAAGAAAATGTCGATAAAGAGCCTATGTACCTTGAATGTAACTGTGGATAGCATCACAAGTACACAGAGAATTCCAATAGTCCAATCTACTTAAATTCCGTCAGGCTGTTTCCTAGATTTTGGAAGAACTACACCTTTATTGCTGTCGGAGCATAATTGAAAGGTTCGCCAGCCTACCTAACCTGTATCGCAGCTAACAAATGAAAGAAGTGGATCGTCCGAGGAATCTGGCCAATCGATGCTCGAGTTCATTTTTGGCCCCAGTACAGTAAGTATCGGTGTACACTGTGATGTATACACTGTGTAGTCAGTACAACCTCTCTTTAACGCACAACATTGACCAGTACCAGCTGTGCGATCAGCTCTCTGCAGGCCTGAAACACTAGTTAGACAAAAACTCGTATTTGCTGACTGAGATGAAGGGCGCCATGTAAGACATGTATGTTATGTCATACTAAAAATAGATGTGCAAAAGGAATCAGGCTTTGAGGTGCCACAAACAACAGCTAAAGCCCCTTTACCCCCCCAGCTGAAAATTTGCAAAATTTTCTCCCTTCTACCATACAGCAACTTCGTACTGAGACGCTTAAGCAGGGACGACCACTGAGATCCGCCATGCCGCTTTGTGAGAATGATGAAACGACCCAGCCCTCGGACGAGATCATGCTCTTGCCAGATCAGAAAC
The DNA here is from genome assembly GCA_004367155.1 of Fusarium clavum. NCBI lineage: Eukaryota > Fungi > Ascomycota > Sordariomycetes > Hypocreales > Nectriaceae > Fusarium > Fusarium clavum. The sequence goes on along the minus strand of QGEC01000056.1, from coordinate 289,665 downwards.
CTCAAGGTCAAACAGCGACAGTTTCTGAGGGCCCAGTATTTCCCCCGGGGAAGATTGGAGGTGCTTGGTCATCACTGGTTGCATCGGGGACCCGCAAGTATCACACCCTACTCAAATCCTGGGCTACATACAGATCGAAACCATGGAACATGTGTCTTTTAGTGATAATCGGCACTGCCTTCGCTCTCGGCCACCATCTATTCTATTACATGCTTGATGGTAGAGAGGCCATCAACCAATCTCTGATGCTCCGTTACGGCACCATCCTTGCTTTCTGCGCCAAGGCCAGTCTTGGTACCGCAGCAGCCATGGCCTTCCAGCAAAGAGCCTGGCTAGTCCTTCGCCACAAAATGGCACGACTAGAAACGGTTGATTCGATCTTTACTGCAAACACAGACATTTTCTCATTGTTGACATGGTCATCAATCAGGAAGGCTAAGGTCGGGAGTCTCATCGCTGTTTACTGTTGGATCACCCCACTAGTCGTGGTTTTGACCTCCGAGACTCTGTCTATTGTAGGTGGAATGGAGGATATTAGAGGGTTATGTCCAAACGTTCGAACTTTAAACTTTTCGAATGAGAAGTGGGTATACTGGCGTGATCCTGTGCGCATTCAAAACCAATTTCTCATGTCTGTATCTGTTTGGAACTCCACCGCAACAGGAGGTGAGGACATCGACAAAGATAATGTGGACCAATTCGACTATTGGACTGCTTCCAGTCAGCAATGGCATGAAATGATTGCTATGAGGGTAGTTCTGGCAAATGAGCCTCTTGTGCGAAAGGAGTCTGGTTCTGAGATTTGCTCACAGGGCTGGAACTGTTCCTATGTGCTGAATTTCGTTGCCCCAGGTTATAAATGCCAGGAGCTAGCATCTGGGCTAAACTCTAAGGTGCGCAATCTGGGAGATGCAACACCACCTTTTGACACAAGTGCGCTGGCACCAGAGGGCAACTTAACCTACTACGCAAGACTTGACATTGGCGAATACGAAAACCCCCAGATACTATCTGTTCCCGGAGGGCAACCAAAGCACAAACCCCCATACCCCAAGAACCTAGGAGCATTTAGAACAGAGCCTATCATGTGGATCGGCTATTGTACTGTTGAAGATTACTTAAAGCCGCAACCCCAGGAACCTGGAAAGGGAGACTGGTACGAAGCCTATACACCAGTAATATTTGGCTGCGAGCACTACCATGTGAACTACACCGTTCAGTTCGACTGGGTAGGGGGAAGACAGGTCCACAAGGTTTTGCGAAGGGAGTACTTAAGGAAGGTTGTTAATACAACTTGGACGCCAGAGTTAGATGCGGACAGAAGGCTGAAAGACCGTACAATTGCTGTGCCGGAAGAAAACTACGTATCACCCAGGGACGTTGAGGAATACAGATTGACCGCAGCTTACCACTCGATCGGCTACACTCTCCGACGCCTCTTGAACGGGACAACGGCAATGCCGCACTTCAATGTCAATTCGAGAATACTAGTAACACCACTAGTTGACCGAATAAATTATTTGCCTCCCAGGAATTTCAGTCGCGCCATTAGAGGCATGTACGAAAATATGCTTATTTCACTACTTTCAAATCCATCTTTTAATGTGGTCTCATGGGCTTCGACTGGTCGACCAACAGGTGTTTCGAAATCCGACCCGTCGGCAAAAGGCTACCTTTGCCGCAAGACACGCTACATGAACGTGTTCCGGTACGACAAGACTCAGCTACTCTCTGTGTACGCGGCAAGTATCGCGCTAGCGATTGCCGCGGTCTTCCTTGGGCTGCATGCGTATTGGGAAGAGGGGACAATGCGCGATATGAAACCATCGTCAATCATTGAGGCATCAAGAGCCTCACATCTTCACGCGCTGGGTAACACAAGTGAGGTCAAGATTGGCTACGGACTTGTGCACGAGGAAGCAGGTAGGAGTGTTAGAAGCTTTGGGATGGAGGGAAACTTGATGCAACCCGAAAGGGCGCGGGATACATGATGCTACGGCGATCGCCACTTTGCGTATTGGATTGTGCACGATGTGGAAATATGGGTTCTGATGGAGGCAAGGATAAAGACCGGGCTAGATAGGCTCTCTTAATCGCTAGTACAGCACTACTTAAACACGGTGGTCAATGACTAGCTTCTCACGACTCATCTTCCCTTGCCAAACATCCCGAATACCTTGCAATCCCTCCTCGACACCCTTCACCACCCTCGTTCTTGGTGCTTGCCAGTGCTTCTTATGATTCTCGATCAACCACTCGATGCATTTCTCAATCCTGGGCTGCCATTCTTTCCATTTGGCCATCTCCTCCTTTTTGGCATCTTTAGTCACATCACCTCCGATATCCAGGATCTCCACAGGACGAAAGTTGAGGCAGAAGACATAATTGGGATCCATCCTCACAGGTAGGACAGAAGTAAGCCGGAGCTCACTGGCTGGAATGTTGGGATCGCAACATTGGCGAGCCATGGCTGAAGAACTCTGGTCGTATTTCTGTTGGACGGCCTTCTCTTGCTCTTCGGTTAAGCCGTCGAAGACACCTAAGCCTGTAGAGACGGCATCAAAAACGGTCTTCAAACTCCAGCCTTCGGACTTCAGCAGGTTGCGGATATCTTGAACGACCGATGCGCTTTTATAGTCAAAGACATGGCTTGCCCCAAGCTGTTTCATCACATCATGGTTCTGCTGAGACGCAGTCGTGATGATGGGAAAGAAGCCGGCTGCTTTGGCAAGTTGAACAGCAGCTTGTCCAACACCACCTGCACCGCCCCAGATAAGAATTGGTACATTCGTAGGATCATCGCCAGGAATACCAGCAGGTGGAAACCCATAACCTAGGACATTGAGCAGCCCGTCCATAGCTGTTCCACCACCAGCGAGAAGTGTAGCCGCTGTAACCGGATCAAGATGATCAGGTCGCGCGAATGTCATGAATGGGTCTGCAAGAAGAAAGCTTTGGTGTGCACCCCAGATAGTTCGGCCGGTTATTGTATGGGATGGAGATACCGAAGATCTCTTGGCCAATCTTGAAAGGGGACTTTGGGGCGACTTCCTTGACGGTTCCGGCAAACTCATAGCCAGCCACATAGTTTGACATGTTCATGTAGACGTGGCGCGTGTCAGCTGGGTTGATGCCCGAGTACTGCACGTCAACTAGCGACTGCGCATTCTTCGGTACGTAGGAGTCTTGAATAGTGCGGATCTCATGGTTTCCCTCAGGTGTTTGGTGGAGGTATATTGCTTTGTTGGGGCGGTCCATGGTGTTGTATGTCAATCGCTGTAAGTGTGCTTTGGATAGATGTTTGAACTTAGTTTGGCCATCAATAAGGTTGGATAATTAAGATTCTTTATAGTTCGCAGCGACACTGTCAATAACGTGGAATCAAGGCAAACGGAAATTCCGGTCGGTAGTTTGAGATGGCTGAATAATACTTGCAGGGTCTTGGCATGATGTAATAACGTTATGTACATATTCATAATACCACGATGCTGCATGATACCAGTAAGGGCAACGTTAGCGCTGAGGAATCTTGGGTAGCTAGTGTTCCAGGTAAAACAAGCTGCAGGTCATATGCTCGACGAAAAGCGAACAAGAGACAATCCCTGCAGGAAAGCACAAACAGACCCTTCAACTCTCCATCTCTCACCCTGGAAATTCCGCAAAAGAAGGCTTGGACATCGAGTCCCGTCAAAAGCCAGGGAGACACAGCAGACGAACGTTGTTCCCAAAAGCCAACTTCGATCCCTTCATGCCTAATTTCCATGTCAGAGAGGGATGGTACCTCAGCTTGAGAAGGCGATACAGCCTACTTTCACTGAGCCTTCTGACACCGAAGCAGCACAAACCTCCTCCAAGAAGACATGGAACCCATTCAGCTCACGCGCTTCAAATACCGGCAACGTCATATATGCCAACGGTATCCACGGTGCTTTGATGGAATTGGAAAAATGGGTACCCAATGCCGGACTCTCCATGGTACAAACTTTCTTCCCAACAGGCTTGCAGTACCATGACGAAGCTATCCGGGATAACACGCACAAGAAGTTCTGGAAGAGGGCATATAGTACTAGGAGGCTCAGGGTGAAGGCCGAAGAGAAGAGGAGAGCTGAGGAAAGGCCTGGGGATCTGCTTGAAGTTTGACATGTATGTTAACAAAGGATGCATAAAGGACTCATATTAGCTGAATGTTACTTGATAATGCTACTCGTGACATCATAACTCATAAACCGTCATATCTCATACAATCTAAGCACCATCAAATCTCACCACTCTCGGCACAACCCGCCTTCTCTGCCCCGCCGCAGAAACAGGCGCATCAGGTACAGCAGGCACTTGTCTCTCCCCTTCAACTCTCACTCGTCGTGCCACACTCGACCGCGTTGGAATCGGAACTTCATCATCATCTTCTTCCTCGTCATCTTCAACAGTGGCGTAGTATCTAGGTCTCATTCTCTGCTCGCCACCTACTACGATTCTTCTACCGCGTTGCTCGGATACTGCTTCACTGCCGTCTATGTCTCGTGACATGCTTAGACGTCTGGCGCGGAGGTCTTCTTGGATGGGACTGTCTTGTGCTTGTGTCTCGTAGCCTCCGAAGAGGTCGTACTGTTCATCGAACCGATCATCGAGTTCTTCGTCCTCTGGCTCAGGAGGTCTGATGACTCTCTGTCGAACGCGTGATTGATTTGATATATGTGCTGGTTGGTGCTGCACGATGGGACGTCCGCTCGTTGGAGGATGAGCGACAGATGCACGGCGCTGTAAGACCTGTCTTCTTATGTCGGGTTCACGCGATGAGGTGATGGAGATGACAGTCGGGTCTCCTCTGGGAACTTGGCGGCCTGTTCTGTGTTCTTGATGCTCTCGCTGGAGTGGCTGTGAAGGGTATATCCTCCGCTCAATGAGAAGGTCCAGGATGGTGTCAAGTTTGGACTTGATCTCCTTATCATCACCGTGTCTGATCAGGGCTCTGTTCATATCACTCTCGCTCACTCCAGCAAGACTGCCCCCAATCATAGCGGCGATGTCATTCCTCTGTGAACTCAAGAAGGGGTTGCGATAGCCTTGTCGTTCCCTGTCTTCGAGTAGTCGATCGATGATGCCTACCAGATGATCTCGTTCTTGTCGCTCACGTGTCTCGTCTCGGCTATACTGACTTGTTGTTGCACTCCCGGGTAGATACCGAGGCCAGAATCTTCCTGGGTCGGATTGAACTTCTGAGCTTCTGTCTTCGAGTTGCCTTCGGACGTTATCCAGACTATCCAAGACTTGGCCCATAACCTGTAATGTTTTTTGATCGTTCGATGGTGGGGCGCTATCTCTTCGTCGACTGGATGGCTTCTTCTTGGAATATCGCTCTGGAAGTGCACCTCTCATTGCATACGGTGGATCAGAAGCTGGCTGCCGGGGTACCAGTGGTTGAGGAGGTGGCCGTCTAGGCGTTCGGGAAGGATATTCGGGGTACGCAGGAGGAGGTGGAGGCGGAGGGTCGTAGACATCAGGCGTTGGAAACTCTACATCATCGTATTCCATCGGGGGTTGGCTATTGGGAACTGGTCTGTATGGTCCTGGTTGTGAGTAAGGCGTCGTCCTAGAAGGACCAGGGAAATAGCTGTAAGGGTCAGAGGGGAAAGGGTAGGAGCCAGGGTAATTGGCAGGATATGAAGAGGGAGTTTGGGGACTCGGTGGAGGATACCATGGGCTTGCATCTTGTTGGAATGGTCCAGCATTTGGAGAGTAAGTGTCGTAGCTGCGAGGACCGGGACTGTAGAGGCCTAAGCCAGTACCCTGTGTCTCGGCCGGGTAGTCATAGTAGAAATCGTCGGCAGAGTATGCGCGGCGCTGTCTAGGTGGTTTCTTGTGTTGTCTTCTAGGTGGTCCTCGTTGACGGGTCTTCTTCTTCCCTTTTTCATCATCCGATGGATCTTCTTTGTATGGGGCGCGATCGTCCCGGAGACGGCGGCTTTGTTCTGCGCCATCCTGGCCTTGCTGCGGGGTTGATGACGCCATCGCGACAGGCCCAGGGTCGATAATCTGTAGTCACGACTGAGTTGAATAGATTTTATGAACCTCTGATACAAATACTTGTAACTCAAAAATGTTTGTGACAACGTCAGGGATGATGTTGGAAGAGAAATGTCAATTAGAGCTAGCTTTGTTAGGTCAAGAACGGGATGAGCTCATCCCCCAAACTCCCCTCAATCAAGCCCAATGAGGCTCTGCTGCAGTTCGCCCAGTTGCTTACGTGTACAACAAAAGCTGCCTTGCGCATTGTTGTATTGGGCTTTTGCAGTTTGGCTGCACAACTTCAACGAGACATCTTGGGGCCATTTAACTGGTCGGTTGGATGGGAAAACAAGATTAGTGTATGCATTGTGGCTGCGGTTGTGAACGTGACTTTATGCAGTGGCTCTGGGGTTCTGTGCTTACACTCAAGAACGCGCGATAGGTTCGTTGCAATTTTATACTCAAACCTATTAAGGTTTCGTTACCACTGGTATAGTTCTGGTCATATATGTATCTTCGAGCCGGCTTTTAGCTAGCAGATAAATTTCTTTTGGAAGAGAAGCATTCCCAATGTGTTATAAATTGAGGCTGTCAACATGCAATAATCAGCAGATTGCTGACCACCTTTCATGCATGGCGTGCAGCTTCGTATGCACTGTGACATGGACAGTAAGGGACTGTAAATCTCACACTGTTCTCCCGTCCGGGTCTTGAACTTCCAAGGTACAGTCTCATAGTGACACTTGGGTTCTAACGCAGCGACTCGCAGGCATGTTTCGTTCTTCTCCAGGTGCGTCAAATGAGATTACAATTACGTATGATCACGGAGGGGGTTAAAATTGCAGTGAAAACGTTGTGGGCAGGACATGTATCCGTGCTAATTCCGTATTCCTTCAGCTCGGTATTCTATTTACCCTTTTCATATCTGAGTTTTTATCCCTATGACGGGATGTTTCCTAGTCTCATCCCGTCGCCAAGTTTAAAGTTGCAGTCGGACCATTTGGCTCGGTCGTCCCATTGTCTATATCCTACAAAGCTCACCCATTCTAAGACAAGGTGAACATAGTTGCTATGGGTTCTTTTAATGGTAATACACCAAGTTTCCCACAGTCAATCTACGATATAGGAAATTCATATTTTAGACACCTACTGGCTCGAGATACTGAATTATCTTATAGAATACGTATCTATCGTCACGAAACGCACGCAACGGCCATCTTTGTTTAACCATTTATAGGAGATAGAAATACAGTGTAAGTTAGCCAAATTTAATTACAATCAGAGCTAGAGCCCATTTGCATAGAATTGTTCTGGGCTATCCTAAATAATTGGGGGTTGGGGGGTTAAGAATGCAGTGAAGCATCCAGCGACCACCATAAATTGTAGCTATGCACACTGCGTCTTAGTCTTGCATCGGATACCTCTAATTCTTGTCGCATAGAGATTATATTTACTATCAACTATCTTGAAACTGGCCGACTGGGAAGCGGTTCGAACAATTCTATGACGCAGTTAGGGGAAGTCAAAAATGCAGTGATGCCAATTGTGGCTGTGCCCACTGCGCCCTGCTCTTGTTTCCTGTTCACCTTCCATTCCGGTCGCTGCGGGATGCCTTCAACTTTGTCCCCAGGAGAGAGGTCAAAAATACAGTGAAAAAAGTGACCTTCAGTGAGGTACTTAAGAAGGCTGTAAGGGATGTGTGGTGTTTTAATCTACACGCATTGATTGGGTTGCTAGACAGTTAAGAAATTACAAACATTTAAGCAGGAATTAAGGCAGAAAGGCGGTGCCCGCTGCGCCCTGTTCTGATTCCCTGTCAACGTTCCCCATTCGGTCGCTCTGGGATGCCTCCAGGCCCAAACCCTCGAGAGAGGTTAAAGTTGCAGTGAAGGTAAAATTCCCTTTTTATATACGTGATGCCTTCACATTGAAAGTCGTTTCGTTCAAAGGAGCTTCACACCAAGTTACAATCACGATGAACACAGAGGCGCCTTCTTGTCAAGCAGCCACTGTCCACACCTTTATATGTATACAGCAGGTGTGGATCCTTCTGCTTACAAGTTACTGCCAATACAATAGACATAGAGGCCCGTTCTAAATTGAATTGACTCTTACAATACCAATCTAAATTCGAGATATGGTTCTTGAAGGTGCCATTGACGAAAGTGACAGTTCTCAACGCATTGATATTGATTGAGAAACGTCTTACAATGCCAATTCATCAAGGTCACCCACGCCCGTCATTCACCTCACCTCTCACAGTCCAATCTGGCAATTTCCTTTCACCTGCCGATTCATTGGGTGAGATCGTATAACCCTTCGTATAATCCTTCGCGATGGAAAAACACGGAAATCTTTGATTTTTAGAGTCCCAAATCTGTCAAGCCTCAAGTGCTGTGGACCATCTTCAAGATGCGAACATTTCAGACACCCCTGTCTTGTGCCGGCTGCGCCCGCATCTTATCCCTGTTTACCTTCTCATTCGGTCGCTTTTGGATGCCTCCCAATCTGTCCTTTCGGGAGGGGCTAAAATTGCAGTGAAACCGGTCATTTATATATCTAAGCGCTATCATCTTGCTGCACTCCATACAAAGATCGTTACTATCCACTCCTCAATTGACCAAGGGAGAAGCAGACAATAACCTTGTCCAAATGTTATACCACAAATTGCACATACAAATCTTTTTCAAAGGCTGATATTGATACCGAAGCTCTTACATAACAGTTTACCAGATTCAAAGATGGATGTGAACTCATGGTATTTCTTTATTTCAGGTGATCTTTGTACCATTCTTCCCTTACAAACACGGGTAAACACATCCTGGCTATAGCCTACAGCAGACCATTCATCCTATAAGTCACAATTTTATAGGTACCTAGGTTGCTAGATATGGAAGGTAGTCACCTCGTATAATCGTCTTCTAAACCGCATTGAGTTCTCTGTGCCGCACTGCCGTGATGATCACATTCTTGACCTCACTTTTCGTAGTCTAATTTCTCACCTACTCATCGTGCTTATTGTGCCGCTGACTGGTGTATCAAGGATCATATTCCTTCACGATACCTATAAAATCATGGGATTGATCAATCTTTTCTGCCAAGTGGTGTCTTCATATCGATCATTTTCAAGATGCGAACGTTCCATACACCACTTTCTGTAATCCAATCCCTTGCAGAGTCAAGGGGTGGTTCCCCTGCTGTGAGATATGCGGAAGAGTCTGGATATAAGACAATCTCATATGCGGAGTATTGGCAAAATATCAACGATGCAGCAAAGAACTGGACCGCGGAGTTATCACGGGCAGATATTGCCAAAGGCTCTGTAGTTGGACTTTGGTAGGTTAACACAATGTGCTTTGACAGTCCTGTCTAATCCCATTCAGGATGAAAGGGTTGTCTTACGAGGACTTGCTGCACTATCTCTCTCTAATAAGAGCAGGTTACGTCCCACAGCTATTCTCCATCCGTATGCAAGATACTTCCATCGTCTTCGAACTTCTGGGCAAGGGTGGCGCTGCAGCTCTACTATACGATCCAGATTGCGAACCCCTTGTTAAGCAATGCCCACTGCCTACAATCTCTATCAGTGGAGTCGTTGGGAGGACACCTCCTGATGTTTCCCTGAGCACTGTCACGACCTCTGCAAACGGTGATCAGGTCTTGGTCATCTTTCATACCTCGGGATCTACGTCCTTACCCAAACTAGTCCCCCAGACCGTGCGATGGCTAGAATGCTTGATTCGGAAACACCAATATGACGACATAAGAGATAGTCCTGACTCAGTTATTTCCGCCATGTAAGGTCTCCATGATGTTGGCTGTGTTCTAGAGCTAACCTGTTTCAGAGGCTCCCATGCCCATCTAGGCAACACTATCATCTTCGCAGTAGCCCTGGCCGCTGGAAGTTGCTTGTTGTTGCCTACTAACATTCCATACTCGCCTTTGCAACTCGATGATATGATCACAAATGGAGGACTCACCATATTGAGTATATTCCCTGGTCTACTTGTACCAATGTTCGCTGAAGCGCGTCACAACGAAGCATTTTTCAACAAGCTCCTGGACCTTGAGAAGATCAACTTCGCTGGACATACCCTTGAGCCCAAAGAGGAGGCTTGGGGCCGTGATAATGGACTCAAACTGATCAATTTCTATGGTTCTACGGAGATTGGCGCTTCCATGATGTCCACTTCGACTTCGCCATATGTCACCCCCTTAGCTGAATCAGGATGCGAGTTTATTCCCTTTGGTGAAATCTCATCTGGATCAGATCAGCTATTTCAACTTATCATCCCAGCAGAGTCAGACGACTGCCCCCACCCTTCTCTTCGAAACAAATCAGATGGCAAGTTTCATACCGGCGATGTCTTCCAGCGTGTCGGCAAGGATCAATACATCTATAAAGGCCGAGTCGACGACACAATCAAGATGCAACTTGGCCAAGCCTTAGACGCCGGTTCTCTCGAAGCCGATGTGATGCAAATTTGTGAGAATGATCTGATCAGCGCTGTCTCCGTTATTGGCTCTGGACGTCTTTCGCCAGCGATGGTGGTTGAACCGAAGGACGACGCGATTCTGGATGGGGGCGACGACAAGCTGCTGGCGCTGAAGAATCAGATTATTTTCAGGACTGCGCTATTTCAAAAGCAAAAATATGCTCATGTGTGGATTTCTGATGCACGTCTTATTTTTGTTGTGGCGAAAGGTACATTGCCGAGGACTCCCAAGGGGAATGTTATGAGGAAGGCGGTTGAGAAGATGTTTGCAAAGGATTTAGATGAATGTTTCCCAACTACCTCTCAAACTTAAACGACTTTTATTTTTATGTTTGACTTTAATGTAGGAAGCATCATACGTACAGATTACCCATAGGAATAGCACGGCTCAAAGTGGTGCAGTAGTAGTGAAGCTATCACGACACTAAAATGCACTTCAAACCACTTCCGCAAGGCAAAGCAACACGTGGAATGCAAAACAGTAAAAAGGAAAAGCCAAGTCTGATTGAGACCCACCCAATTACGACCGTGTTTGTCTCGGCTCACTGCATAGGAATCGTCATTCTTGCAAAATGTACGTCATTGACTCGGTGGAGAGTGGTGATTCATAGGACTCACCGCAAACAGTATATGTAAGATCTCAAGAGAAATAATAGTGCAGATTTCTTTTTCTTTACTCAAATCATTCAATGAAAACTCTAAATATTACCGCTGGAAGAAGAATCTCTACAGGGTTATTATACCGAGCTACACGAACTACTACTACTGCATCGACCAAAGTCCCCTTTGTACCTCACAACAATTGTCTATTTTGGAGAAGAACCCAGATAAACACCATGGCTTCTGTAATCGACTCTGTCAAAGTGAGCCTTCCCGGGATCAAATCTTTAAGCCCATCACTAACCCCTTCAGAACACCATCGCTGAGAACTTTGGTGGTCCCGCCGAACAACTCGCCACCCACCAATTCGCACTCTCAGAAACCCCCAATCTCTCTGGCAAAGTCGCCGTCGTAACAGGCGGTAGCGAAGGTATTGGTTACGGCGTAACCCACACCCTCCTCTCCCACGACATCAGCAAGCTCTTCATCCTCTCCCTCTCCGAAGAAGTCGTCAATGGCGCCAAGAAGTCCGTTGCGGAAGAGCTCGGCCAGGAGAAGGCTGATCGCACGGAATGGATCCAATGCGATCTTAGCAACTGGGCTGAAGTCAAGAAGGCTGCCGACAAGATCAAGAATTCAACTGATCGATTGGATATTCTTGTTAACAATGCTGGACGTGGTATTCAGACTTATCAGCTTTCGCCAATGGGGGTTGATCAGCACATGGCCACGAACCATTTCGGTCATGTCATTTTGACGAGCTATCTTCTTGAGTTGTTGAAGAAGACTTCCGAGAAGCATGGTACTGTGAGGATCGTGAACCAAGCTTCCAATGCTCATCAGGGTGCTCCTAAAGACACCAAGTTTGAGAGTTTGGACGAGCTCAACACTGATCTTGGACCCAATCCCCAATATGGACGATCCAAATTGGCAGGCATTCTTTACACTCGCTACCTTGACCGCAATGTTACAAAGGCCGGGTCGCCTAAGATTGTGGTGAATGCCACTCATCCTGGATTCGTCAGCACTAGACAGAGTGTTGAGCATATCCACGAAGCGTAAGTATTCATCCGTCCCTTGTCATTGCATATAATCGACTAACGATTAACAGATACCCTCTCGCTGGTTACGCGATGTCGACAGGCATGGAGCCCTTCAAGAAGGACCAATTCCAGGGCGCTACCAGCGCCATCTACGCCGCGACTATCACTGATAAGTCGGGACAATACATCTGTCCCCCTGCTGTGCCTGAGCCGGGTAGCGAGTTTTCACAGGATGAGAAGCTTGGAGATCAGTTGATGGAGTTGACAAGGAAGATTATTAGCGAGAAGTTTGAGGAGTTTGATGACCGCAAGTTTTACTAGACTGGCTCTAGTATAATGGGAATGTACACTGGTAAATACCAAATGATAAGAAAGATGAAGATATACCAACGTCTGTCATCTCAAATCCTCCCCAGAAGACTGGGACACATACGTGAAAGGTGATGACTATAGACCCACCTCCCCCTCTCAGTATCTCATTGGTCGGGATACTACTGAATGTGGTGATAAAGCAAGGAAGCTGTAAGCTGACTCCCCTGTTGCTCGGAGACCCCGCCATAGAAATTACGATTTTGCTTGACATGCCTCAATGTAACAACCTCTCGCTCCATCGTTACAATCATAGCCTTCTAAGCAAGTCTGTTGTCAAAAACCCCTTACTACCAACGGGCCTTTTGCAGATTTTTTCGAAGCAAATGGCGTCTATAAAGGGCGAACCCAGTGTTTGCGCGATTTGCGACGATTTCGTCAACTGGAACCCCCAGAATGGTACATCTTGGAGAAGACGTAAGATTCGAATCATACGAGGAAATGAGGCATATTCATGGGCATACTACCATCACTCCAATCTTGTCGTTCTTAGCGACTCGGCAAACGATGGCTGCCAAATGTGCCAACTGTTGCTCGATACCCTCGGGGTATCTGACATGATCGATGTCCTCTTTGATGAGCAACGCAAGCAGAGACTCCGTGCGTCATTTTCGTCCCTCGGCCCGGGCGACTCCCAGGCTGAAAGCCTCGTGCAGGCGATGGTCAAGCAGATTGAATATGAGCATGAGACAGATATCAACCCCGACGAGGATGAGTGTTCTGGGCTGCGCTTTGATGGAGCAATGCACAATGGACAACTAGAGGGACCTTTGATGTTACTCACTGAAGATTCTTGGGGGAAGTGCCGCTACTCCATTGACTCTGAAGATCATGAAAGGTATGCCAGCGCATCTATCACGGGAGACGTCGAATCAGGAAGGTTGTTCCCGATCTTCAAAGTGCAAGTACGAGTTCCATGCTCCAGTCGCACGGAGTTTGACGAAACTGCGGGTCTATGGTACACATTAGAGGGCACTGTTCTCAAAGAAGACGAGTATGACCCAAACATTACGCATCGGCCATCAAGAGAGCTTTTGTCTGAACCACACTTGAACTTAATACGTGGATGGAGGAAAGAATGTCTTGCAAACCACGAGGCATGCGCCAGAAACACTACCAAAGTCAGACTCCCAAGTCGCGTCATCGAGATCCAACCTGCATGCGAAGAAATCACAGAAGTCAGCGTGATTGAAACACATCACTTGAAAGACAAACATGAGTATGTGTGCTTATCATACTGCTGGGGCGTTGCCAAACAACAGAGCTTGACGACAACTGCGGTATTCCCCAGACAGGTTACCCTCACTGAGCTACCGGCGACTATCGCCGACGCGATTCGACTATGCCATGCGCTGGGCTATCAATATCTCTGGGTTGACTCGCTATGTATCATTCAAGGAGATATTGAAGATTGGGAAACCGAGTCTGCCCAGATGTGCAATATCTATGGAGGGGCATCGTTAACGATAGCGACCGAAGTCTGCGACGCCTCTGTTCAGAGTTTCATACATCGAAGGGAGGATAGGGTTTATTTCTCAGGGCCAAGGATTCTGGCAAAGGTGAACGGGAAACCCTTGAGTCCAAGAAAGCGCATATGGTTTTACGAGTCAATGGATAGGCGAGAAAGTTCCGTCTGGGACCTTGAGTCAGATTCCTTGGTAACCTACGGTCGGAAGAGCACTTGGTTAAAGCGCGCTTGGACATACCAGGAGTGGATGCTCTCTCCGAAAGTCTTGCACATCGAGCAGATGACTCTATGGGATTGTTTCGAAGGGTACGCAAACGAGATTACGCAGAGATCAATGAGGCCCGCCTATCTACTGAGAGACCTTGTGGCCAATGGAGAAGATAAAGAATGGGGGGACATCATCGGGCACTATAGCCTTAGGAGTCTTACCAAAGACATTGACAGATTACCCGCACTGGGCGGCATCGCTCAGCTGTACCAACAAGGAACAGGGTACACTTACCTTGCTGGATTATGGTTAGAAGAGATGCCCCAGTCACTCACATGGTACAGGAAAGGTGGTGATAGCAAGCGCAGTTCAGGATATACACAAGGTCACATACCGTCTTGGTCCTGGGCTTCTGTCGAGACAAATCTCAGCATGCCGGTTGATAATTTCCCCAAGACTTGTGCATCGATAAAGGCTTGGTTTTGCGAATACGAACCGCCAGGCTCTCTCTTACAAGTCAAGGAGAACGCATGGATTGAGATGATGGGCCCGTTGATGCAGATTGTGTCCTGCGATAACACAGATGTTCTTCATGTGAAAACACGAGGCACTCCTGACAGTCATGATGGAGCGGTCGCTCATCTTGATGTCGACGAGCCGACCTTCGATGACGCTGTCAATGCAGGGATTATCTTTGTGTTAAGCATCGTGATGCATCAGATTGGTCGTGAAGCTTGGTCAGGACTTGTTCTACGAGAGGTTAATTTCGATGACCGGATGCGTTATTTTGAGAGAGTGGGATATTGTGATGAGTTAAACGAGTGTGTTCTTCAAACAAAACAGACAGTCATCAGATTAATATAAGTTGTGGTTTAGGCATTCCATCACCGCTACGATCCTGCGTCGTGAATTATTCAAGAAGTTAGCACGAATCGACCAAAACACCCGGCTCCTGAACTATTACAGCGAATGTAATTGAAAATACTGACGAAATGGAAATGATTTACATATCAAAGTAGTTGAAGGTGTCGACTGGGTATAATAGTGCATTTTAGTATTGAGATAATAAATATAAACTACCCTATGTCGTGGCTGTTTCGTGCTATGCACAATATATGACTTATTTGCAGACATTCTGCCAGTAAAAAGACTTAGGTCCTATAGTCTAGTGGTTAGGACGTTGGATTTTGATTACCCATCAAAATACTCTTCCGAAGTCCCCGGTTCGAACCCGGGTAGGACCTCTTCCTTTTGCCCCATCTAACATTTTTGTGTCTTGCCTCCAACTCTCTCACCCAATCAATTTGTGTCGCATCACTTTTATCTCCAAATGACGCGTTTCTCCACTTCAGCTGAACGGAGATTCCTGTCCGTCCAGGGTCTTTAGTGGATCAATTAATTGGAGATGCTGCTTGAGTCTTTTTTTGCCATTAGCTTTCTCCGCATCATATCATTGGTTCACCTCCTGAAAAAAGCATTTTCTTCATTGCCATACCCTTCTGTAATACACATCTACGAGCCTTTTCGGTCAATGATATTTCATCATGGTACGAGCCATGGGTTGGCATAAGCCCGAGAACTTTGCCGGATCGTCGATACGCGCTATTCTGGTCGGTTTGTTTGTTGCTTCGGGCGGATTGCTGTTTGGTTACGATGTGGGGTGAGTTTGAGAACCCTTTTTCAATTATTCTCTCGTAACTTGTTGCTTCTTGTGGAAGGGTCTTGCGGCGCGGTTGCATGTGAATGCACTATCATACAAGCTTGTGTGACGCGACCCTGTACCTGTGTCTCTATCCTGCATTGACGCGTCGCGTCATCGACGTGTGCCCCATCTCATCATCGTCACTGCTTCACTCACTATACATACGCTTCAACCTATATGATCATCAACTAACCATGGATTACAAGGGTCATCAATGGCGTCCTTGTCATGGACGTCTTCCAGGACCATTTCTCCACAGACCGCTCCTGCAGAGATGATGACGGTCACGTCGATCTATGTCCTTCAGACTCATCCCTCATCGTCGGTATTCTCAGTCTCGGAGCTGTTGTTGGCTCAATATTAGCCGCTCCCCTCGGCGACAGCATTGGTCGTCGCAAAACCTTGCTGGCCGCCGTTGTAACGTTTTGTATTGGGGCTATCTTTCAAGTATGTGCTCAGGCGACACCCATGTTGCTGGTAGGAAGGTAAGTTAAAGCACCCCAAGTTGATGGTCTCATATGCTAACGTCTTGTGCAAAGGGCCCTGGCAGGTGTCGCTGTAGGAGCAACATCAGTCCTGGTCCCTCTTTATCAATCCGAGACAGCACCAAAATGGATCCGAGGAAGCATCATCTGCGCATACCAACTCTCCATCACAGTCGGAATCCTGAGCGCAACCATCATCAACGTCATCACACAAAACATTAACAGCTCAGCCGCCTACCGCATTCCCCTAGGACTCCAACTAGTACCCGGTGTCATCCTTGCTGCCGGCATCGCCATGCTTCCGGAGACACCCCGCTTCTTGGTCAAGAAAGGACGCAACGACGATGCGGGTATATCACTGAGTCGCTTCCGAAGACTTGATATCACGCATCCTGCTCTTCAGAATGAGTTGCAGGAAATCATTGCAAACCACCAGTATGAGCTCACGCTGGGCCACGATACATACAGAGATCTGTTTACAAGCAATTCCAATCTTGGACGTCGAACTTTGACAGGCTGTGGACTGCAAATGTTGCAACAATTAACTGGCATCAACTTCGTCATGTACTACGGAACGACTTTCTTCAATACATCCGGCGTCAACAACCCATTCATCATCAACCTCGTCATGATCATTGTCAACTGCGTCTGTACTATTCCTGGTCTTGTCGTGATCGAAAAATTAGGACGACGAAAGCTTCTCATGGCTGGTGCCCTAGGTCAGGCGGTATGTCAGTTGATAATCGGCGCTGTGTCGACAGCCAGCGAAACATCATCTCAAGACCTCAGAAGTGCATCCAACATGGCCCTCATCGTCTGCTGTGCCATCAACGTCTTTTTCTACGCCACATCCTGGGGGCCAGTTACTTGGGTCGTAACATCCGAGATCTTCCCTCTCAAGGTCCGCGCAAAGGCCATGTCTGTATCAACCACAGCAAATTGGCTCCTGAACTTTGCAGTGGCCTACGCCCCCCCATTCATAATGGGTCGAGGCGCTGACGGCTTCGGTCTGAAGATCTTCTTCATCTGGGGAACATTCTGTATCCTCGCCATCGTCTTCGTCTGGTTCCTGGTATACGAAACAAGCAGAATGACACTTGAACAAATCGACGAAATGTACGAGCGCGTACAACACGCCTGGGAGAGTCCAGGTTTTAACCCCAGCTGGAGTTTTCAGGCCATGCGTAATACGGGATGGTCAACCACCGAACAACCAACAGAACTTCAAAACTCCAACACTACAAGCTCAGCTGAAGATCAGCACTCGATACATTCACATCACCCGCCCAATTCTGCAACGCCTATAGCCAACGTTGATTTTAGTTACTAGCATAGCATAGCATATAGACCAGGTTTACTTTGTTTACATTCCAGTTCGACGCAGGAACATGTTCACCAACAGCGAAAAACGGCCGCAGGTGGAAATAAGCGCGAGTGCCGAATGTTGGTCGGGGACTCTAGAAACCGATGATCAATTTCCATGGAAGACCTTCAGGCCCTTCACGCATAAAAAGCATGTCTAGAACGCCTCCATTCTTGGCGAGAATGCACCGGCAATTCTTTCTCCGTGGAATACCGAAGATGTTCATTCCATTATACTGCTTTTGGATAGCAGGTTCACAACTAGAAAGATTTTGAAGAAAACCAGGATTATTCCTTCTAGATCGTCATGGACATAGCACTCTTGTTCCATTGGAAGTTCGAGATCATCATTTACGCAAAGCCAAAGAGAATATACAAAAACCAGGAACTTATTCAACCAATTACGTAGCACAGGACCTCATCCGTTCAATCCGCATACCAATCAGTACCAAACCTTGAACGTCTTTGCATGTGAGACATAGTGACATACAAATGATGACTTACATTCCAGTCACCAACCTTCCAGAACGAAAGAACGAAAGAAGTCGTACGTGATCCAGTTAGAGTTTGGCGGCTGAACCGCAACCATCTAAAGGTCATGCGGTGGCGTAAACGGGAGGGTGGCTGAAACTTGTAGTTCATTGATCCTGACATTCCATTGCGTACATGGCGCTTATTTGCCGGGCCGGCAGTCAGTGTGTAAGTCGCAAGTCGAGGCCTGCGATGAACTGACGAAGCTTCGAGGGTCTATGCAAGATCAGTCTGGGCACGCCGTTGCAGTTATAGATTCTTCTAGACATTGATGAGGATCATTTCTGGAAGTAGCATCGATAGGCTAATGACTCGAGGTCTCGCATCCGAAACACTCATTTTAGGACGATCCTGAGATGCTTCCAGAAGGAATGTGGTTCAATTAGACGTCATTTGGCTCAATGGCTGGTGTTCTGGGGCAACAACATCGCTAAATTGATCTCTACTTGACAAGTTACACAGGAAAACATGACAACATTACCATCTCAAACCAGTCTCTATCCGTGGTAACTCCCACAGGCTGTCGTACTACAAACTCCATCTATGATCGCGGCCTCGTATTCAAGGGCGTCATTGAAACAGAACTCCGTATAGAACTCGCAGGCGTAGAACACATTGGTGGTCGACCCTCTTCCACCTTCTGTCTCCGATCAAATTCCTTCAAAAACGTATACACGCTTCCAAGAGGCATGTACTCAAGCAAGGGCCTTAGCTCACTGGGAAACATCTCAGCACCGTGATCCTTGATATCCTCATTGACGCGATTCAGACGTAATATCTGCATCCAAGACACAATACCATCGCCGACCATGAACGTAGGAAAAGACGCCATGGCGATGTCATCAAGGATCCACGTGTTCCGGAAATAAGGCCGATTCAGAAAACTGGAGATAGCCTTGTAGCTGGGTACCTCGGTAGGGTCCGTGATGCCCTCAGGAATGTCGCTGAGATGAGCCACGGGGCCCATCCATTGTAGGATTGGAGCGTAGTTCTCAGGGTGCGCTTCGCGGTCACCGGGTTCTCCAAAGTTGGCAGGCATGCAGTTATCCCACGCCCTAATGATCTCGATGGCAAGGTCAGACGTTGAATCCTTGGGGCCCAACCATCCTACTACGAGTCTCGCCTGCTTAAAAGCGCGGGCCATGGAGGCGCGACGCTCGGCGTCTTCGCGTTTGTCACGCCTGTTGATGCATAATAGATCAACCCAGACGCGAAGGGGAGGTTGCCTGTCTGTCTTAGCAGGGCCTGGATCGAGGAGCTTCTTGAGGAACGTTCTCAACCAGCCAGGTCGTTTTGTTGTAGGTGACGGCGGTGGCGAGTCGTCTGAGGTGGCAGTATTGTTTCTTTGTGTTTCGAGATCGAGGGCTGATGTTGAATGGGCTGTGGAGATGCGCCTACCGAGAAAGACATCGCGGACATAGCGTAACGCCTCTGCAAGGTCCGAGGGTATGGACACTTTGTTGCCATTTAGAATGATGGTTTCTGTGTTTGTGATGTCACCGTAGAGGGCTGAGAGTCCGATGTAGTCCGGTGATGCAGTAAGCTTGTCGTGAACGAGGCGACAGACTACACGGTCGTTGATGTCGTTGGTGGGAGATGGCTGCAGCTCCAACACCCTAAACTCGCGAGCCGACAAATCGATGGGGCGGTATTGGATCGAGGAGAGGCCATCGGATGGAGCCATTACCATTAGTCAGATCGAGAGATGAATATCAGATCAGGTTGGTCAAAGAGTAGTGCAGCAAGTGGGCGACTAAAGTGCCTGACTGTTGCAATGTCTTGGCGTTAGGGTTGGTTGTTGGTTGTGAGTCTGCAGTAGTTCTATGCAGGGAGGAGGGGAGTAGTAGTATGAGAAATGGAGAAGACCGAAGCTAGATGGAGATGAGGGAGAAACACCGTACTTGTTTTATTCGCAAGTTTACCGAAAAAAAGGTCCAACGAACGAGGAAAAGACAAAACTGGTAAGCGGAGAGAAAAAAGAAAAAGAAAAGAAGAAAAGAAAAAAGTCAGTAGTGCCAAGACTTTGGAATGTGGCCCAACACAGTTTGTTCCACTACGATGCCGGGTTTGGACATGACAGGAATGAGCAATCTGGTAATGATTGACCCTGTTTGCCAGGGTAGGCTATCTCAGCTTTGGATGATCATGGTCCTGTACGGAGTACTTGACGAGACCAGATTCAGGATCGAGATTAGTCCATGGGGCTGTATAGAGTTCAGCATCTTACCTGATCCGTGAGGGAAAGATGCTTGTCAAACTCTACTGTAAAGCCATGATTTAAACGCTCATGGCGACCAAAAGTGAGGCCCGGCCCGGACGATACGATATCAGGCTCCGTTGATCGTGTGTTTGAGTGGATCGTGCTTGTCGAAGCTAAATTAGTGGGAAGCTAACGTGGATGGATCCAGATTGGGGGGCGTCGGGAGAAGATGAATGCAGAAACGATATTCGTCATGATGGTGTAGTGGCAGACAAACAAAGAGTGTGACAATATCAGACCCTTGACTCTCTTGCAGACATATGATATGTCAGTTTCTATTAAGGAGAGACAGAAGAAGACTTCTAGATGTTTTCAGTGATACCTCTGTCTTTCAGGTTCCAAGATTGGAACGCGGTATTTGTGGAACAAGTCCAGCTCAGCTCTCAGTCATGTCTCGCTCACCGCCAGCTACGTAAACATGCACTTCGCTACAGTCTAACACAGTTATGCAGTTTGCCTCGGCAGACCCATCAATTGACCTGCAGAACATGCGGCGTTTTCCATCTTTATCTAAACGATTAGCGTGCAGCAATGTTCACGTGTAGAAACGACAATGGCTTGAATCCCATTAAACGTGGAGCCTAAGTGCCGAATGGCGTCGCAACCCGATATCACTACCGGGTAAACGGTTTATCCCAGCCAATTACTGACCCTCTTGGCAGATGCACTTAAAATCTGCATGTTGGTGATTACGACTGTGATTGCAACTTCCCCATATTATTCCGCTCGAATTCCGATATCCTGGTAATCGTAATCACCCCTTTGTCAAAGCACTCGAACTCTCAGATCTGAACCCACTTACGAAATCCTTCAGATCTTGAAAACCAATTTTTCGGGAATTGCCGTAGAGGGTATTCTGAGACATAATTAACAATGCACCACATCAATGAACAAATTCTGGAGGTTCCCGAAAACTACGTTGTCTCACCACCCACCACCATTTTCTTTTCCCTACTAACAATGATCTTCACTGCAGGTTTGCTTCAATCCAAGACAAGGGCCCTGCAACTTGTAGAGGGGGGATCAAGTTATGGAGCTTCCGTTGGCTGATCCCTGTTTTCTGGATCTAGACCCTAGTTCAAGTGTCAACCAACACACATGTTCATGAGGTTGAAAGAATTGACTGTCCAGCAATTCCAGCAATTCTACATGCGATGGCGAGTTCATAATTGTTTCAACCATTACAAACTGAGGCATTTCATCCCTGGGACGTAAAGATGAGGTTTTTGTATAAAAGAGAAGAGTCTGGCGAACCAGCCTAGTAAGGATCATTACGCTCAGACTCCTCACCATCGTAAACTATCTACTATACCCAGCACTTTAATTTCCCCATTGTCGATCAAAATGTCCTTCCCCTGGTGTCTACCCTGGCCTCAGCAGAGCTACTGGAGCGAGTTTAACCTCAATGGGCTCAAGGTCAAAGTCAAAGCATCCTCTTCTTCACTCGAAAAAACAAACACCGCTCTCACTGACGGTCCCTCAAACTCCACTTCACCCGAGCCTTACTTCTGGGGAAAGGGTTTCCGGGCCCGTGGTATCGGGAGATTACTCTCCTCCAAGAATAAACACCCTGTGCACATCGGATACGCTGAAGCGAGAGGTCTCATCGGTCGTGGAACCGTGGATGATCTCCAGCGTCTATCCCACCTTGCAAGTACCTTTGTGATTGAAGTCTTTGAGGACATTGATGAATCCTCCGGAGCTTCTTCATCCCAGGATTCAGTGTCTAGCTCAAGGGTTACTCAGCTGAAACTCTCACCTGAGCTAGAAGAGTGGAAAACTTCCCAACATGCGATCGGCAACGTTCTTCCGCCCAAGGGCGCTGGTCTGAGTCCCGTGTCGGATGAGATCCTTCACATCCTTGGTGCAGAGCACTGGCCCGAAGCGCTGAAGACTACCAATGCACTGTTCGGCTGCGGCATCGCTAGTCTCCTCATGGGTGCGGCTGATTCTAACACCATGTTCTCCAATTATGTCACCGACATGGCCTTCTACTACGAGCACGGATACAACTACGTCTTCCCCAACCTTGAGCCTTTGCTGGAAAAGGGCCTGAACGATCCACATGCGCTCAAGACCCCTGGTGGTCAACAGCGTCGCGATGCTGTCGCTATCGGTAAGCGATATATCCAGGGTAAGATCGCCCTGGAGAAAAAGCACAAGGACCATCTCCTGAACCGATCTGCTCGGCTGGACAGACGGACCGCGCAGATCGTTTCGTTGTCCGAAAGTAGTCTTCTTGGCATGGCAGCCGAAGCGACAGCGCGAGGCTTTGATGCTGGGGCTGTTATGGCGGATCTTGTTTTCAGCTCGCCAGGAACCGATGTCGTGGATGTGGGCTGCGATCTTGTCAACTCCGAGGTTATGAACTCATTCCTCAACGTCAGCGACATCACAGACACTGGCATTGTCAGCGAGGATGTTTTGAGAAAGGTTTATGATGCGTACGCTGTTATGGGCGCTAGAATGCTTACACAGCGATGGCATGAGCCTGTGGCTAGAATGTGTGCTGCGCTGTACACTTGGCATATTCAGAATGACCGACACATGTTTTTCCGACGGGCACTGCTGGGTTGGCAGAAGGCGAGAAAGACACCCGCTCAGCCCCAGAGTGAGGGAGACTTTGATGAGGTGTTTGACAAGACCTTCCACCTTACTGGTTTCAGTCGTCCTCTTGACGCCAAGTATACTTGCAACGGCGAGGATACCTGCGACCACGTACATGACCATCTCAACCGTCACTCGGAAGAACCTCTTCTCAAGGAACTCTGGTGGTACCTCGTCACAGGTCCTTTGGAGTACGTCCGCGGCGGCCAAGTGTCCGAGAAGACTGAGCATGACCTTGCGGAGGGTTCAAGATTGAGGATGGCTAAGCTTTTCTCCAAGGGCAAAGTTCTGGAGATGGTCTGGTTAATTGCGCATGCAAACCACCATGCCTGGCAGGTCAATTATCTGTTTGAAGCTGCCATGTTTGGAAGTATTCTTGATGGAGGAAAGTTGATTGGAAAGCTTGACAGGAAGGAGCAATTCTAAGCGGTGATGTGACGTGATGATGTGATGATTTATGGGATGGGTTATGAGTTTCTTAGCGTTTTCTTATGTCTGTACCAAAAGCATTCCATATAGACCGTGTTCGATTAGTATATCTTTTCTTTTTCATTTCATTTAGTCAATTGAGTACTTTCATGCCAATCCTGCTTCCATCGTTAACGAATGTGATGGTGATGGTTATTATTCACTGCCAACATAATAGTCGCTTTTGTCGCTGGTACTTTATAAACATAAAACATTTACATCGCTAACTATAGGTATCTAAAATCTCAAATGATCAAACGATCTGTATTTCTTTCAATCCACCCAAGCCCAGAACTCTAAGGAGTGGGCACGAATGAGGAATCGCTGTCAAGTCGCTTCGTAGGAGGGGGAGCAGGAGTAGCAGCAGCAACTTCGTTTCCAGGACTCCACTTTTCAGAGTCTCCAAGACGATCAACAGTGAGACCAGCACTACCAGGGTTCTTGAATCCTCTCTCTAGTTGTCGCTGATAGGAAATCTTGCGGAGACGCTCAAACTCGGCAGGTGTCAATTGGAGCTATCGTCTTGTTAGCAAAGGTCAACTTCCCGATGAACAGGTTGAACTTACGTATACTTCAATGCCGATCGCATGGATAGCCAGGGCTACCCAGACACCCATTGAGAAACCAACAGAAAGCGCAGCAGCGATGTTCTCGGCACTGTCACCTCCCATATCGCCCTGGACTGCTACCCAAGCATCCAGACTTTGACATGTCGGGTACACAGCAACCAAAGCGTCTGTATCGTCGTAGAATGTAGCAATCTTGTCGCACTGCATAGGCTCGCGGAAGGATGGGTTCTTGGACATGATCATAGCAGAAATAATCATGATGAGTCGAAGGGTGATGATGGAACCAGCCTAATCGTGTTAGTCGTTGTGACCCAATAGAGATGTGGTGTACTTACGTAGAACCAGGCGCGAAGCATCCAAGCACGATGTTGCTCAAGCTGCAACTTCTTGATATTCCAAATTGCCAGAAACAAAGACCCAACAAACATAATCGCAGCCGTGCCAATCCATGCTCTGATGTTGAGCGAACCACCAAAAGAAACAGGCGCAATCATGATGGCACCCACAGTTCCGATAAGAGCAAGAACAACACAGATGTATCCATTCATGCGATGAAAAAGAAGAGCCTTGTACCGAATAAATGGCACAAACTGGAAGCATACAAGAAAGGCAGCGGGGATGATGGTGTAGAGATGAATCTTAATACCAATTTGGTAGACATCCTTGCTCTTGTAGGAGAAGCATTCGCCAGGACCTGCGCCACCCCCGTTACTGTTGGGATTGCAGTAGACGCCATAGAAGTCGAGGAACATCATGCGGGCGAGAGAAAAGCCGAACAGGGCGCCGGCGAAGATGAACCAGAGGACGAAGTTGTAGCCTTTGGAGAAGCCAATTGGGTTGTAGACTTTGCGGGCTACGGCAACAAAGCCGTTAGCTGGGGGGCGAGTTGGTGCTGCCATTTTCTTTTTGTTTGAGATTGTAATGTGTGTGAAGTGAAAATATGATTGAAGTCAATTGATGGGTATGAGATGTGGATGAAGATGTGGATGAAGAGATTGATGGATATCGAGATTCGGATGAAGAACATGGATGTTACTATAGCGTCGTCCACGAGGATATATATACATTTCCCATCTCTCAACAATGACAGCAAACACCACGCAAGACAAGATCTCAAAGCCTACGGTGCAGTCCATGGCGCAGATTGAATCCAGAATTGGAAATGTCCCTGTAAATCAATACCCGTGTCTCAACAGCGCCAAGTCCGTGTTCTGATTCTTTCTATTGGTTGTGACAGCAAGTGGATACAATGAATGCGAGAACAGAAGCGAAATAAGCTCGTCTAGAGAGGCGAATGCGATTGGGCATATGCGAAGGATTCAACCGCTAAACCTTATCGAGAGTCAATCTGCGCTGACGGAAAAAAGTCAATGCCGTCATTCAAATTCGTGACTGATCTGTACGGCAGTTGGTCTTCTTTTATCCAGGAACCTTCAATTGGCTGCACTTCTCCCTTATCGTGATCGAACGGACTCCGTAGATAGTTCTCCGTCGGGGCGCTCTATATATCCTACGGGTTTCCTCTCTTTTTATGACCTCGTCACCATGGTAGGCGTTCCAGGCCGGTCCAAGGGTTGCATCACATGTCGCAAACGCAAAAAAGGAGTGAGCCACCTCACATATATCGAATCCTTCAAACATGCAGTTAAGAATGTTTCCTAGTGCGATAAGAAGAAACCCTTTTGCGGCCAATGTATTGCTCTCAACATCTCGTGCGGGGGTTATGAAAAACAGCCTATTTGGTTAAACAGCGAGGGCTCAAAGCAGACCTTCTACAGCAAAACGCATCAGGATGTCAATCGGTCCGAGACATTGGTGGTAGTGCAGCACGAGTCACTTACCAGAACGGCCAGAGCTCAAAAGTTCACTGGGTTGTTCTGGATGGACTATCTTTCTGGGGGAAATGGCTTCTCGCTAAAAGCTTCTGGTACAACGAGTTTTCAGCGTATGAGACTTTATGAAGACTTGAGTGAGGTGGAACCTGCTTTGCAATATGTCGCTATGGCATTGAGCACGGCTACCCTCGGGGCGAACAACAACGATATGCAGCTTACGCGGAAGAGTCAACAGGTGTATGTCTTGGCGCTGCAGCAGATGACTATTTCGTTGGAGTCGAGACAGAACAAGGATGGCATGTTGGCTTCTATACAGCTTATGCGCGTTTACGAGGTAGGAATACCGGGTTTTGCTGTGATTAGTTTGGGATACTGACGAAAGAGCAGCAACTATTCGGTACAAGTTCGGATGCGCAATGGACCGCACAGGGCTTTAAGAAACACGTCGATGGTGAAACTGCACTGATTTTAAGCCGTGGGCCTGACGATACATGGTCTTCTATGGGACGGCAGCTGCTGGCAGATGGACGTCTCGCTTTAGTAAGCCCTTAGTAACAATGGGTATGTGTGCTGACATTTGTAGATCAATGCTTATACCTCTCGGAGAAGGAGGTCACCTTTTAGTCGACAACAATGGAAGCAATCACCGTTATGGCGGTCAGTGACAGACTCGCCGCTAAATAGACTTGTTGACATCTTGGTAGAAGTCCCAGGCCTTCTAGAAGATCTGGATGTTCTTCGACAAGCCTCGAACCCGACCGAGATCGAAAGGTTATATAACAATCTCATGGAGAAGTGCCGCACATGCGAGAGGGCCCTTTCGTCTTGGGAGACGGCAGTAGGCCCCATCCTCAAAACATACGACTACATAATTATAGGCGAAACCCTACCTACTCCCCGCAATGACGACGACCTCGCAATAATCTACCTAAGCTGCTACTACTGGATGACATGGCTTCTAGTCCTCTCAACAAAAGGCTTTACCGAACTCGAAACCTCCCCAACGCTCACCCTAATGTCCTGCCCATCCCAGATCCTCGCAAGATCATACGCCTATCGAATAGCTCACGCAATGCACCTCCTTTTCCAACCGCCCGCAGGCGACTACACCGCCGTAGCAGTCTTTTTCCCCCTCGGAAACGCGATTCGATATCTTATCATGGCGGAGACATTCGGTGGTCAGAGGGTTATGAGTAAAGAAAGGTTACTTCTCACAAAGATCTTTGCGAGGCCGTTTTTGGGGAGTTTTGTCGGGAGGTTTTTGAAGAATTTGCAGGCGGATGATGGGGTGAATTACGGGTATTCGGACGAGAGGTTATTTGGTATGGAGGGTGTTGAGTTTCGAGCGAGGGTTTGGTGGTGTGGGATGAGGAGGGCTGGGGTGCCGGATGTGGCTCCTGAAGGGGCATGTCCTTGATATTCCAATAGATGACATTGATGACAGTCGGCAAGATCAAATGGCAGTATGGTAAGGCTTGTGTATATATTGGCGCAAACCTGAATCGCACGACTGTGTAGACAGAAATTGACTATTTATAATTGGTATGTATAGCTGATCGTCTTTGTATCTGAATTCCTTTCCCATTCCTGTCCCCCTTCTCAAGGAAGCCCCTCCAATCCAAAGTAAGAGGAATGTACAAAGTACAGGCGAGAAGTAGTGACTTCATATGCATGTTGATAAAGTGTTTGGTAGTCGAGATGAGGATGTCTTTCGAATAGAGAAGGACTTGGAAGTCCCGTTTTATATGTGAGATTGTTCTAGCATCCTCGGTGAGAATTGTCACATGTCAAGCCATACCGAGCTATTGGAACTAGACTCTTACTTCCTCATTTCTATAGCTATAACTGTGTCGTAGCTTAGCAATATTACGCCTCTATTGGAAAGCTGAAGCCTGACTCACCGCTCTGCGTTCGAGATAATGTCTCTGCATCTGTAGGCTAATTAGTTGTCTAAACCAGAACAAGCAACTTAAATCAAACCAGCCCAACTTCGTTAGCCATGTATGTTTTAAAGTGGCCTGATTTAAAAACACCAGCTGCAGAGACTGCCGGTACCGAGTAGTCTTTCCCTTGTCTTAGAGACTTCTTAAGTATTTGAATTAGCTTATAGTGTGCAATGAAGTGTAGGTTGGATTGAAGTTATTTTAAGATCTACCGCATTCGAAGTATAATCATTTCATTGTATATAATTAATTGCTGCTATCCTTTTGCTCTTGGCAAGCAGCTTATACTCCTGGTACCCGTAGTGGATCTTATCGTGGTCTGCTGTGGTCTAGATCAAGCCACAGATCCAGCTGCTCGGGACATGGTACGAGATTGGGCCAGTTACTAACCCTAGCATTCACTAGCTCGATATTCAGCTAGCCATGTTCCAAGAGGCTCAGTACCCAGACATAGAGCGATCAGTATATGTCAGTTTGTTCTTTAGACAGCTGCTTATCGATGTCTAGTATAGCTGAACCAGTGGAATAATACATCAAGGTCTTAAGAGAGTAGAGTTTGCAGAACGCTCTTTCCCATTTATATCTTTTAATACCTTTTAAATCGCCCATCTACTTACAGCCTGCCAACAGGCAAAATAGATAAGCTCAAATAACCACTGGTTCTGAGGTTATAGTAATACGATCTTCCACCTTGAATCATCTACAAAGTACAGTGTATTACATCCCAATGTCCAATGAATATAGAGTAAATTGGCGCAATCAGCCACTTGAATCTACGCTTAGCACAGCGTGGCTCTACTATGGCGGGCTGAAATGCCAATTAGCTGGAATGAATCTACCTCAAGGGCGGGCTTGGCTTAAGTGACGCTCCTGCTTCAGCTGAGAGTGAGGACCTTGATATTTCCTCTGCTGTACTAGGTATAGCCTGTGGGGGTTGAATTCTGACCGTAGAATTTGTGTTCCTTTAAACGTAGCGCAGTTAAGCTAAGAGTCGTGGGAAGGCTTGCGCCACCAGAGTCACATACGTAATATATCATGAGCTGGCACAAAGAGTTCTGGTTCCAAACTAACTTGGAATGCACCAGTCCAATAGCCTTAAGACCATATACAAGGCTGAAAGATTTATTGATAGTCGAAGTCGCCAACTATTGCCCTTCAAAATATCACTTATCAGCATTGATTCTCCACCGTGGTGTATAGAGACATGAAATAGTTTGTGGTCATCGTGAAATCCGCGCTTATACACCGCTGCCTGAACAGTAATGGTGCTTCCTTACCCTTGTGCCCCATGTAAGACGAACTCAGTTGATACAAAGATCTGGCTCATGTTAATATCCCAGTTTCCCTCTGGTCGTAGTATCTACAAGTCCAGCATCGTGATCAGTCTGCTACTCACCCGAGGCATCCCTACCACTCCTCTTCAATCCTGTCCTTGTCCATGACTAAATCATCATCGCTACTTCTGTGCAGGTCCAAACTCGTAAGAACAATGTTAATGCAAGGCCAAGTGCGAGACCCAGACTCATCAGAAACCGATCATTGACGGGACAGAAAACCTAGAAGGTTTACATCAGTGATTGCTACAAGATTTACCAGAGCTTTTCGTGCGTTTGTGTTGGCGATAGTTAAAGTTCAGAGGCTGTGAGCGAATCCATCAGATAAGGTTTCTGAACTATTTACACGTCAGACAAGGCATCATGACTCTTTTGCCTGTACGGAACCCTTTTGTGGACGAATCCAATTGCGATAAGCCCGGATTTCCACCTGCCTGGGAGGTTCAGCTTTGAAGTCGAGATGTTAGCTGATAATTAATAGGATTTACCAGATGGATGCATAGACATCCACACTCGCAGCGGGAAGAAAACAACGTTAAGGCGAAACTCGGGGCCATTGAGTAGAATGACGGCCGCCTCCTGCTCACTCTCGAGGCATGCAATGATTTCCCGAATACGATCAGTTAAAGGGCCAATATTCTTTCAGGCCCAGTTGGAGAGCTTGATAGCGACATTTTGCCCCGAGTACTTGGCGAACTTGAGGTGGCGGTCGGTCTTTGTGGGAAGAGCTTGATGGCAGTCTCTTTTCCATTCCATCTTCTTATCAACCTTATGTGGATAGATACCCAGAGGTCAGTCCATTATCGCGCATCTGCAATATATAGGTCTAGCATCTCCAACGAGCTTCGATACCGCAACCGTGATAGAGGGGAAAGAGACCTCGGGGAGCGAAACAACTGGCTTCTGCTCAGACATGCATTCTTACCATATCTCTGATGCAAGAACGTTTGTGAAAGACAGGAAAAATCCTGGCCTCTGGTTTTGGGTCATGCCAATGTAGATATCACTTTGCTTACTCCAGAGTTGCGAAAGCAAGGACGCGGATAGGATCGCGCCCTTTTCAACCTCTTCAATCGTTGCTACTGCCTATGAGGCTCGTGTGAACTTCAGTCAATTGATTCCTTTGTCATCCTTTGGAAAGGTCGTTCCGTGGCCTATTATGGTGTATGGTAGGTGATACAGCGCATGAGCTGAAGTTAGACGTTGAGTTTGTAGGATGAGAGTATTCCCGGCGTTGACCTAACGGACGATACAAAGTCAAGGGCGGCGATGACGTACTTTACCCTGTACGCTACTGAATTACTACCAACTATTACGGCACGACAACTTCCCCGATTGTGCACCCTGTAATCCGTCCATGCGCTGATAATCAGACCAAGAAATTAGCCAGGGTCAACACATCTCCATCTCGTAACTGTAAGAGCAGGGATGTAGCTGCAGATCACCGCCGAGATAACAAATCGACTTGCTTGCAGTCGTTATATCTGGGGAAATGTGCACGAATCCAGACCAAGCTCGGCCCGATATCTGCCCGAGTTTCTGGGGTTGGTATTGCACCCCGGCTGCCCTGTTGCTTCCTCCAGAATTGCCTGCGGCTAGACTTGCCAACCGCGCAGGCACGGTGGGTACGATATGATACGATGAAATCTGGAGCAAACGAGTCTTGTCTGTGCGGAGGTGGATTGCGCCGGCTTGGTGCCTATCATCCTGTCTTCGTCATGTCTCAGGATATGCGTCCGATGAGGCTCCTATCTATGAACAAGCACAGCCGAGACTCGACCATATCAACAGAGATAAAATGTTCTGGCGGCGATATCGTGAAGCTTTCGGTATACCCGGAAGACACGCTAAGAACAAGAGTGAGAGCCGCAGCATTCGTACGTCATAGTGTTGTCTGCTAAAGTCTATTGAGTTACAGCGACCCGCTTGCGCTTGGGGCTCGGCGAGCTACTGTATAGTTACAGAGGCAAGGCAACGCGCGGTGATACCCGCAACGTTTTCATGCCGGGTACCATTCAATACGGTAGCATTGGTATCACCTGCCTGCCGACTTGCATTGGGCCTGGCTAGCCTAACCGCTACGACTAAATACGCCACAGAACAAGGCGTCATTAATGCCGCTGTCAAACCCAATGTTGAACACTCTACTCGTGCATATTTGCAGTTTCCCATTGACATGGCAAAGTCAAAGTTAGGCATACAGTATAGGCTGTAACGATCAATGCTCAGTGAAAATGGACCAGCAATGAAATTACGCATAATTCGCTTCATAATCATAAAGGAAGATGCTGGTATTAAAACCTCAACAGCCCCATTTTGAAACCCTGGACCCTAGAATATCTTTTATGTAATTCGGCGGATACAAGTGTCCGCCGTTATGGACCCGGGATAAAACGCCGTCTTACCCAAAACATGACTCGGAACAAAAGTGCAAAGAAAGATCCACAAGATTTCTGGAAAAGGCAAACTACAGCAATGCAATAAACTGAGAAAAGAGCAAGAGAAGTCCGCTGGTGCCGAGCCCTTCTAGAAACCTTCCTTGTATGCAAAGTGCGGGAGTATCCTCTCCGAGGGTAAGGAAAAAGCTCGGCGTTGCAACCCTCGCACAGAAGAGAAAAACGGAAAGAGAAGGGACATGCAACGGGAAGAAATGCAATTGGTGGCAAGATAATGCCTCACTACAAGGCCAAGGCTGTTCCAAGCCTCCAAGAGATTTTATCAGATTCCCGCGACGCCACGGCTCGGGAGACCGACCGCCGAGACCGGAGATGGTGTGCGCTAGCGTGATCGGCCACAAATGCCGTGAAACCGAACCTAGGAGATGATCTGCGTTATAATGATAAACAAGGAGAGGGAAGGAGAAAGAATGTGGTGGGTCTTTGACTTTTTTCCTTCTCACTCTCTCAGTGGACAAGTCAACAGAAGTGGTGGTGGCCTAGCAAGAACTGATGGTGTAGTGATGCTAGCTAAGAGGTGGTAGCTAAGACTCTGGAATATTCTCCGAAGACGCCGCCTGCATAGACAATCAGTCCTACGTAGTGTATTGTGTACTGCAGAGAGAACACGAGTAAGAAAGGATGGCAACTTGAGCGTCAACCTGACCAAGTTTCGGCGTAGCAATGACCCTAGCAAAGTGAGCACGGATAGTCCGAAGGTTTGAAGACGAGGGTCGGCTATACTTGCAAATGTCTCAACTCCATAGACCAGTCCAGTCTGTAGGGAGTCCACAATACTGTAGTCCACTCCGTAAAGAACCGTTTTCAACGTCAAACTCCACCTCTATCATAATTTTGAGTTTGTGGTGACATACTAACACTCTCTTTCTATCCACTTTGATCCCTGATCACCTGGTTATCTCGCAGGCAAAACGTTCCCATTCCACTCTACAGTCTACAGCCCCCGTTTTAGCTTATCTCCGTCTCGCTCCAATCTACCAGAAACTGGGAATATTATATCACGCACTTCACAATTGGTCCCCTTCCCCAGCTGATAGGGTTATGGAGTCATTGTGGGTACGACAGATAGGAATAGGGTCTCGATCGAGTATAATCCGGGGTAATCAGTTTCTTGTAGTCATAAAAAGACTACCTTTATAAGGGGATGACGCTCCCCTTGCCTCTGGGCTCCATATTCCCCAGATTCCAAGACTCCCTTCTCCATTTTCCCACGGATCCCATACACACAGACACACGATACCCGAACAGTCTCTCTTCACCATGGCGCCCTCGAAGAAAGATGAGATTCCTTCTGATCTAGAAGGTGTCCAACGATCACAATCACCCTCAAATTGCTCCCAAGAGGAAGGAACTTCACAACGCATCGACGACGCCGTCTTTGGCGAAGTTTCAGAAGATGGACCTAACTACCGCAACGTACGTGTCCCACAACAACCCAGTCACTCACTTGTACTAACGAGACTCGAACAGGTCGGATGGATCGCGACAGTCGCATTAATGACAAAAACACAAATCGGTCTCGGCGTTCTATCGATCCCTCAGACATTCGATGCTCTT
This sequence comes from Fusarium clavum, assembly GCA_004367155.1. NCBI lineage: Eukaryota > Fungi > Ascomycota > Sordariomycetes > Hypocreales > Nectriaceae > Fusarium > Fusarium clavum. The sequence goes on along the minus strand of QGEC01000056.1, from coordinate 256,366 downwards.
GGTCTCATTCCAGGAATTCTGTGTCTTATTGCTGTAGCTGTTATCACAACATGGTCAGACTACATGATTGGTGTTTTCAAGAGGCGTCATCCTCAAGTTTATGGTATCGATGATGCTGGATACTTGATATTTGGAAAGATTGGTCGCGAGTTTCTTGCGACTGTCTTTATGCTTTGTATGTGAACTGACTCCTTGGTGTCGTGCATTTACTAACTGGGCGATAGACTGGATCTTCGTTGCTGGTTCAGCGATGCTGGGTATTTCCATTGGTCTCAACTCTGTTTCTTCACATGCTGCTTGCACAGCTGTTTTCGTAGCTGTCGCTGCTGTTCTCGGATTCTCGTTCGCGAGTATTCGCACACTAGGCAAAATCGGATGGTTGGCCTGGATTGGACTCGTTTGTATCATGACAGCCAGTAAGTTCACTCACCCTCAACACCATATACACATAACTAACAACATCAGTCTTCTGTGTTACCGTCGCAGTCGGCGTCCAAGACCGTCCAGCAGCTGCCCCTAGCCCTGCTGAAGGCCACTGGGAATCTGACTGGAAACTCATCAACCACCCCTCCTTCGTCGATGGAATCACAGCAGTTTCATCGCACATCTTCGCTTTCTCCGGCACGCCCGCTTTCTTCCAAATCGCTGCTGAAATGCGCGAGCCTAAGCACTACACCCGCTCTCTGATCACTTGCCAATCGATTGTGACTATTACCTACATCACTATCGGCATTGTCGTTTACTTCTACTGCGGTTCTTATGTTGCTTCGCCTGCTCTTGGTTCAGCTGGAGCTCTGATGAAGAAGGTCTGCTACGGCTTTGCTCTTCCTGGGTTGATCGTGACTGCTATGCTTATGACTCACGTGAGTGCTCCCTATCTTTGTCTTGTGAAGTTCTTACTAACGTATACAAGATCCCTGCCAAGTACCTCTTCATCCGTTTGTTGCGAGGTACCAAGCACCTCAACTCCAACGGTATTGTGCACTGGGCCACTTGGTTGGGCTGCACAGGCGGCGTAACCATCATTGCGTACATCATCGCCAGCGCCATCCCCGTCTTCGGAGGCCTCGTGTCTCTCATTGGAGCTCTTCTCGGCACAATGATGTGCTTCCAGCCTTACGGATGTATGTGGCTCTATGACAACTGGCACAAGGGCAAGAAGAGCAAGTCTGCCAAGTGGTGTCTTATGGTTGGCTGGAGCGCATTTGTTATTATTATTGGTACCTTCATGACCGTTGCAGGCACTTATGGATCCATTGTCGGCATCAACAACTCGTTGAAGGCTGATGGTGGTACTAGCCCATGGTCTTGTGCTGATAACGCCAACTCTGCTGGCGGAGCTCACTAAACTCGGATGGTCCGGAAGAGAGAACTTGAGACTGGAATCTCGAGTCAGTTGGCTTTTGAGCCTTTGTTGATCCCTTGCATCACGTATGATTGTTTACTTTGATATGCTGTGTTGTTCCTGAGTCATAGAGATAGATCTCTTGTGTCAAAGCATAGACTGATGCATGGATGGCTATGTATACTGATTGCATGTAAAAAGGAAGACATCATCAAACAATAGAATACCCATTTTTCGTTTCTCAGATCATTTCTCTTCACTTTCTCAATGTGCACCATGTTAGCGCTGACCGTTGCGTCAACACTAGATGTGCTAGATCTGAAGTGTTGACTTCAATGACTTATCGCCACCAGAACAAATATCGACGATGAGATTAACTGTTCATCTTGATGCATCTGATGTCTGTCATAAGGCTGAATAGACTATCTATCTATCTTATAATTGGTCAAACCCTGCCGTCCCAACCGCCTTCAAACTTTGTCCAGCCTCACTTGTCAAACGTCATCACTGCCAAGCCCGCTTATGTAATGACATCATGCAACCCCTGCCACCTGCCAGGCATCCACTTCCGCTGTTTCCATCGTCAGCTGAGCAAAAAAAAGTCCCTGACATTTCTGCATCATTCAAATCACGTCATCTTCACCATCACCACCAAATACCCTTTCGCTCACAGCACAACATCACGATGAGCTTCGTGAGGGCATTTTCGTTCCTCACGGCCGTGAGTATCGTTACGTATACTCTTCTTTCAATAGCCACATCTTTTCATCCGGCGCCTATGCCCGAGATTGAGAAGAATGAGACAGTCATAGATATCCCGGCTTTGGGACTGGGGACATGGCTCGCAGGACCACAAAAGGTAAGACCATTGTCGCAGCGTCATTTTAATATTGTTACTGACAATTTATAGGCAGCGCTTGCAGTAGAGTATGCTCTCCGAGGAGGATATCGCCACATCGACGCCCCTCTCAAACCACACAACGAAGAACCCGTCGCCAAGGGTATCAAGGCATCAGGAATCAAGCGCGAGGACATCTGGGTCACCAGCAGATTGGAGAACGAGAATCACCGACCCGAGCTAGTACGAAAAGCCATCGAAACCTCCATCGCCAACCTCGGAGTCGAATATCTAGACCTCTACCTCATCAACTACCCCATCGCTTGGACCCCCGACTCCGATCCCCTCACGAGAGAAATCGACAATAAGACCACCCTCGAAGATACATGGAAGGCCATGGAGGGGCTTGTCCACGCTGGGTTAACGCGCCATATCGGTATCTCCAACTTCTCGCCGAAGGATATCAAGAAGATCCTTAAAGTCGCCACCATTCGACCGTACGCGCATCAATTCGAAACACATCCTTATCTTCAACAACAATCCTTTGTCGACTTCCACAAGAAGGAAGACATCAAAGTGATCGCTTACTCACCCCTCGCAACCACGAACCCGACCTACGGCGATCAACACCCCGCCATCCTCAAAGATAAATTCTGGGTCAACATGGCCGAGAAGAAGAACTTGACCGTTGCCCAAACAATTCTGGCCTGGGGTCAAGCAAGAGGCACTGTGGTTGTCACCAAGAGTGTTCATCCTGACTTTATCTCCGACAACTTCTGTTCGCAGAACGTCGAGTTTAGCAAGGAGGAGTTGGAGGAGGTTGAGAAGCAGGATAAGAAGATTAGGTTGTTGAATCCCAAGCATTGGGGAGATTTGTTCGAGGGGCTCGATGCGGGGGCTCCTGAGAAGGAGGAGCCTGAGGAAGAGGAGGAGCGTAATTTGGACTTGTGATCATTTTGATCTTTGCGATTATATGGACTAGTGCTTTTATGAGACATTTATAGCGAGCATAATATGAATTATACCCAGGTTTACCTAATGAATAGACTCGTTTATTGTCCGTGTGATGTGTTGATCTACCGAGACTTCGATGTCGGAACCTCGCATGGATAAACGACGATAACTGCGATAAGCTGCTCCAGGTCTTGTTGGGGATTAACCGATCGATAAGCGTTGAACACGATTGCTTGTAGTGAGATTAGTCGAGCGAGGAGTGCTACGTCATATCAGGTGAGTTGGTCATAGAACTGATACTCGCTTCTGGTGCATCGGCTGTTAACACAACTATTAATCGACGGTGCTTTCCAATAAACTCAATCAATATTCTAACTCATATATCCAATTCTCCTTTTTACATGTCATTTTACAAAATAGTCGCATGTTCATAAAGCAGATCCTCTGTCCTATCGTTACGTTACGAGACCATCGAGATGTAAATCCGACCTGCATATAGGGTAGCATCATGTCCTGTAACCCTCAAGCACACCATCACCACATGCATGCAGGAACAAGTGGATCGTCGCAAAGTTGCCGAGCGGTACATTGTTAGCTCAGTTGAAGCAAAGTAAATACGCTTGACTGCCTTAGCAAGAGCGATTTGTTGTGTTCTTTGACCTTTGTCCGGTGACGCGAGTTTGTTAGTGTAGCATCGTCAAAGCCAAATCGGCAAGTTCCGTCCATTCATCCAGTGGTGTCGCATTGACCCAGATCGAGACTCAGACCAACATCCACCTTGTTTCTCGCGTGTCAAGACTTAAATTACACTTTATCTTCAGAAGCAGCCAAGTGCCTGTTCTCAACGCTCTGAGAGGCGCCCTATCTCTACATCCAATCATATTGTCAAGAACTACTCCATTCAATCAAGGAGTTTAATCTTGTTCAACGCCTGACACTTTCTAGCTCAAAATCACCAAGGAAGTAAAAAAAGCCATGATTCGAGCAACCCTTCTAGTCTGACTTAACAAGCTTGGCTCTTGTGCACTGATCGACGCTATTCTCCACTTTCCCCTGCCCATCACTCTAAACCCCCAGTCGTCCGAGCCGCCTTTTGCGCCCAGGCGGTGAAATCCCATGCCCTGAGAGTCGCCAGACAGCCAATGGTCTACAGTCCTGAGTCGTCTTGGCTATATCTTATCGATAGGATAAGATGCCGTCCTCAGGGCCGTGTCAAGTGAGACAGAAACGCTTTGACTAGCTCAGTCGGCACTTTGCTTTGTCTGCGGGGACTTGACAGTTCTTTTCTCCAATTTTGGTGGCAGTTCTGTCAAAGCGCACTGAGCCAAGTCGACATGAGTTGAGACAAAAAGATAAGACGAAATCTCTATCGAGAAGGGCGATCAAGTCCATTAATAAGAATTCCGAAACTGATAGACATAGAGATTGCGCGCGACAAGTCCATAACAGATGTAACGACGGCCCTGAAAAAGACGTCAGACCTCGAAAACGAAACGAAACAAAGCCATTTCACGTGGTTTCCTCCCCTAATTTAAATCCCCGAACGCAGGGTTCACACTGATCAGCGCCACCTGACCCCCGCTAGCCGTCCAAACCATCAGGGGTTTGAAATAGCGATCGCCAGGCCCTATTTTGCTTTCTGCTCACAGACAAGACGGAATGGATTTGTCAAGGTGACCTTTACGGCAGGCGAGATTGATGAGTATCCGCTGATGAACACCAAGCCCCTATGCAGATGAAAGAAAGTCCATAAAATAGAGCTGGTCTGCTCCTCAGAATTAACCTTTTGCTCTTCAGTCTTCAGCACTCTTTCCAGTCACTCTTTTAGACAACTCAAAGTTCAGGTAGCACTTCCTTCGCTCCAGTCACTCTTTACTTTATCATTTTTGTTGTTCTTTATTTACAATGCATTTCAAGAGCCTTCTTGGCCTTGTGGCTGTTGCCCAGGCCTCTCCTCACCTGCTCGGCCTCGACGCCGATGTTTCCCTCGGAAAGGGTCTTGGTGTCAACGCCGGTGTTGATGTCGGTCACGCTGTGAACGCTGATGTTGGCGCCAAGGTCGGTGGTGCTGCTGGTGTTGACGCTGACGTTAACGCTGGTGTTGGACACGGTGTTAACGCCGATGTCAATGCTAAGGTTGGCGATGGCATTAAGGCTGATGTCGGTGCCAAGGTTGGCAACGGTATCAATGCTGATGTCAACGCTGAGGTCGGTGATGGCGTCAAGGCTGATGTCGGCGCTAAGGTCGGCGATGGTATCAAGGCTGGCGTCAACGCTGAGGTTGGTGATGGCGTTAAGGCTGGTGTCAAGGCCGATGTTGGTGGTGCTGCCGGTGTCGATGCCGACGTCAAGCTCGGTCTCGGCTCCAACGACAAGGTCTCCAAGACCAAGGGCGCCGCTACCTGCCCCCTCTCCCACTCCTGGGAAGACCACACCCTCTTCAAGGGTGTCGCCGCCCCGGCCTCCGCCAACGGCGCCGCTATCAAGCTCGGCCTTAACCTCCCCAAGGCTCAGGTCGAGGGCGATGCTACTATCGAGCTCGTCAAGAACTTCCTCCAGGAGCCCCGCGTCCGCATTGGTCTCGGTGGTGTGAAGGCTTACGTCGAGGTTGACATTTCTGCCTCTGCTGCTGTCCACGAGTCTATCGAGCTTTTCGCTTCTCCTGCTCTTGAGCTTGAGATTCCCGGTCTTCTTGAGGCTGAGGCTGGTGCCGCTGTTGCTCTTGACCTTGTTGTCGGAGTTGACGCTGCTATTGACCTGTCTGCCGGTGTTTACCTTGCTTTCGGTCCTGAGGCTTTCGTTGAGGTTTCTCTCCTTACCAAGGATATCGTCGATGTTTCTCTTGAGGGTCTTGTCACCAAGGCTCTTCCCCTCGGTGTTGGTGCCGAGGTTGATCTGTCCGCCGACATCAACCTCCAGCTTGGTCTCCGTCTCCGTGCTGAGGTTGATCTTGAGGCCGAGCTCGAAATCCCCGTTCTTGAGATCGAGGCTGGTGCCAAGGTCGCTGTTTGGGTCTCCCTCTTCGAGTACACTGCCGCTCTCATCGCCACCGACAACTGTGCTGTTTCCGTCGACGAGGTCATTGCTCTTACTCTCGGTCTCGCTGTCGACCTTGACGTCGAGGTTGGCGACATTCTCGACCTCAGCCTCGCCCCTACTCTGACCGTTGAGCTCGCTACTGCTGCTAAGGCCAAGGTCTGCATGCCCAACCGTGGCCAGACTGGTGCTTTCCTCGAGCTTGAGGGCAAGGACGGTGACAAGTCTGACAAGTCTGAGACCCGAACCATCTCTCTTGCTACCGCCGGTGCTGGATCTGACGCTACCGATGCCTACGACCTCCCCGTCGCCACCGGTACCAACGGCTCTCCCGTCTACGGCTCTGCTGCCAAGCCCGTCACCACCGCTGCTCCTTCCGTCCACGGTAACGGTACCATCGGCGATGTCACCCGCACTCTCACCTCCACCCAGGTCTACACCGTCACCAGCTGTGCTGCTTCCGTTATCAACTGCCCTGCCCGCTACACCCAGAAGGTCGTCACCTCCACCGTCATCAAGAGCACCTACGTCTGCCCTGCCACCGAGACTGGTGTCCCTGCCATGACCACCGCTACCCACGCTGCTCCCAAGCCTTGCACCACCATCACCGACACTCTCACCACTGTCGTCCCCTGCAAGACTCGCAAGACCAAGACCTTCCAGCCTCCTACCACTGCTCCTCCTGCTCCTACCGTCACCATTGTCGAGAGCACCACCTACTGCCCTGAGAACCCCAAGACCACTGGTGTCGCCTCTGGTACCACTGAGATTCCTCAGAAGCCTACCCACGAGGTCCCCACTCCTCAGAAGCCTACCAAGCCTACCTACGAGACCCCCGAGAAGCCCACTCACGAGGTTCCTACTCCCGGCAAGCCTACCAAGCCTACCTACGAGACTCCTGAGAAGCCTACCCACGAGGTTCCTACTCCTCAGAAGCCCACTGGCGACAAGCCCGTCCTTCCTCCTGCCGCCACCGTTCCTTACCCTCCTCCCGGTAACGGAACTGTTCCTACTCCTCCTCCTGTTGCCCCCAGCTCATGGGTCGTCCCTCCTCCCGTCTATGAGACTCCCGTTCCTCAGCCTCCTCACTCTGCTGTTCCTCCTCCTCCCCAGGCTCCTCCTGCGGTTCATACCCAGCCTGTGTACCCTCCTCCCGCTGCTGGAACTCCCCCTCCTACCGTCCCTACCCCTCCCGTTGCTGTGAGCGGCGGTAGCATTGTCCGCAGCGGCCTCATGATGGCTGTTCCTGCCGTCATTGCTGTCTTCATGTAGATTTTGGACTGAAGGATTGAACGATGGATTTATTGATTACTTGATACACATCGACCATGGGCAACGTTGGATAGGAATTCTTACTAGTTAGTTCATGGTATTATTAATTTTTAATACTATATGACTTGAAGCATACATTATGCCGTTGATAATGTGACTGTTTGACTCCTTCACCCTTAGCATCTTCTAAAATGACTGAGGCCCACGGTGGTCTAGACCGGTCCTATCTTGAAGGATTCAGTCTAGTGATTTAATTCAGCAACCTCCAAGTAAGCATACCTTTTAGGCTCCAAGAAGTGCAGTCATGATTGGCTTTACGCCGAGCATGGCAGCATTTCTGCGGCACAGCACACGATATCACGACACTTGACCGCCTAAGGCATATAACAAGGGACTTATGAATTCGGCCCATAGCCGCGTGTCATCTCTGCAACCATGATTTCTGAACACTATTTATTACAAGTCTTGGCCCTACCACCCGTCGGGCTCTCAACATGACAAGATCAGGAGTCAAGCCCTCAAGACTGGGGGTATGGCTGTTTTTGATTACTTCTCCCCAGGCCTCGTTTGCCCTCAAGGTTGGACGACTGCTGGAAAGCTCGCACATGGCGATGGTTCGACAATCACGAGAGAGGGTGTTTTCACAACCGATGATGCTACGCGATCTTATCCTTTTAGGATGGATGAGGTTTGGCTCAATGTGTTAGAGCCTGACGAGACGCTTGCGGTGTGCTGCCCAAGGTAGGTCGATCTTCTCAGTAGAATATCACAGTCCTAACAAATCTTTAGTGGCTGGACAGCTGGTATCGCAGGCATATGCCAATCCTCCATCATGCCCCTAGCCTCAGCCACATACACTGAATTCTGCCGACGACAACTTCCAGCATCCTTGATAGCAACTGCCTACACCGTCGGAACAAGTGTCTACTCAGATCCCATCAGGTCCATCCGGACATGGGATAACCCCGAGGACTACGAAACGACAGTGCCCTTTGCAACTGGAAACTCGATGTTTCCCGTTGATTCCGACGAGACAATTGTTCAGAGAAAGCTTCATGCGGTTCACATGGTTTACAAGGAGGGTGATTCGAAGGAGGCGGACAAGACTGGTTCTGCAACTGATTCTGCGTCGAGTGGCTCTGATGATGGTGAGAGTGCGGCTTCAGGGTTAGATGGAGCGAGAGTTGGGCCTGTTGTGGCGGTGGTTGTTGGAGTATTTATTGGGGCAGGGCTGTTGTTTCATTGAGAAGTGATTTTGCTTGGAGACTGATTGAAGACTTTTTATGTGAAATGAGACGTTTTTATTCATAAGCCCTGACCAACAGCAGGAAGCCAGACCTTCTACTTCCAAGTGCTCGAAGTCTCTATCCCACTCCTCTTATTCTTCTGATACTCGTCACCCAAAGCGTTATACAGACCCTTGACCCTCTCCACCTCTTTCTCCCAATGCTTCTTCTCTTCTTCATCCTTAATCTCACTAACAAGGCCTCCAATACTCTTTGCAGTGAAGAACTTGTTGCTCTTGTTATACAACGCCCTCTTCCTCAACGCCTCGTCACTCTCCCCATCGGCCTTCACCCGGAAAACCTCCTCCAAAATCTCAATGTCGTATGGAATCCCAAACGTATCCCGACTATCCTCATAAGTGAATAAATAATACAGCTCCTTAAAGCCAGACCAGGTGATACCGCTTAGACATAAACTACACGGCTCATGCGTAGCGAAAAAGACGCATTCTTCTCTCGGATCAGGTCTGTTCTTGGGGTCCGGGTAGGTTTGCGTGTAGAATTGTTGTATGCAGTTTATTTCGCCGTGTAGCAAAGGCGATGCGCGCTCGTTGTTGGTTGAGACGGTGTGAGGGGTGAGCGTTTGGGAGGAGAGGATTGCGGCGCCGAAAACTTTGGAGCCGGAGGAGACGCCTTCTTTTGTCAGGGGGACGATATCCTGCTCCAGGGTTTTGAGGAGTGCGGAGAGGAGCTCTTGTGGTGTTTTGGAAGTCATTTTGAACGATAAAGGGTTGAAAGAAGACCTATTTCCCAAGTGAGGTCGGATTAAACTCACATCGAGGAATTGGGCGGTTCAAATATGAGTTCTTATCTGATAGCAGGATCGGAGCGGGCTACCCCGCCATGCGAGATCTATGGCGGTAGGCGGCGCTGACCGAAGCAGCTGAAAGAGAGAAATGTCCCTTCGACGATGTCGCGAAAAAGGAAAAAAGCTAATAGTTAATTGCCAGCAATATTTTACGCCAATTGGTCAGTAATTGGCCAATTTTATATTATAGGACGCTGGTTGTGGAAGCAACGTTGATGTGAGACCAACCACCAAGCCATCACAGCCAATACGACCTCAGCTTCACTTACGGAAGCCACAGCCAATAGTTGTCAATCGTTATTCAACAAACTGATACTCATCACAGCTAAAGCGAATAAAATTGATCTGAATCAAGCCCATACGTCATGAGTGGAACATCTTACTCACTTTTGTGCTGAATCTGACACTAGCAGCGTCACTGCGTCATTCCGAAGCTACCGACCCGTAAGCGCGTAAACGACCCTAATAAACATATAAACACAAGATCACGCCCTGCTCATCTGACACTCAGCAACTCACTCATCTCACAATGAAGTATTCACTCGCTTTATCATGGCTGCCCCTCGGCTTAGCCCTCCACATCCCCAGAACCGACAAATCAATAAACGAATGCTCAGCCCAAAGCATCATCGATCTTCTCAAGATGGAGCCGTCTGATGAAAAAGGCTTCTTCACCCAAACTTTCATCGACCCTGAAACCATCCCTGGTACAAACCGCTCTGTCAGCACAGCCATCTATTATCTTCTTAAAGGCTCCGAAGGTGACTCGCTCTGGCATAAGCTCGATGCAGCTGAGGTCTGGCACTATTACGCTGGTGCGCCGTTAGTTTTGTCTGTGTCTTGGAATAATGGGTCTTGTGGGGAGGAGCACGTCATGGGGAGTAATCTGTTTGCTGGTGAGAGACCGCAGGTTGTTGTTAGGGCGGATGAGTGGCAGAGGGCCAGGAGTTTGGGGGATTGGACTCTTGTTGGGACTACGGGTAAGTTATGGTGTGAATGAATGAGTGACTGACTGAGCTAATATGTGATAGTTGCACCTGCGTTTATTCCAAGTGGACAGGCTTTCGAAGATGAGGGGTGGGAGCCAAAGGGTTGTTAGTCCGGATAAGGATGAGTAGGAGATCGGAGGGCAGAGGGGTGGTTGGCGATCCGGCGTGGTAATTGAGTAGGTAGATAACTAATTGTCAGAGTGGATTTTGACCGTTACAACTATATACAAGAATACACTCATCACCCGTCAGTGCTTCTCAGCCAACGGACTATCTGGAAAACCTCGACAGCGTCTTCTGCGGCATCGCAACACCCGTCTCATCCTTCCTCCCATCATCGGACCCAACTCTCATCATCTCACAATCCGATCCATTCCGGAACGACTCATCTGCCTTCGTCGTGGACTTTCTAAAAGCGTGAATATACCATGGTTTTCTTCCAGGAGCCTTCCACGTCCAGTACTCTTTGAGGTCGTAGTTCTCTGGCTCAAGTCTCCCGCCAGATATGCGTACTGTAAGAGCGACGAGAAGATTGATGGTCGTGTAGAGAAACATGCCACTGGCGATATTAGCTTGAGTGTCATCTGGAGGCTGAATGGTTGGCTTACGCGATGATGCCGTAGGCGACATTGTATGAGAATGGGACAAATGCGATAACTACGAATGATGGGAGTGTGTCGCCGATGTAGCGCCAGTTGATCTCGTTCATCTGCCTCGCCATTAAACATCCAACCTGCAAAATTGTTAGAACAGTCCCTCAAATGAATCTCACCATTGACTTACCAGAATGAGCGTCGGCCCGGTAGCCCAAGGCGGCACACTCGCAAAAACCGGTCCAAACATAACCGCAACACCAAAAAGCAACCCGGTAGTCATACTCGTAATCCCGGTCCTTCCCTCGGCAGCAATTCCCGCACCGCTCTCAATAAACGCAGTAACAGGCGAACATCCAAAAAGAGCACTTATAGAAATACTTGCGGCATCGCAGCAATACGCTAGAGTCGAGCGAGGGAAGTCCCCATCTGCGTCATCCATTACACCGCAGAAACGGACCATGGAGTAGAGTGTTGCGGTGGTGTCGATGATATCGACGTACAGGAACGTGAAGAGGGCGATGACAAATTGGGTGCCATGGGCGGAGATGTTCCAGTCTAAGGCGTTGAGGGTGTGTTTCATGGGTTGGAAGGATGTTATGTTTGTGAAGAGGGCAAAACGGCTGTCTCCTTCTGGGGTGTTGGGGAAGTATGTTATGGACGTTCCGCGACTGTTTATACGTCAGAGTAAGAGTTCTCATAAGAGACTGGACGGGCACTTACGGCCATGAAAGAATCGAAACCAGAGCTATGCCAAATATGAAGGCATACTTGACCCGAAATGCCATGAGATAAACAACCAAGATACCACCAGCAAAGATAGCGGTCCACATCTACCTTCGTCAGTCTCATCTCATACTCCCAGAATTTCACTCACCTTTGGACTCGACATAATCCCCGAATCGCACATCTGCGTATCCGGATTGATCATCTCGACAGGACAACCCGCAATAGCCAAAGGCGTAGCATTAAACCCGCCAGTAATGGCCCCGATACCTGTCCCATAAGAAAGTCCAATCTCAGTCAAGAACAAACCAATACCAGCTCCGGTAGCTGTTTTGATAGTAGATGGTATGAGTTTGACGAGCCATTGTCGCATACCCGTTAGGGCAAGGAAGATGAAAACGAGACCTTCGATGAAGACTGCTGTTAGGGCGACGCCATACGGGATGCTACCTGAGCCGTTGTAGCCAACTACCTGGAAGGCGAAGTAGGCGTTGAGACCCATGCCTGGGCTGCTTGATGTTAGAGAGGTTGGGTATCGAGTGAGGTTGCTTACGCGAGGGCTATGGGGAGATTGGTGACGAGGCCGAACATGAAGCTGGACAGGGCAGCGAGAGCTGATGTCGCCATGATCATATCACTTCTAACCTCTGTCTCAAGTCAGCTTCTCCCTCTCATATCTGAGTTGACGGCATAAACCTTCTTTGCAAATCGCATAACGAGGAATCTTATCACAGTCATTTCTATTGACCTCATCACAAAAACACGGCCCACCAGTCTGCGAAAGAATAGAAGCCTAAACCCTCATCAACATCACCAATCTCGCAGCCATACTCAGGTATACTCACATTAACAGCAATGATATACGTCATAGCCGCAAAAGTCGTCGCCCCAGCACGAAGTTCATTCAAAAAGGTCGACCCCGTGATTTCCTTGTCCTAAAAGAATGAGCATTGTTGGTGTTGAGGACTGGAATGTCTTACGTGACTACTGCCTTCTAGTCTGAAGTACCGACCAATGAAAGACGTCGCGACGCGATGGTTGAACCTTGTGGTGCGGCTGTCGGATTCCATTGTGCTTCTAGGTCCAAGGAAGGCGTTTGAGTCGAGGAGTTAGTGAATCATGGATCTTTGTTCGAGAAGAGGTAGTATATAGGAGAGAAAAATGGTAAGAGGATTCCAAGTTGGGAGAGAATTTGTTGGACTCAACCTTGGACATTGACGCAACGAGAGATAACAAACTGCAGCTCATACGCAAGCCACAGACAGTATTAACAATCAAGACGTAAGGACCACACGAGGATCAAGGCTTGTGTCACACCAACTTCGGAAGCGGGAGCACCGACGCGGAAAAGAATGAATACCCGTTCCCCGGAGGTGACACGAACGAGAAGAGGCTAGCTGAGTTACAGTTTCTCCTCAACAGGTACAGTCTCTTCTCAATGGAGGCGTCCAATAGATGGACTAAGCTGTAAGGTACAGTCAATAGCCTATTTTTTGTAAAGTTTATCGTCTGATGTGTGTTTATTTGCTTTTCCCACGTGGATCTAGATCGTCCAACGTTCAATACACGATAAGATTACCTGTGCGGTTGGTTGAGTAGGCAAGCCAGTTCCCGAATAGCCCGCTTGTGAAACAGTTTGCTGCAGGTCGGGAAATAAACATGGTCTGATAGTTGCACGAATCCCTGGTGTGTTTGCTAAGCCACCAACACGTCTCTCTCGGCGACACCTACTGCCTATGAGACGGTCAAAAGCCAGTATCTCAAAACTTAGACCCTGTATCGAGAGAACGCCCATCTCAAATCGTGACCAATTTTTGCTCGTCCCAGGAATTCGGTCCAATGCGATAGAGTTCATTTAGACCTGTCAGGGCCGTAACTGACTAACTCTACTAAGAATGGTCTTGTATTGTCGGGTGCAATGGGGCCCCGCAAATGGTCTAGAATCGCAAGCCACAACCAGGTACTGGCGGTGATCTGAGGTATTTGATCTGTTGGCTTCCTCCCTTGTTATTTCCGCCTCCCCTCCCTCTTATTGTCCGGGCCGACCCCAAGTGCACATACCCAGAAATGTCCAAAGCTGTGTTTGAGATCCAGCAATCATGTAGATCCAAGTCAAATTCACGAAATAAAAATGCAATCATACATATAACAATAACCTCGCAAGAATTACGAAACGCAGGCATGTAGCAAACAATAAAAAGGACCACGGAGCTAACAATGCCAGCCAGTCAGAAAAGGCGTTCCATGGCTGCAAGCCACGGCCACATCCAGACCTCCCAGGAGATTTGTCACTATCTCGGCTGCAAGGGACAACCATACGTAATCCGTAGTACAGGTAGGTAAATGAGATAGCGTTTCGAGGAGTAATTGACCAAAGCCCCGGATTTTCGGTCTTTCCATCTTTTAAGCCACGCTTTTCCCATTCTTGTAGGCCTCGAATATCCAAAGACCATAAAGTTCAGCCCTGCATTTGCCAGTCTGTCGCCATGTGGTAAGCCAACCATACCAAACCGAGAAAAGACCAATATTTTATGTAGTTTAGGTATGTATGCAAGCCCCCATCCCCCCTGCTCATCTTTTCTTTTGTCACCATCGTACGTTGCATGCATGCAGGATGACACCGTTAACACAGCCCGAGGCAGCGCCTTCGTCAAGAGGAGGACGTATCTACTCCATCCTTCGAAAGCCAGCGTCGAATCTCGCTCTGAGAATTTCGGATCTTGATCGGTATCGACTCAATATGTGGGAAGTCAGTTGGGCGGCTCCCAAGGAGTCGAGGAAGGAACATCGAGAGAACAAAGCGACAGCTACACCGAAGAGCAATGCGACACCGAAAGCGAGATCATTGTTCAGTCGCGGGTCTTCTTCATCGAGTGAAGCACCGCCTTTCTGTAAGAGGAGGAATGTTGAAACGATATCGCCTACTGTGTCGGTCTCTTCTTCGGCAAAGACTTCTGCGACAAGTTACAATGATGAGTCGGACTCAATCTCGACATTCTCGGCAAGCAGTGAGCAGACAACTGTTCATGTTCCCAAAATTGTGGACTTGAGGAATAGAAGGAATGGTCAATTGATCGATACCACCCGACCATCCATAGGTATGGACATCGCAAGAGGTGTGTCGCACATGCTAATGATGGTAGATCTCCACGTCCGCGCTAATCCACCTGACGATCCTCCCTCGCCGACACTGACGACGTCTTCCACACCATGGGATACAGAAACCCTCGAAAGCGTGATACTCCGACCTTGGCCTTTGCTTCAAACGCTCAGTTCAGACTCCTTCATCAAGAGAAGTACCGAAGCAACCACGATACCACGAATAGACTCAGATGCGCCGTATCTCGTCAACTGCGGCGTCACTATCACGGCTCCCATCGTCGAGGCTTCTACCATCAAGTCCAAGCTTCGGGGACTCTCAACGAGTAGCCAGTGAGTACTCATCATATTTGATCGCTGTGTTTGTGCTAACTTCGACAGATCACCACTGGTGATTGAACCTCTCCCTCCCCGTCCCCAGAGCAGCCGCTCCCACGTCCCGAAACCCAGACCAATCCGTCGCATGGCCTCTTCTAGCACACCCCTAAGTGCCGAACCAAGCTCCGACGCATGGAGACCACCCGACACATGGGGCTGCACCCCTACCGAACCATCATTCCAGTGCCAACCGACTCTATCACCAGAGCCCAACATCCCGAAAGAGCTCACGTCGATGCAACTCGATGTAAAATATTTGGCAAGGGAGAGCAACTTAGTCAGGCTATTGCGCTTGACTGAAGCGCAGGATGTTGCTGGCCCGCCGAGTTCGTCAAGGGATTTGGAGGTTGAGAAGATGCAGTGGATGCTGTCGGCGATGTATAATCTAGATGGGCCGGTGTATCCCGATGTCAGTGGAGAGGATATGAGCTGTGAGCCTTCGGACCCGCCGAAGAAGGTTCTTGCTCTATATGAAACGCCAGGTAAGATCAACCGATCTTGTATAGAAGAGTAAACACTGACTTGCTTCAGCCGTGACTTCATATCTAGCCGCAATCAACCACAACAAACAAGTCCACCATCTCTCAGCAGCACCTTTATCGCCTGAGATATTTCCAAATGTCCGTCCAGTTCTCTCACCAGTGCGATCACCTTCAGCATTTCCAGTCGCGCCATCAAGCATTGAAGCCGTCCACTCTTTACGACTTCCTCTCGCTATGCCATCACAAGATATCCCCGCTTTACTACGAAACATTCACCGTTGTCTCGAACCAGGTGGCTCACTTCATCTCACTATCATCGATCCGTTGCCAATAACAAATACACTTGGCCCATTACTACGAACATGGATCGAGGACCATCTCCTATTCAATCTTGAATCAAGCTTCCGGTGCACAAATCCCAGTAAACTTCTACCGGTCTGGCTCAAGAACGCATCACTGCGCGTGGATCCAAACTTTGTCGAAACAACTCAGTTTTTCTCCATCCCATTAGACAACAGCCAGCTACAATATGTACGAGATGGCCACGAGTCAGAAGAGGGCTTGAGGCAGGAACTGCGTAACACCGTGGGAAGAATGCTCTGGATGGAGATTTGGAGAGAGTATATCATTGCTGATCGGTGGTGGTGGGACGAGCCAGAGATTTTAGCGGAGTGTATGCAGTTCAAGACGATATGGGAGTGGAGGTTGATTGAGGCTGTAAAGGATACTTGATTCTTTCCTTTGTTTAGATGCCTGGCTTAGATAGCATTATACCCTTGGCGACTTAATATTCTTAGAGATACAATCATCCTTTTCTATTCCAGTTGCCACCTTGCCCATCAATCCTCTGTTGCCTATACCGCTGTCTATGACAATAGTCTCTAAGCCCTTGCGCTTCCCAGATCCTTATCCTCCTCCAATCCCTCAGACTGTCTTAAAGTCTCCACCAAATTCTCAATCCTTCCATCCTCATTCACCCTAGCGAAGAGCAAGACTTCAAACTTGGCAGTTGGCTTATTCGCAAACTCAACCGTAGCAATATGTCTCTCTGCGAGTTGATTTCCGTCGCGTAGGTAATGAGTAGACTTGACACTAATGGCGGTAGTGATTTTGCGAAGATGCTCCATGTGCTGGACAAACTCTTCAAAATTGACAGACTTGCCATCGACGATGGATGTATAGTTGGGTGTGAAGAACTTCTCGAGGTCGGATCTTGTGGTGCTTGGGTCGCCGACGAGGACGTGCTCTAGCCCTCTCTCGAGGGTTTCGCGGGAAGAAGTCCAGCTAGTAGAAGGAGTCATTTTTGTAGATTTCAAGGGGACTCTGAATGTACAAATAATAGTTTCACACGATGACAGGTCTTGTCTCTGAAGACGAGAAGAATTTTGGAGCAGCAGAAAAGCGACGTTATATACTGATCCAACGCCGCGGAGAAGTCCGATATCCCCGCGGTGATGATGCTTGATCACCGCGGGTGTCCGAAAGTGCCGTGGAAACACCTCCGAGTCGTTCGTTCAACTTCTGAATAACGCAGAAGTTGCTTCCTAGAACTTTAGTGTCTATCATGTCTTGTGAGGGACATAGTTGCTGAAGCTACCTGGGCTGGTCACTCTGGTCAACAAGGGTATTCTTGAATGGCTATAACACGCAGTCAATGTTACAACAACCTTGCCGAGCCCTCATCTATAAATTTGACAACTCGGGTTTACCAATCCTTCACCCTCCTCGTATCAATTGAATCCATCCAGACTCGACCTGCTATTTTTGGCTTTCGGGACAAGCATACCCAGCTGTTTATCCTGGTTAACATACGTTCCAGACGTCGAATGCTAAGAAGGTACATCGGAGTGGATCAAGATGCAAGAGCCACCGCCTTTAGTGCTTATGACAAGCCTCAACCGACCAATTGAAGGAACGCCATAGCACTAAGAATAACTGGCGAGATCCATTATCTTCGACATCGACGCCCTTCAGGTACCGCACTAACAATTACCAAACCATCACGAGCGAATTCACCTTTGAAAGGTATAAAACGTCACCGTTGGCCAACTCTAAAACATTATCTTCATCACTACTCATTCACTTCACTCGTTGGTATTCAGACCCTTCTTATTCACCACCAAATCACATCCAACCAACCACCAAAATGCGCGTTCTCGGTCTTCTAGGCGGCACAACCTACCGTGCAACCATAATCTACTACGACCTCATAAACGAGCACGTCCAAAAGACCCTCGGCGGTAGCCACTCCTCCAAGCTCGTCCTCCACTCCTTTGACTACTCTGATCTAGTCGCCATCTTCCAAGCAGGCGACTACGCTGAAGTGAGCAACCAACTCTGCACCGCTGCAAAGAACCTCAAGTCCATCGGCGCAGAAGCCATCGTTCTCTGCGTCAACACAAACCATCGATGGGCAGAAGACATTGAAGCAGCGACAGGTCTTCCATTGTTGCACATCATTGATTTCACAGGCGAAGCCATCGTTCAAGCGGGGTTGAAGAAGATTGCGCTTTTGGGAACGAAGTTTGCTATGGAGCAGGACTTTTTGAAGGGCAGACTTGAGAAGAAATATGGCGTTGAAGTCCTCGTTCCAGAGAGCGAGGAGACAAGGGTTCGGATGAATGATATTATTTTCAAGGAACTTTCGGTGGATATTGTGTCGGGGGAGTCAAAGCGATTTTACATGGATGCTGTGAAGGAGCTTTTTGAACGGGGTGCTGAAGGTGTTATTCTGGGTTGTACAGAATTGCAGATGATTTTGAAGCCGGGAGATATTGAAGGGCCGCTTTTTGATACGGTTGAGTTGCATGCTAAGGGTGTTGCGAGGTGGCAGTTGGAGAATTAGCTGTCGGTTGCACTGGACTAGGGCCAGGGTATGGCTGTTGGTTCGTGTTGTGTTGGTCGTGCAACATGCATTGGCCTATCAACTTTCACGGTCCTCTCTTATAAGTCGAACTCTTTCTATAGATATTATTGTTTATCTGATCTATGAATCATGTTGCTCCTGCGCTTCTATAATGAAACCGGCACAGGACTCAATCTAGCTTCTATTGATTGAGTATATGAGACCAGTCGTACTTCTTCGCCCATTCCTCCCAAGTGGTCATGGGGCACTCAATACCAGCCTATCAATGTCAGTAAGCATCTCATCAACTTCACCGTAACGTCTACATACCTTCTCAAGATCCTTAGCAGTCAACAGATCCATACCACCGCCATATCCAGGATCAGAAGCATAATCGAACATCAACGACGTCTCAATACCAGCATCCCTATCAGGTGTAGCGTCAATCATCTCGTCAACAGTACACTGTCGATACTTGACGGAGACATTGTTAATGCGGCCCCAGGTCTCGATCCATTCAGGCCAAGTGCAGAAAGTACCGGCGGCCATGTAGGCCTTTCCTGGGGGCATCTGAGATACGGCGTAAACAAAGTTGCCCAGATCGCCGACGGGGTCTAAATGGGGGACCATAGCTTCGGGGGTGGTGGGAAAGGCCATTTCGAAGCTTCCGTCAGATTGCTTCATCTCGTTAGCCAATCTTGCAACCGTCATTCACTGGTAAACTCACCTTCTTCATATAGGAGTCCGGAAGAATATTGAAGCTGGTATAAAAGAATCCAGTATGAATACACGACACCTTTGCCGCAAGCTCAGGATACTTCTCCTCGATATAAGTCGGGAAGACATCTGCCTTTCCATCAAAGTGATACAAATCCTTGAACTTTCCACCACTGCATTTCTCAGCCTGACTCAGAGTTGAGACCAAAAAGCCATTCTCATCAAGTCCCCCAGCTACGGTAGCAGCAGCATTGACAATGTTCTTTCCCTGCTGAACCTCAACGTTGTACGCAAACTCGCGACATGAGATACCCTTTTCAGCGGCCTGGAGCCGACAATCAGGTCGGAAGAAGGGCTCCCAGTAATTTGTCACACTGAAGATGATGTTGGCGCCTTTGAAACCTTCTTTGAGGGTTTCAACATCGTTCAAGTCGACAGACACGACTTCGGCGCCGGCTGCGGTGAGTTTTTGAGCGGAGGCGGAGGAGGTGTCGCGGCATAAACCTCGGACTTTGTAACCTGCAAGGAGGAAACGACGGGCGACGGAACCGCCTTGGTTACCAGTCGCGCCGATGACACAGATGAGCTTTTCGTTGACCATTTTTGCATACAATTTTGGGTTATTTCCAGTGAAAAAAAGAGGGGAAGTCAAAGCGGATAAATTGTCTCGCGTAGAGTAGTAGACCTTCGTCTAGAACCTGTACAGGCGAGTCTACTACGTAAATGGACCTAAAAGAATGGGGTTATCGAATGGCTAGCTTGGTTCCTCTGGCTTGAGGAACACGGAAACAGAGGCGGCCACTTTTCCGCTTTAGTCCTTGCCTCGCGTTCTATCGAATCAAGAACAGGCGCGGCCATTCCGGCTCAATTCTGTGGTTTTTCCACGTGGCAAGAGTCATCTTGTCTTTCTCCCTCTTTTTTTCCCTCTCACCGTACCATCAGAAACACCGGTCTACTACCTATTTTTTTTAGTGAAGGATTCGTCAAACATGGGCCTTGATCGGGAATCGTCATCTCCTCCACCCGTTACCAGTCTGTCGGGTCAGACATCTCCTCGGAACCTCGAAATGAGCCAATCGCCAAAGAGCCCTGCAGAGAACCAGAACCAAGATCGGCAGGAAGAGGAGCATGCGCCGCTACAGGTCGATGTAAGCCTTTTTAAACTCTCTAAATGACTCGTTTTATTCTTATACTTCTTTTTAGGAAGAGGAATTGCCTGGTGATGACGCAGACTCCACGTATGGGTCTGACAGAGATTCTTCCTACACCGCTTCCGTAACCTCATCCATCTTCGACTACCAGTACGAAAATGGTCGTCGCTACCACGCCTACAGAGAAGGACAATATGTTCTTCCGAATGATGACCAGGAACAACAGCGTTTAGATCTTCAGCATCATATCTGGCGATTACTTCTTGGCGGAGCACTCCACGCAGCACCTTTACCACCATCAGATCAGCAAGATGACTACCGCATTCTGGACTTAGGCTGCGGCACTGGAATTTGGGCTATTGAAATGGCTGATGAATATCCTAATGCAACCGTATCCGGCGTCGATCTTTCCCCCATCCAACCTGACTGGGTGCCAGGCAATTGCATGTTTCACGTCGATGATTACGAAGATGAGTGGACGTATCGCGATCATGAAAAGTTTGACTACATCCACGGTCGAGCATTATGCGGTACATCGGCGAATTGGCCTCTTTTCTACAGCAGAGTTCTTGAGAATCTCAAGCCGGGTGGGTATGTTGAGATGCAAGAGTATGATGCCTGGATTTTCAGCGATGACAATAGTTGTGATCGGGCGCCTTGGACGATGGAGTGGGTTACCAAGTTGGATGAGGCGAGTAAGATGTTTGGAAAACAGATTAATATTGCAAAGTACCATAAGCAGTGGATGATTGATGCTGGGTTTGAAGATGTTCAAGAGCGAGTCCATCGAGTATGTCATCCTTTCGACCTGTCCTAACCATCTTACTAACAACGATAGATACCGATTGGACCTTGGGCAAAAGATGAAAAATTGAAAGAACTAGGAAAGTTTGAACTGACACACATGCAAATGTCTGTCGAATCACATACGCCCGCTCTTTTCACGCGAGTATGGAATTATTCACAGGATCAGGTCATGGTGTTGATGGAAGGTGTGAAGCGGGAATTCCGGCTTCGAGATTTGAGGCTGATCACGAGTTATCGCTTCATCACGGGGCGGAAGCCAGCTACAGCGTAGAACCTGGATGCGTATGATAATTTCGTTTTAGTTAGCCAGCTTTGTTTTTAAATCTCGAATGTCCTGTTGGCTTTGAAGTTGACCGCCTAGCCTTCTGTTGAATGTACGTGTGTAGTGTTTAACTTTAGCATCAACTTCAGGGTCCGAATGACGTTGTGCCCACGAGATAGGACTTTAACATCATGGTATGATTTGATAAATAAGCCAGTTTACGAGGCGACTATGAGCGGAGAGGTACGAGGGCCCTTGGTCCGAGTGGGCGTGGGGTTAGGGATGGTTCAGTGTTATCACGGGGTGGGCAAGATTTAGGAGCGTCGATGTCAATTGACATTATCTCATTAATAACTACCTCCTGCAAATCAAAACTAGTGGTATCATAATATCTCATCTAATGTCTCCGTCATCTGGTATCTCCTCCATCTAAGGCGCCTCATGAAAAGTCTGCTCAACGCTCGTCTTGACAAAAATGTGTCTATCCATCTCACTTCCCTGTGACTGTCCACTTCGTAAACTCCCCTCACCCCCAACAATCTGACTCCTCAAAGCGATTTCATCATCGAATCTCGGCTTGCTGTTTCCTTTTCCACCGCCGCTGTATGTAGCCTGAGTGGATGCTCGGGCTGCACTCTTCCCTCGGAGATGCCGTAGTAGCGACTTGAAGCTCGGTAGACAGGCTGATACGATGCCCATGGAGGGTTCAACGGAGGACCAGATGGCTACCGGACCCATGTGCCATGTTGGGTCGATCGCGTTGGCGAAGATGTTCAGGTAGTGGATTCGTACGGCGCTGGCGATGCAGACCCTATAGCATGGTTAGTACTCAGCCTCTCGAGGAACATCAAGGTCACTCACAATCCTCCAAGTGCTAGGATCCCAAAAACAGCTGCCTTCTTCCCTCTACTCATCTGCAGCTTAAGCACTTCCGGAACAGGAATCACCAGCACGATGGCATTGGTGATTAGATTGATGATAGCCAGGATCACAAAGAAATGACCGACGTCGATGCACTCCCCCTCAGTACCCTTGACTTGCGTCCAGTAATGTGACACGGGTGTGCAGCAAAAGCTCATCGTGAATACAAAGATGATGGGGTATGCCCCCACGAGGATAGCGCCAAACCAGAATGCGACTTGGAAGTGAAGTCCACCGCGGCTAAAGACTCGTCGGTAGAAGAGGAGGATCGACACTTTCGTGGTGAACACGGCTCCAACGAACATGAAGCTGTAGACATAGGTGAGCTATTACGATTAGTATCAATCATCTTCGATAACCAGGCCCAACAAACCTTTATCACTTCTTCGAGTTGATTAACCGTAAGAGCCCAAACATGTTTCCCAACTCCAGAATATCCACCTATCGACGTCAGCTTTACCCAACTTCGATTGGTCAGAGGACTTACCAACAACGACCATAGCAGCCGTAAGCGTCACAAATAAAAACGACACAAGAATAGTATAATCGTCCACACTCAACCCATAGACCTGCATCGTCCTCATCGCTACCCTACCCGCTAAAAACAGCGCCGAGATACATAACAACGTGAGAACAACACCCGCATTCTTAGCCTCACTATTAGCAGACAGATCTATGTCTGTGGGCGGTGGCCCAAAGGCTGCGAGGACAAAAGGGTCGATATCCATTGCGAAGGAAATTTGAGGAAGTAAACGTTGGTCCGAGCGAGGGAATGGATCTTTGTATTAGGATCATTACGAACTGTTATCCTTCTGGGTATTCACTTAAGATCCTCTGTGCAGCTGCGGCTGTTCGTTTTCGGAAGCCAAGTTCTCCAGTTTATTGCGGGTATGTTACTTGGGAAGCAACACACTCGAAACAGGCGGGGTCCTGGCGAACTATCAAGGGTCCCTTATCCTGGCCCTTCATTCCGCGTTTGCCATGATTCCCGCTGGGAGGATTACTTGCGCCAATTATGGGTCTGGGGTTCTACGGTAGTTGTTGGGAAGAGGAAGGGATCAGAGTAATCAGCGCCTATAGCTGACTTAATCCGCAGCTTATGCCGTCAATTATGACTTTTACTTACTTTTTGGAGGCTCGGTTGGACTAGTTCTTCGGGATCTACTAGCTCTCGGTGTCACCGTAAATCTATTCTAAGAAAATGTGATATACTATAATAACCTTGCTTTCTGAAACTTAGATATACAGGTCCAGGCATGATAGCCAGGAGATACCGAGGTAGTTAGTTGTATGCGCTCGCAATTGAATTCAATTACCTACGCCAAGCCTGCTGTTCTTAAGTACCTGCCGTCTTAAGTCCGGATCGCCGGGAGTTCATGCAGAAAACCAGTGTAACTATCGTTTGCGTCTAAATATTATTCGCTTAATAACGAGTTTCAGGGGTATTGAATGTTACAGTAGATACGTTTCACTGGGCAAAAGGCAGGACTGATCACAAGAATGACGAATCTTTACTGATCTCATGAACACATATTGAAGATTCCGCTGTTAAAGATACCGACGGAATTTAACATCCTTGCAAACTCTGGATAGCTTCACGAACGGGGTTTCCGCTAGGCGAAACTCTGAAGTCCAGACCAGTCTTGGCACTTTAGCGTCCCTTCCGAACAGGACCCTTATGGCCATCGTGACCGCAGCACTCTAGCAGCACAGCGATTGGATCTTCAGATGTGGCTGAGGTCACAGAGCGATCGATCAAACGTATATCAAACAGAGATATCAGATTTCGACAATATCTGCACAACACAAAACAGCACTGCCGCCTTGGGTTGGGCAGATTTATGACTCGTACTCGCGTCAGTTGTCAAACTGCCGGTTTCATCCTGACTAGAACCCCTGCATAGGTACACACGTGGAGATGTCCCTACCGATTATGGTAAAACCGTTATCTGTAAGGCCTTACGGAAGTCACCTGCAGATTCGTGCCTTGCTTTCCGTCTAAATGACAAATGTGCCTTGCATTCAGTACCTCACACGTGGTGTTTAACCCCACGGGTTTAAAGCACTGCTATTCCCAATACATGTTTTCTTTGCGTTTCTAACGGCATCGTGTCCTTTTGCAGTAAAAGGCTCGTTAGACAAATGGATCCCCGCGGAAGGAACCGATACTACCCTAACAGGGATCTCAGTCGTATCGTGCCTCCTTATCCACGACATTGAAGCGAAAGTTTAAGCCTGAGTGATAACGACATACGAGCCCGATCAGCGGACCAATATCACTCTAGGTTTAATCGCAAGTGGCATAGAGGTATCCATTTTTGGCGTTTCGTATGTCGGCAGGCATTTTTATGGCCCGAACCGGAAGATCTGGTGCTGGATTGACTTTCCACGTGGAGGAAAAAGCAAGTTTGGTGATGTGATAAAGACTGGACGGCAGGTTATCGAAACTCAATCTGCTATCATCGGGCCGAGAAGGGACGGGATGGATACGGCCAACTGTCGGGGAAGTGACAGATGTCTTTTGTGTTGGCACCGGAGCAGGATAAAACGATCGCAATGCTGTTTGGAGCGTCATCGATATATACTGATGTTTGCTGTTGGGTAGTATCCACATCGGATATCGGCTCAATGGTCTAGCGGTATGATTCCTGCTTTGGGTTCGCTCAGCTTGCAGGAGGTCCC
Source organism: Fusarium clavum (assembly GCA_004367155.1). Lineage (NCBI taxonomy): Eukaryota > Fungi > Ascomycota > Sordariomycetes > Hypocreales > Nectriaceae > Fusarium > Fusarium clavum. Next base: position 231,175 of record QGEC01000056.1, on the reverse strand, counting down.
GGGTTCAATCCCCGGTTGAGCCCTCCCTTTTGCTTTTTTGTCACAAAAAGCAATTACCATTTCTCTGTTGCATGTCGCTCCGTTTCTCTCATGATTTGTTTTGCCTTACATAGTAACTTTGAATCATTTCCAAAGCACAATCGCTCAATTAGACTGGATGGAGAACACGATGTCCGTGAGCCAATACATCACTCTCTTCTCACCTGAGATTACCAACATTTACGAGATGAATGGGGCAACAGTGCAATTGACTATAATTTGAAGAGTGGTATAGTAAGTACAACGCTAACCCAGCCGTAGATACAAAGAGCAAACGCCTATCCAATCCATCCCATCTCAATTATCCCCTCGAATCCTTATCCAAACTCATTACCTCAGCACATATACCCATGAACCCTCATCGTAACAAACGTGAACATCAAAGCACTCATAAAAAGACACATCATCGCCAATCCCGAAACAACCCTAGATCTTCTCCTCAAAGCACACTTGGTCGGTGCGCTAGCGCCCGTCTCCAGAGAAGCAAGCTTTCGCTGCAGACCAGCCTCATAGTCGAACTCCTCCGCCTTCTCCTCAACATCCTCCTCGTACGTGTAGACATCTGAGATAACAGACTCATCGGTGAAACAATCAGACGGTCTCGCGCACCGATCCAGCACAAAGATCTCATCCTCCAAAAACTGCTTCACGCCATCATCCCACTCAGTCTTCTTGATGAACATGTTAATCATGTTCGTACACGCGTCAATGGCATTTCTCGCGCCGATCGTTTCGTTGAACGTTGTGACGTCCCTCGGCGTGGGGTCAACTTCACCGTCCTTGTCATCGTAATGTCCATGTCGATCACCATCCTGATCGTTGTACGTATGGAAGCAAACGATAGAACCCCAATCACCGTATGTGTCGGGTTGGAAGCGGATGTAGCCTGCCGTGTCGCGCTCAATCATATCCGAAGGGTTCTTGAGGCGACGTTGCGTGTGGCCGAGGGCGTAGGAGTCGGAGATCATGTGTAGACAAACGCCAAAGGCGCGTTTCTGGATGTCGGCTTCCTTGTACTTTGGCGTCGTGGCGAGGAGAAGATCGCGGAGGGTATCGGTTTTCGAGGGTACGGTTTCCTTGCCAAAGTATCCAGGTAGAACATCCTTGAGCTCATCCGTCTCCGAAATGCCCTGGTTGCCACATGCGAGCTTATACATAACTTCGATCCACGTAAGAATATTCTTCCTCGTCTTCTCCGGCTTCTCGCCCAACACAGAACCCATACCATGGAAGAACTGGAGATTTCCCATATGCGACCTCTTGGTCATGCACTTCTCCTCGCCAAACTTGAAAGCGTTCAACCACTCGATGCCCAGGCTGAACATCCTGTTATCCATTGTAGTATCTTCGAATAGCAGACACGAGGGGTCGTCGTTCCAGACTACTCCACGGAAGAACTCCCATTGCTTATCGTTGATATTGTTGTAGACTGTGCCTCGGGGGAAAGTCATGTCGGAGTTGATGAAGGCTGCGACAACGATGCTTTCGTGTACGGGGAATTTGATGTCCATCTTGGTAGGGAAAGATACTCCGACACCAATGTCGTAGTTTGCGCGGACTTCATCATCGTTTGTCGTCGTGTAGGCATTCTTGTTCATGCGAATAGTCACATTTGCTGATCGCGTTAGCTTTTATCTTGGAGATTCAATGTCAAACTTACCAGTCAACGGACTCCCTCGTTCCTGGACATGCGTAACATCAATCTGAAAAACTTTTGAACAATCCTTCACCTGAACATGGTTTTTCGAGAACGGTAGAGCAGGGCACTCGAACTCGAGGGTAAAGTCCCTCCATCCTTGACCATATCTAGCGACATACGTAACCCATGCTTTGGAGCCTCCCCAACCTGAAACGTATTAGCGACAAGTTAAAATCTGGGGAATGGGAGATCGACATACTTGGTTGGGCGAGGTAAATGGTCTGCTGTGTACCCGCCTCAATGACATTCAGCGGCTGACGTAAGGGCCAGTTTCCACTCTCCAGACCAGAGTCGTCAAGAAGAAGATCCTGGTCTGACTCGTTGCTGATTCTGACATGACAAGAGAAGTCCATCGCAATGACGTTTGACTCGGTATTTCGATGCGACAATGTGAAATTTGGGAGGTTGGAAGGGATAAAATAACATCTTGCAGGCGAAATCGAGAATCGTGATGTGAATCTCTGGCTGAAAAAAATGATGACGTTATTGGTCCGAGCGACGCATGCGATCTGTGTGACTCGGCGGGGCAGAACCTCCTGGCCAATAGAAGCTGAGACCAGTGACGCGCGATAATGATAAGGTCGGAATGGTGGGTCACGAGCTAAAGATAAGGTTATCTGGAGACGGTCACTACCCTGGAGAAGGAGACATGAGAAAAATTAATGAGGATACCTAATTGACAGTAAAAGAGTAAATTTGGTAGAAGCTCAGAGTCTGGAATTGTATATCTTACTGCAATGCGATTATCTTTATGATAATTTATGCTTAGAAGGGTAGATGCAGCGAAAATGACTATTAACGAGCTTCTTTATCAATTCGGGTTTCTTACATGAAAAGCTCCAGGTGCTTTGGTATCGAATGACAGGCAGTCTTTAGCCATGACGATATAGAAAGCGGGGATAGTTTTGCCGATAATCTTCCTCAGCGCCATTGGCTCTGCCGTATCACCAACTTCGTAAAGACACACAATTGCCAGCTAAACGCGATCGATCGCAAATGGCCCTGCGGGTTGTCGCAACCATTCAAGGTCACGGCGACTCATCTGGCTTGTTATAGCGAACCGACGATTCGATCATAATTGATGCCGCCGACGTGCGCGTCCTCTTTGAGAGCTCCACAAACGAGCACCATTTTGGACTGAACCCGCGAACACCATCCTCTGCCTGCCCTCCACTGCGCGCGTCCGACTGTCTCCTTCCAGACCACGACCGATCACTCCCCGAAAATGAGAGATACATGCGACCGCTGAACAGGGCGAAGCGTGATCGTGCCACATTGGTGACGCGTGCTGCGTCCGATGGAAGCAAGCCCTCGAGACGGCCCAGCTCTACCTCACGGTCGCGTATGCCTACAACTTGGTGTTGATGGACAGCAGAGGCATGCGATTCAACGACCCGGGCGGCGGGACCACGAGCATTGCCTAGAACCCTACTGCTAGGACCGCGCCTTGATCGTGCGACCGCGTTAGTACATGTCCCATCAACCACCTACGTGAAGCCATTCGTGGCGGATTCCATCAACCAACACTCTTATGAAGAACCACGAAGCCCTCGGGACATTACCGATGACTTTGATACAGCGAGACGATACGTGACGCTATTTCACCCTGCGACTGAATAACCCATACACCGTTCCTCCCTTGAAGCCGCGACCGTGACTGTTTAGGTCCCCGATACCTACAAGTTCATCAAAAGAAGAAGGGGTTCGAACAAAGACATCCAATGGTCTACGGATTGTCTGTGTCTGTCTATAATCCATGGCGTATTGAAGCTGCCAAGCAGAACAGCTGCCCATCATGCCGCTGGCTGGCAATGCTCGTCCCTTTCTCCATCATAGCCAACACACAGCGCCAAAGTATCCTTCCGCCCTTCCACCAACCAGTGAACCTGTCTGTAGCTATTTTCTAATCACCCTCTTACGCCGTGTATTAGTAGTCCTGCCCGTACTTGCCATGCCGTTGGACCCTTTTCCTGCAAATGGCTCCGTGCAGAGCAATTGACAACGAGCCCCGTAATAGCCACGTCTCCTGTAACACCACAATTGAAGCTCTTGCTATTTCCCCATACATTCGCGATAAATGACTGCCAAAAAGGCAGGGCCTATTGGGTCAAAAAGGCAAAAAACATATAACACCGGGGATTCGCTGGTCGTCACCGACCCAACTACTAATCCAGCGCTTCGCAGCTTGACTATGGGAGAGCGGACGGGATCCCGTATTTTCTGCGAGCTGTGGTCGTATGTGTTTTACTGGACTTCAATTTGGCCCTATAAATAAGCCTTTGGACTCGTTGGTTAGCGGTATCAACAGTTGAGGCTGCGAGCCTTGTTTGACGTCTTTATAGGTAGTATAGACCCCTGCGAGGAAGTAAGATAAGGTACGAAGTAGGTGGTTTGATATCACGACAGCTCACTTTTTCCAGGCGGTCTTAGCGGGGGCGGCACAATAACTAAATAAAATAAATGAGATCCATGTTGAGTTGAAACTGTTTAGCTGTGGGATAAGGCTTGGCGCAAAATAATGAGAGACCAATTCAGTATTAGGCTTTGAAGCTCATTGCGGCCACCAAATACCCTGCTGCTTGCTTATAGCCACTAACAGACAATATGAGTCAACCAAAAATAACTCTGATCGCTCTCATGGCTACTAGAAATGGAATTCCCATATCGTATCCACAGCCTTATCCTTGTTGCACGGCCCGAGGCAACTGCAAACAACTGGAATGCTGATACAGATACGGAGCATGGTGTCTCATATTGAGATTGGAATGGGCGGCAGGCAAACCAGGATCCGGCGTCAGCCGCTGTACGCCACCTAACCCTCCTCAAATCAAAACGAATGACGGCGCTCAGATCTACCAAAGGAATCAAGGTACAGCCTGAGTTATGTTAAATCCGCGAATCTAGACCAGTGATCAGATGCCATCATGAACCTTATCTCAGCCGTGTGTGCCACATATGCCAGGAACTTTGCCCATGTCCCCTTAAAGGTCTGAGACGCGGGATCTTTAGCAGGATTACCAAAACCCCCCCCTTTGCTCCTTGAACAACTCCACATGTCCTGTATTCAAAAAAGGAAGCGCTATGAGAGGACTGACTCTATGGCCGATATTCATCATTGCTATCTCCCTGTCTGACTTGGTTCATGCTGAAAACTACAGACTGCAAGATGTTCCCAAATGTGCCGTGAGTCTATCGGTTGCATCAAATGAGATTGTCGTTTTTCTAATGCCATCAGATCAATTGCCTTGACGAGTTCCTCGAAGAACCGACATTCTCCGACGCCAGCATCAACCGCCTGTGCAACGTGACGGCGGTTAGCGACCAAATTCTTGCATGTGTCAGAGCGGATTGCAGCGTGAAGGATCTTCTGGGTAAGGACAGTCATGACACGCGATGCATTTAGTTGTCGCAGGGGTGCAAAGCTAACGACGCGTCACGGTCAGAATACATGAGAACAGAGTGCGTAGTTTGCAACAGACCAGACATCGACAACGACCACAATATCAGAGCGATCAACTTTTTCATTCTTGGTGCGATAGTCATCTCAGTTGGTATAAGAATATCAACGAAGCTCTACCGATTTACGAAATGGGGTACAGATGATTATTTAATTATCCCTGCAGCAGTGAGTGGGACTCTTGGGCTATCGTGGACCACTGGCTTATCGAAACATCCAGATTTTAACAGCTGTGCAAACAATATGCATGAGCCTTAGTAAGTTCTGATGTATCTCTGGATATTCATACTCTGGATAACTGACAAAATTGTTCTTCAGTGACATGGGTTGGGCTGGGACACGATATCTGGACAATAAGCGAAGAAACAACAACCCGATTCTTCATAGTAAGATTACCAAGACCGGATTGCGTAGTCGATACTAAACGATGCAGTATCTCCTTGTCGTCGAATTTACATACGTTCTCAGCCTATGTTTAATCAAACTCTCGATCCTCTTCTTCTTCCTCCGCATCTTTCCTGACCCGACATTTATCAAAATTGTCAGATGGACAATTGGGTTTACCATTCTCACAACAACAGTTATTCTGATTCTTGCATGCCTCCAAAGTGCCCCTACCGAGCCGTCACAAGAGGGCTGGGATGGTGCCCCGGAATCAGGGCCGCGTTTGAACATTCAAGCCTTGATCCTTTCTCATGCCGGTATCAATGTTGCATTGGACGTCTGGATGTTCATTCTCCCGTTAACCCAGCTGTACAATCTTGGTTTAAAAGCGAGAAAGAAGATTGGAATTATGCTTATGTTTAGCGTGGGAATATTGTAAGTATTGATATATTATGCTTGAATGAACTAACCAATGTCAGTCTTATCGCAGTCAGCTGCATCCGTATACCGTCCATGCGAGATTTCAACAAAACCTTGAATGCCACATGTAAGACATCCCGCTTGTTTCCGATCTCTAGAACTTGAATTTGACACGGCACTCTATGAAGCCGATTCACAGGGAATCATCGTCTGGTCCAATATCGAAACAGGTGTCGGTATCCTCGTTGCTTGCATGCCTCATACCCAGCCACTTTTACACGCCGCCAAAACGAAGATTAAATGGCTGAATATTTTGCCAAGTACCTCCAGTAGTGCACAAGGGATATTCGTCGAGAGGTCTTTGGTCCCGATCAAAGTGACAGTGATTGATGGATCCGCTGCGACAAGACCAGAAGAGCTGATTCTGTATGATAGAGGGGGTTTGTTAAGCGTGGATAGACCAGAGAGCGCAAAGAAGGCGAGTCATGGATCAAATGGAGTAGAGACAGTCTAGCAATAAAGAACTGTACATAGGTTGCAATAAATGATCAAATCATATCTCAGGTCTTGCTTATTTGACAGTAGCCCATCTATAATACAGCCGAGCTTTTCCATGACACTACTGAGATTGGCTAAGACATTATCTTCAGCCCAACCTAGTTTTGATGCATCAGAAAGTAGCAAATCGTATCTGACATAAGGGCATTGAATCTTCATGGGGTCGATGGCCGAGGTGGTTATACGAGCTTCTTCAATGCAATGCTAGCCTGTAACTACTCCGGCTATAGCTAGTGCCTACTGAGTGCTGAGTTGGCTAACCAAGAACAATTCTTGGCACATGTAAATACGAGAGCCTTCACTGCAATTTTAGTCCTAACCAAGGGATGAGTGTAGATGTGCTGAGGTAATGGTGGATGGTCAGCAATACTCTGACAAGCACCAAGAATACCTGCAGCACCATTCAATCCACGGACCTTACAAGATCGTATCGTGTTCTAACAGGAGACTCCTTATAGATGAAATGAGACCAGTCGTCTTCTCACAGCATCAAGAGAAAACACTTTGAGATTTACTTTCGCAACTGAATCGAGGCAGGCATGCCTCACCGACAAGTAGCTTATACTGCTAGGTATTAGCATGAGGTAAAGCATCTCTTATTAGCTTAAAGTAAGGATAGTAGAGGAGTGTCTATTGCATATAATCTCTAGCTAGGTCAAGACTTGTCTACTTTAGTATAAATTGTTGGAATGCAAATGCCTCTGATTGTGACCTCCGGTCCTTCACTCCCTTTCCGAACATATATCCAGCAACATAGCACTCCCCGACAAAATAAAATGTATCATCACCCAAAGGTCGCAAGACATAAGGAACTTGGCCTCCTGCAACAACACAAACGACATCATTCTTCCTAAGAAGCTTAGGGCCAAGTCCCAGCAAGCGACCAGTCGCCGTAAATAACTGTCGTTTATCACACACATTTCCCATAGCCTGCCTGTACCTAACACCGTCTTCATCATGAGGCACTATGTTCTTGAAGATATTGCGCTTCCAATTTTGATACGATTCGGTATGCCTCAATATCGCAGCTTGATCTCTTAGAATGTTGCCGTACCAATCTTGACCAGCTGTCAAGACGAGAGGTAACTGCTTGATATCGCTATGGCTGCTCACATTTTGATACAACCAATCATCAAGCTGTACATTATGCGCTCTCAGTTGCTTATGCTGACCCTCTGGATCGTTATAGTTCACTTGAGGTAACGCGCGATGGGATGATGTGATAGACCCGAGGATAAATCCGTGAAGGATTAAATGTCGCTCGTTGTTTTTCCAAACAAGTTTGGGTGAAGATTTCGGGTTCCAGCCAGCTGATGCATCAAACTTCATGTCAGCTCTATGAGAACCACCGATACTTCGGATCGGCTTCACATGCCACTGTGGTATAAACGTAGGATAATCGGGGTAAAACAGTGTTGTGTGACGGACAGCAGAGAGGATCTCTAGGGGATTCTTGTGAGTATGGAAAACCCAGTAAAAGACGCGGCTGTATAACCCTTCTGGAAGTAGGCGATAGTCTGGGGGTATAGACTTGCGTCCTGGTCCTGTGTGTTGACTCGGAAGGCCGAGAATGGCGTATATTCGATCAAGTGGTTCTGACACGTCAAACTTTCGCGTCAGTCGAAGCAGGTCCAAAAACGACATAGAATCGCCCCGGAACTCGGCTGAAGGCATTCGGTACATGAGATAAGCATTCATTAGACCGGTTCGAGCATCTGGGCTTCCTTGGAAAGGACCCGTAGACGTTCTTGACGTTTCAACGCGAGTGAACATTGCCATTAAGCTTTGGTTGTTCCGAATGAGGGTCGTTGCGAGCCCTAACAGAGTCCACGATATTTCGACATCTCCCCATCGAATGACCGCGTTGCGGGAGGATACCAGCTCTTGGACAACCCATAACCGCTTCCAATAACCCTTCTGAAAGATCGCAACAATTTTACCCATATCTGCCTCGCTCATAGCACCGGGATAGCTGTTGCCGGCAGTGGAAGAGGCACCAGTACCTTCGCTGGGGCTTTTCTGAGTATTGAACCATGCCGAAGTCAACATTTTGATAGCATCAAAGCACTTGCCAGCGTGAACATAGTCCTTACCAACAAATCCAATAACTCTGGCCGCTTGAGAGTAGATCCGTTGCATTATGGTAACTTGTTGAAGGCGTTCCGCATGATCTGCTTGGTTAATGCAGATGGCATCGGCCCAAAGTATCCTAGCATGGCTTTCGAGTCGAAGATGAAGTAGAATATTTCGTAGATGTGCGTTGATAGATACTATTTCGCCTTGGAGATATATGGGCGCTTTCTGACCACCACCTTCACTCCACTGGTAAGAAATAGCTTCAAATGGGATGTTTGCGGTATCCAGGTCCATGATCTTGAAAAAGGCCACCAGAGCGTCGTCATTCACTCCAGGTTGGATTGCGAGCACACGGATATGTGAAGGGGATGGCAAAGGCATGTAAATCTGTGATCGACTAAATATACACCAAAGAGGGTCGCTAAAACACCCCAAGATACTTGTGTTGGTGGGGATATTGACGGGTTGTCGAGCGACTGTATTGGGCGCTGTTCCATAGGATTGACCGTTCCAAGGTCTACTCAAAAAGTGATCGCAGCACATGTCACGGCGAGCTCTGTCTTCCAGGGCCCTCAGAGCGTCAGGGGTTTGCCTTTCCTGCGACGTAACCGTGGCTTCTACTGAGGAAGTAGAGATTCTGAGCGAAGAATTGAGTTGAGTGGCTGGGTTATTCGCGTGGTGTTTGGGAGCAAGGTCATCGCTGACAAGATTGACGCGATTCAGTTCCCCTCCAGTGTCTAAGGCGTAGGGTTAGCCATAACCTAACAAAGGTGTACAATGGTCATCTCTACATACGTGAATTCCGAGCCGTGGGTTGATTTACGTTAAGAGCCCGTATGGAAGAGGTACCTGCCACACCACCACTGAGCTCCCGCGCCGTGAGTCTATTGGTATGAGTCGAGGTAGCACAGGAAGTAATACTACGGGTATCAACACTGGGGCAACTCGCAATTATGGGTCTGCGAGTAGCCTCGGTGTTGTTAACAGGCCGGGTAGTTGAAGCAGGGATATCACATATGGGACTGCGAGTGGCCCTGTTGGTGTTGCCAGGCCGGGCAGTTGAAGCAGTGATACCACTCCCAAGAAAGAATATTGCTATATCGCGTTAGCCTTCCACCTTCTCCATGCAAGTCCTCAAACAATTATACCTACCATTCAAATCGCTCTCTGTTCCCTCAAGAAATACAGACTCAAAGAACCGATCGCGGTCATTGGTATCAGAGACCCAATCGCGGTCATTGGTATCAGAAAGCGGATTGTCGTCATCGTCGGAGTACATATCTTCACCTGCCCAGATTTGCTGTGATTACTTGGAATGTCAGAAATATCGGAGCTCTCGAGGCTACTGTCAGAGTCCGTATCGCCTGAACTAGATGTCTCTGTTGCTGTTTAGTCGGAGTTTGAAGAGAAGTGGTGAAGTGTTCGGTCAGATATTTTAAATGAGCTGAACCGCCACTTTCGAAATTACAAATGAAAGCCCAAAACTACAATACACTGCAATTCCAAACTCCCCAAAGGCTCGGGGCTGCCCAATATTTGACTTCACTGCAACTTTAGTCCCAAACAAGGCGTGTGCCCGTTCGTCATCTTGCGAGTGTGGATTCCGCTGAGGTAATGTGAGTAGTCAGAAAAACACGGAGGCACGCAGCAAGGATGAATGCAGCACCACCCCTACAAGAATACATCATCTCTAAGCAGACATCGACTTGCGGATTAAAAAGGCCACGTCACATATGCAGATGTGCCATTGAAGCCTAGTTTGCACTCTGTCACCCGGTGTATAATCTCAAGCCTCCAAGCTTAAACAGTAAACTGTGAATGGATACTAATTGCTTTATAACAGATGGCGAGCGTCCAGTATTCATCTCACGTTAAGAACAAAACCTCCTGAGTTGCTCTCTCACAACCGGATCAAGGCATGCCTCCGCAACAGCCAGCTCATATTGCTTCAAGGAAATATTGTACTGCTTCACCCCATATACAGTAGCCCCTATGGCAAAGGCTATACTCACAAAGGTAACCAATCCTAGCACGGTTGTGATCCAGAAAGCTGAGATTTGGAGCATGTTGTTCCCGCCTCGGTCGAGCCTCAACTGATGCAATCCAACTGCAGGTTGACGCAAGATATAGTCGAGGTCTTCAATTCTATCGCGCCAAAAGCGGTAGTCATCGAGCTCTAATTTCCGCGACCTATTGCAAAAGCCCAGCCCATAGAACAGCTTCTTTTCCTTGTCTAGGAACCGCTTGGTAGTGTCGTCTTGAAAAGGAAACAAGAGATTCAAAGTATCTATTGCCTCTCCGCTAATGTCCTCCGGAATTATAGCGCTGTCAGGAAAGCGGAGGTGGTTGCAAAGATGAATCTTGTGCTCGTAGACTGTAATCTCCTTGTACTTCCAATCAATGGTGAGGTGATCAGCAAGGTCGTGAGTCCAGTTTATAGCGTAACCATAGTTGTTAACGAGATTTTCAGCCGTCAAATGCGGATCGATGTGACTGTCGGATTGACGGCGATTGTTTGTGCTTTGCGAGGTCCTAAAACGCGAGTAGACTAGGCCTTGTAGAGTCTGTCCGTTTTGCCATGGAAGGACGCCTTGATGACCGAAGTCTAATGAGCCCAGGTTTATTGTAGACCAAAGGCGAATCGCAAAATCGACAGACCTTTGCAACCTGTCTTCATTATGAAATTGACCGGGAAATCCGCGGCGTACTGCTTGGAGCATTTGCTGTTTTGTTGCGGTTCGAATGGGTTGGACAAGCTGTATGATCTTACAAATATCCTCTGGCGTGGAAAGTACAAACGAATCATTATTCTGATGCAGCGTCTGTAACTCATGTTCGAAATAATTTAACAGAGTAGAATAGTGTTTTTGAACAATTGACACGTTGATCGACACTTCGGGCCAGATAACTGCAAGAAGTGCCTCGCTCTCAGAGGGAGTCGACATGTTCGCAATCATGTTGGCTTGAGGAAGTGTACCTGAGAAAACCCTATGAAGGTTTGCAGAAGACTGAGATTTGAAGCCCTCAAGTAAGGGATGACAATTGGAATTGGAACTGGGCTTAGTATTGTCATTGCGAATTCTATGGTGCTTGAAAGTGCCTCAGCAATTTTGTTATTTTCTGGCGCAACCTGATTCGGCAACGTCAGGATGTCTGAATAATTGGTGGCCGAGAGCATAAGAGACGAAATAATTTGGTCACCTTAGGCGAGCTTATACCGGCGTTGAGGTTACTTAATTTTAGCAGTCTAAGCCTTCGATGATATCTCCTCTGTTACCCACCTGAGCAGCAAGCCAAGTCCAGTATGTGTGTTTGAACAACAACTGCGTTAGTGCTGATGCAATCTCGTATTCCCCTATGAAGTCGGGCGTATCATAGCATAATCGCCAACCAATCAGCCTGCAAATTCGCTTTGTGATATGGTTTTTGAGGCCAGCAATGCATTTGCACATTTCCCACACTATCTCATAAATGCTTTCAACTGCCGTGTGGCTTACTACGTCTTATCTGTCCAGCTTTCCTGCTGTTTACGTCCCTTTTAATGTCATCTTCTGTTTTGTGTCTAACGAAAATCCATTGCAGATTAATGATCCTACTGGGATGTCAAAGGAAGACCAGAAATGAGCATAGTATATTCTGGACAACATAATATCTTGCCACTTACCCTTTACTGCCAGGAAGTACTTTATCCTTACGCAATGTTTGGTCAGATACCCGAGGATGAGATGCAGACATCTCCACCTGATGGCCCTTGCTCCAATGAACTCGTCAGCTACAAGAGCCCTCAGCCAGGACTTGGCATCAAGAACAACCTAGTAGAGCTTGCTTTGAACTGCAGCCATGCTGCAGCAACGATCATGGATAAGCTCTCCATAACCCAGCCGGAGTCCTGGCACCAGAAGATGAACAATCGGATTCAGAAGCCCTTTCCAGAACCCTATGAAGACCCCACCCCGCTTGATAGTGAGGCCCACGAGTACAGTGTCCCAAGTTCAGAGTTCATGTATCAATTCCGAGGTTCCGCTAACCTCTACGTCGGGTTTGAAGATAAGGTCCGCCCGGACCAGATCTATATTGACCGATAGGGAGCACGAAGTGCTTCCGAGACTATGGACTGACATAAGAGAATTCGAGAAGAAAATGCGACGAAGCAGTCGAACTCTTCGGGGCCGGCCTGGGCTATCGATCTCTCCGGAGCTTCGAATGTCTGGTCAAGTTGCTGCGGCTACCAAAACGGTGAAACTGTTACCTCGTATCTGGATTCTGTATGGCCACGAAAGATGGAGAAAGAGTGTCCAGAAGTTCGTGAGAGAGCTTGAGTGGCTTTCCCTTGAGGGCTTCGGGGAAGTCGAAGTTCATCTGGGCGGTGCAAGGCTCTCTGCGTCGGAGAGCTCTATTACACTGGGACTAGACTTCGACGACCGCCAAATGTATCATCTTGATGAACAGACAACACTCTATCTGCATGTTGAGCAACCCCAAGGGAACTCAGCTTGTGGACTGATGTGCTGTGCGACTGTCATGCGAGGTGGAGCTATAGTGAGCCAGCGTCTCTCAAGGATAGGAGGAATTCTCAAAGTCAACGGCGAACTATTGGGCTTAACTACTGCCCATGGAATGTTGGAGTGGTTCGTCGACAATTGCCTGGATAGCCAAGCCGGTGGTGAACCATCCGATAGCGAGTCGTTGGATTTTCCCTTCCTATCTGATGATGAGCCTTTGAAGTCCCCCTTTTCATCAGATGACAAAGACGAGGAGATTTTGTCACCCGCATATCGAGAAGCAAGCCCTGGAATCAAAAGGAAATCCTGTGAGCCCGATGGCGTTATACACACGGAAAGACTTCGTGAATGGAGTCAGGCTCCAGTGCTTGGCTTGACAAGCTTTCTCCAAACCCGTTATCATTTGTTACCCGACATGAGCTCAATGATTCAACAGAAGAGTCTGGATGATGTCAGAGGCCATATACCATTGTGGGAAGCAGAGTTATGCTCAGACTTCTCGCTCTAGGATATTCAACACGCAGAGACTCTGCAAAATGCTTATACAACAGAGAATGGTAACAGGGTCGTTATAGACACCCTGGAGCCCTGTCAGGATGCGCCTGGGGGACCAGTCCAGTTACTCCTCGGTAATGACGGCCCTGCACAAGGACTACTTCTCCCGGGAACCAAGTCATTTTTTGTTCACGGAACTCAGTTCAAGACTCGAAAAATCCGAACCACCAAGCCGCTAGGTATGGTACAATGATATTTGCCACCCACTGATAGCTGGCTGATCCTCAACATAGGACAAGGTTGCTCAGGTACATGGGTCGTTCGTGATAGACAGCTTCAAGGGGTTGTAATCGCTTCCTATGATGACGAGCCTTACGCACATATGATTACCACAGGGGCCTTGCTATCCGACATCAAGGCCACATGTTCTGAGGAAATCGTCGTCCAACTTCCTGGACAGACATTAACGAACAATATAGCTGACATACCAGATCTATCGGATCCGAACCTGATGGCACGGCCAAACAAACAAACAACAACCTCAAGACGCTTGATAGAAACGGAAAGAGAATGGAAGGGGAATACAGAAAGACAAATGAGTGTTCTGAAATGCCCCAAGTTTAATTGGGAGGAAGATCCATGGAAAAATGGTTACCAAGAAACCCCACCACGTTGGATTCTGGACTCCACGTACCTCAACACTGTGATATATGGGGCTGATATTCGTGACGAGGGCGGATACTTTAACAATGTCAACCTTGCGGATCTTGACGCAAAGACCCTTGTCGAGTTGTTCATGGCAAACTTCGGGACCATATCACAACGACAAGCGAAGGTATCATTTCTAACTACGCTCATGCAAAAGGATACACCGGCATGGTTCAAAGGAAATGCCTGGCAAATGCTTACAGCGACTCCCAGCCGGATACACGGTTTTCACAGCAGGGAAACTCAACCACCATCTCACAATGTCCTCAACGTAGGGGAACTCTATCTAAAGTTAAGGGAAGAGGTTGGATTCCCCCGAGATTAACCGCCTTGAATTGACATACTGATGTTGCCGGTAGCAAGCTCCTCTGTACAAACCGGCTATGGGCATCACTAGCACTGCGAGACCTGGTACCAGAGATCATGACACAGTTCATACAGACCGGCGTTTGATGTAAGAGAAATGAAGGATTATCCGCCTCCCGTAACAAAATTGACAAGAATATAGCTATATCAGGGATCTCGACTCCTTTACCATGGCTGCGTTGATGCTTACAGCACGCAATGGACCAAGCGATGGCCTGGGCGAGGCCATTTACCTGCACATGGCGTTCAAACCGCTCATCAATATCAGTACAAAGGTTAGTACCTACCAAGATGAATGACAAATTGCTCTTTGTGCTCGTACTTATAATATATAGAGAACCACTTCAAGTAGCTTCCAGCTTTCTGTCCATCTACCAATATATTCCTTGCAGAGCAGACCCTCGCCCCCTCGCGACCTTCGACTCAACGCGGACGGTTCGCCCTTTCGAGTCGTGACAGAGCTGGGGAGTGAGAATAGGCACCTAGGCCAATTAAAACTTAGACCTAGACCCAATGACTATCTTTGCGAGGCGCAGATCTCTTTATTACTGAACGATACAAATAAGAATCACTGGACGGGCTACTGCTTCGAGGATACATATCATCTGGCAGAGAGCCACGGAGGTGATGACTTATCTAGAGGTTTGGGAGGCGAGCTCGACCCAGCCGCTTGCCGTGGCGCAAAGCCATCGCAACAGAGCCCAAGGGAGTATTTCCTCTTTGTACTTGACAAACAACTGCAAGTGTTCCAAAGGGAATGGCGGCATACAGTCAACTCTCTCAATTCGAGAGTAAAGGAACATGTAAGATGACTTGCCAATGCTCGACTTCATTTATGGCTAATTCCAAATAGATCAACGACCTTTACCCTGACGGGACACGTAAATTTCTGAGGCCTAGCCAGGCCGATAAAACAAGTCTACGCTGGCTTGCTTTGACAAGGCATGAACTACGAAAACTAAGCACCTGCCTTGAGGCGACGATTGAATGCTGGGATCGCTCTGATAGCACGTATAGTTATCAGAGCCGAACCGAAGAGCTCACTTTACTCAAGATCCAGCAATCTTTCTCCAATGCAAGACGCTGTTTGGAAGACCTCAGGGGTCTGGCCAATGAATGCGATGCCCACATCAAACAAGTATGTTTCTCCCCGTACCCTCTCATAAGGCATGAAGGATAACAGTTGTAGTCAATGTTGCAGGGAAACGCAAATTCATCGCAAGGAGTTATTGATTTGAAGCATAATAGATTATGAAAAATGTGGCTTGATAACGTTAGCAAAGGTTCACTGACGATGGCACTCTTGGCTCCCACCATTGTTCTTGCTAGCCTCTTGGGCCTTGACCAAGAGCAATGGGTTCTCTTGACTTTAACCTTGTTAGTCGTGGTGGTCGCAATACGGAGTCTACCTCACAGGGAGGAGTTTGGCAGAGGCGAAGAAGCAGACAATAGTATCAGTAACTGTAACCATGGTAGTATAAGGACGTCTGACTTAGGTACCTGAGTTGATTTGGCTCCTAAGACTATTCTTAAGGAGCAGAATGCCCTGCTGGCTTCCTTCTGGACTGGCTCTGTGCCACCAAGATCAACACTTGTGTAAGGATCGGAGCTGTCGTGCTTTCATGTTATCACCTACAGGACTGTAGTTACTCATCGGTTACATGCAGCCTCAAGTCATGGTTAGGACTAAAGTCGCACTGGACAGACCTAATTTGGATGGGCCCAGTCACTCAACCACCTAGTTTACGTTGATGCAGCGAACAGCGAGAAGGAGGAGCTTCGGATCTAACCGTTGGGAAGAACTGCAGCCCAGCTATTGGGCGCCCTTCAGGTCACGGTGCTTTGTCCTCGTGCTATTATAGTGTTTGTAACAAAGTAATACCGTGGAAAGTTCAACGCCGAAGCTCTTATCCAAGGCGCCTCTATCTAGATCCTGACGTCTAAAAGTGAGGTCGCTGGGACAACTGAGCCTCTCTGTCTACCAATGGGCTACCCATATGCAGAACTGCACCAGTTTGTATGTCCCAAGTCAGATCGAGCTTCAAGAAGGAGTACGAAATCCCATAATCGGATCACCGCCAGTTCGCAAACCGGCTGACTCCTTCGTTACAATCGATGGTTGCTGTTCTCGGGCTTTGCGCTCCATGAAATTCGTGCATTTTGTTATCCTACTGTTATCATATCATGATACATTCTCTCCGGGTACTCAGAAGTCGTGTACTCTGTGAGGCTGAGTAACGCTTTGAAGGGCCGGGAGTAGGCGGTAAAGACCCGACTAGGTCGTTTACGGAAATAGCCGAGTGCCTTCCCGTCAACTTTGAGCTAAGCTTCTCTGCTGTGCAGGGATCTGAATCCATCGCCTCTAGGATGAGTCGTCACCATCGTATGAAAACATGCCATGTAAGTGGAACACGACAGACGGTGCTATGGCAACGATTTTTCAAGAAGAAGAAAATATTTGAAGTTGCTGATGATAGTTTCTAGGCAACGACTCAATCTTCAGACTATTTTAAACGGTCAATATCACCCTCAATATTCATCTTTGCATCTCTCTCAACACCACCACCTTCCAGGCGATTCACCTGTACAACTACCATCAAAATGGTCAAGACAACCTTTCTCACTTCCTCCTTTCTCGCTCTCGCAGCCACAGCCCAGTCCCTAAGATTCACGGGCCCCAGCACATCAGAAGCTCTGGACATAACCACAGAAATCACCATCACATGGGGCAAAGGCAACTCATCCGAAGAGCACGATCTCCCACCCAGATTTACCCTAGAGTGGTTCACCCACCCCGTCAAGAACCAGAGCATTGGGTCCGAAATTCAGACTGACCTTGATGTTTCTGACGGCCGATACAAATGGAAACCCAGCCACAACACTATCAACACACTTAAGCCGTTTTGGAATGAACTTTACGATAACAAGTTCGAATTCCAAGCCGTCTTTTACAACGAGACGGATCCTACTTTGACTTTGAAAACTGTCTCTAGTGGCAAATACGGCATTATTGGGTTAAAAGACGCAAGAAGTGGAGGAAAGGCAGTTGGGCTTGAATGGGGCGTTTTGGCTTGTAGCTTTGCTACAGTCGGCATGATGTTTGTTTGATGGATTATGGTTGGTAGATTAAAAACTAATGAAGAACTTGAATGAACGAGAATTGAGTACAAGCCACAGCTTAAGAAAGTGGCCCATCTGCAACCTTTCCATCTCGAACAAATTCGGTGATCCAACCAATTGTCATCTTGCTCCGTTTTGTATCGGCAAACTTCTCATGATCCCCAACTAAATGTTCTTTGTACCAAGGATCTTCCTTCATCTTCTTGTAGTCATCAATGTTCTTGAATACCACCTGGCTGAAACAGTCGTAGTCTGCAATATTGGCCATTTGGGGGTCCATAAACTGGTACATCAGCTCCCGAGTTTCCGAGGTGTTGTGAATCTGTATCATCTTGCCTTCAGTGCCTTAGATTTGACCAGTGTCTTCGAGACTCACCATGGTCCATCATTTGATGCCATATTTGGCCATGAGACCTTTCGTCATGGGAGCTGATTTGTTGATCATATGATGTCTGTATTGTTCCTGACTGAGATCTGATCGGCGGTAGCCAAGGATAGTTAAGCAGAGGAACTGGACCTGGGTACTGCTGGGGCACGAGGGACCTGCTTCAGGCGCTGTCATCATTCACAGCCAAGGTAATGAATAGGTTACTGCTGTACAGTAAAAGGTCTAGCTCAGCGTGAGATCACTATTTTTCGTGAGCGAATACCAACAGTCGACGCGTTTTCTTATTCTCGTATATGACGCGGCACTCGGTCTTCATGGAACACATCTTTCGGCCTTCGCTGTTCGGTGGACACAGCACACGAGGCACGATGTTGACAATGTTGGTTGTCGGGTGTCGGATTTCGGGCTTCACTTGTACGGTCATGGCTCGACTACCAAGTGAATGAAGTCGGGAACACGGCACTGTCAAAGTTACCATAGGCGCCAATATCATCATTATTTTCCAGTATTATTGTATCATGTAGTCTCGATTGAAACTGTAGAATCAAAAGTCTAAGTGTTTCGAAATGGGGCTTCAGAATGGTAACCTAACAGCAATGCACTATTCAGTAACCGATGAATGTAGCTAAAATCTTGCTCAGGACTCCACGGCCTCCAAAGATACATATGCATAACCAGCTTCTTCACTCTTAGTGGTAATTCTTAACGTTCCATCACTGTGGGCGATGAAGTATTTGTAAGGGCCACTTGAGCTCGTCAAACTACAATCGAGCGCACCAGCTGATGAAATAGCACACTTCAAGATGCGAATATCAAAGCCATCATCTGTCTCTTCGGTGTCGCTCTCGCTCACTCGAGCTCAGCTGGGTCATTCTTCTGGCCGAAGGCTTTGACATAGGCACAAAAGACCTGACCCGCTGTGTTGAAAAGACGGCCTGTGGGTTCATCAACATAGAATGCTGACGGCCAGTTGGGCGGGGCGGAACCGGGACGCATTAGCGTTGCATAGCTCATCACACTGCTGGATGAAGCAAGAGTATATCCATCAGCATCGGCACTCTCGGGCGAGAGGCTCCTAGCAACTAAGCTGAATGTACAGTTTGCGACAAAGACGCAGCATTACGGCGCTGTACGATTGCTTTTCAGCGGACCAACAGCGTTGCGCGAATGCTACCTCTGACCTCTATGCACCGTTCCGTTGAAACCATTAAATTGCTGAGACCTGAGCAAAGACTATCTGAAGATGGTTCTATCTATTTAGTGAGAGGGCAGAGTACAGCTGCTCACAAACACACAAGTGACAAGTCAACGCCATGTCAGCAGCGACAGTCAAACGTCCTCCGCAGCCAATTCCCCTACGCCGATTGGTGCACGTTCCGGCACTATTGATGCATAACGATAAACAACAAACAAACCCATGGCCCAGACCTGACCAATTGGTCGGCCACAAACAAAGACCGAGCAGCGATCTACCTGCTGCAAACCCCTCATCAGCTGAACATGCACCGTGGAAGTCCGTCAGATTTGAAAATGCCTGTCACGACTGCGCGTTTGACTCTCTTCTCAGGTGATTGATTCCCTTGCAATCCTTTATCAATCATCTGTCTCATCTCCTGTAGCTCAATCTAAAGGACCATAACGAAGATTCGGGACAAACTCAGCATGAACCTTTTCTTTAACATGTCCAGGTATCTCGGCCATCGCTTCCACGCCCTCAAGAAGCACAATCTGTTGTCCAGCCTGCAAACCAATTAGCATAGCACAATCACAACCTCAGATAGCAACTTACCCCAAAATGATGAATCATGTGACAATGCAGCATACTCGCAGCAGGAAACGTAATCTCATACCGAATAGCCGTCCAGTCCCCTGTCGCATTTCCAAGTCGACATCCATCGCGTATCGGGGGGTTCTTGAAGTTGAAGTTTTCTTCTTCGCCTGCATCGATAGCTTCTTGGACACTTGCCCAAGGAAAGCCACCGTGGCCTGTTCCGATGATCCACGCCTTATGATTATGTTTATGGAAAGGATGTTGAGTAGTAACGTTTGCGCCATTTTGGAAGATTATGTCTACGACGGATCCGTTTAGAAGAGTGTTCTGGGCACCCAGTGTCGTGCTTCCTCTGGAGTCGTCTTCCCATAAAAGAGGTGGGAGCTGTTGACGGAATGCTTGGTGGGAACCCAGACCTAAGGACCAAGAGGATGGGCCTGTCATGTTGATGAATAGCTTCACTGTCTGGTCGGAAGCTGGTGGCGGTGGTCTGGATGGGTATGGGGCTAGTTCCATCTCGTTCATTGCTTTGAACGTTGGTGATATGAGACTGCCGTTGAGACGCACCCAAGGTTTTGAATTGGGGACTTTCACAGCGTGGTTGTTGGTTGTCTGATTGGGGTAACGAAGAATACCGA
Organism: Fusarium clavum; assembly: GCA_004367155.1. Lineage (NCBI taxonomy): Eukaryota > Fungi > Ascomycota > Sordariomycetes > Hypocreales > Nectriaceae > Fusarium > Fusarium clavum. The sequence continues at coordinate 210,554 of QGEC01000056.1, read as the reverse complement.
GACCCTGGATGATTTGTTCTGTTCGAAGGGATGTAAGGCGAATAGCGTAGTCTCCCGGTTTCTGGTTCAGATGCACCAGTATACTATCAACTCATGTTAACCATCCATTACCGAAACACGACTAGGACGCATACCTTATACGTTCCCCAAGGTTACAATTGGCAGCATGTACCTTTTGAGGATGTACAAACTCCCCATCAGCCGCAACAACGTAAAACTCATGTTCATCCACGCTGATCTGAAGCTCATGATGCGCACCAGAGTGAATAAAGTTGATCCAAATCCATTCTTCTCCTTCATTCGCAGCAACGACTTCGATCTCACCGTCGGTCGGTTCACAAATTTGCGGATTGGCGTAAAGTTCCTGCTTCGCTTGCATCTTGCAGCCGAGCAAGTTCCTCCCAGGCCCGCCAACCTTTTCAATCACTTCTTTGGAGTGGCAGTATGTTCTACCTTTCCCGTTCAGAACAATCGAGTTACTGCACCACGGAACGATACCGGTGTCGCGGTACATAATGAGGAGTATATCCATTGGTTCCGCGTTCCAGTCGCTTATGACGATATGTCGAGGGTTCGCTTCTGCGCGCTGCATCGCCTGCACATCTGCCGGTGATGATGATATTGTCTTGTATGGTCTTGGTCTCCAGGCAGCCGGTTCTATCCATATCGGACCACGTTGCCCATCTGCAAAAGCGGGACCAAAGTGTCCGTGATAGAAGTAACTTCCATATTGTTGTTGTACGGTGAATCGGTATGTGTAGTTATCACGGGGTTGGATTGAAAACTGTGTTACGCCGGGGACGCCATCGTTCCAGGGTCTATCGACTTGATAGATACCGTGCCTGATAACCTTGTTAGTCTTGTGCCCCACCAACAAATATTGAGTGTGCAGTCACCTACCAATGCATGGTAGTCTCAGTAGCCAATTGGTTATTGAGAAACACTTCGACCTCTTCTCCCTCGACAGCTGTTATTAGGGGACCTGGTGTCTGTCCATTGATAGCAAAGACAGGTCGGCCATGGCCATCTGCCGCACTCCACTGGCTGGTGACAGTAAAGTTGTATCTGCGAAGACCACTTACAACATTACTTAGCACCAAGAGGGAAAGTGCTAGGCTTTGGATTACTCGAGGCATTCTGGCTTGTTCTCGAGAAAGGATCTCTGTGCATTATTCTCGGGCGATGATCAGTCACCTTTACCGAGCATGGGCATGACTGTTATATACAAAGTACATCCGAGGTCCCTTCCTGAACCTATGTCTCCGCGAAACAAGACAAGGATATTAGCTTGATAATCAACTACCGAGCCCAAGGGTCTGCAATTCGTCTATGCACTTCTGTAGGCAAGCGAGGGGCCGGTGATCCGGGGCTCTTTGATCACCATTGCTCCTCCGGGGGTCCGGGGCGGCCGTACTCGCGATTCTTTTCAGCTGAAGCACGAAGCCATTTCTCACTAGTCATCATTATCCGATGGATGATAATAAAAGCAATCCCAAAGATCGAGACTTTATCATTGGTGCGACTAATCAACACTGAGCAAACACGAACAGAAAAGCGACGAGTCAACCAGGCGTCGTCCGTGCCAGGACGCGACTCAACCAAGAGGTGATCATACAGTCTCGCTTCCTTTCTTCTGGGGTCAAACGGCATAGATCCTCCGATTTCCCGGCATCCGACCAATAATGTTTGACGAAATACCTTGCAACTTTGCACGGGGCCACGTATACGCCAGGGCAAAAAGCTTAATATGTGGTCCCATGAACCAGATCTCTTCCATATAAGGACTATCCTTCCGCACACTTAACCTCTTTGCATAAACCGGGCTGTCTAACAATGCGGATCTGCGTGTTCTAAGACATATCACCGGACACTAGATGTTAACCGAAACATGTAGTCTTACTTCAGCGCCCGCAGGTCAAACTGAGGCTGTAGTGAAAGCCTCGGCATGTGTAGTTCGCGACATGCCTGCATCTGCCGTGCGGCGTTGAGTCAGCTGTGCTAGCTCGGGAGTTGGGAGAGTGGTGTTAGATGATAGTGCTTATAAGCATGGGTTGTTCTGGCTCGTAGTAAGGACCTTAGTTTGACAGAAGCAACAATGGAGTCCAAGCAGGTCTTTTTACCAGACGTGAGACGACGCACTAGTTCTCGCAATGTGTGGCTATTTACAGCCGTACTGATATCTTCCTCTCTACTTTGGGCCTTCTGGCACCAAGACATACACCATGTCTTTCCAAACTGGGCTGATCGCACAGATGAGTCTGCCCGTTTGGTCAGGAAGTATCATCTCCAAACTGGTGTACGCTGGATGAACCCAGGTACGTTGACCTTGTGTGTGTCCCATTTTGATACTAATTGAATCAGACGGTGGTCGATGGAGAGTTATGTTCACCTGCAACGGACAATCCCCATGCCCAGTTCTTTATGCTGAAGAAGGGGATATCGTTCAGTTGACCTTGAAGAGCGATATTTATGCGCAGTCTTCTCTTCATTTGTATGTCGATAGCCGATGGGTTGATTTTGATACTGACAATTCGTGACAGGTCCGGTATCGGACATAAACAGTAATTTGAACTCTCAAAGCCAGCGCCCGTGTCTCGACTAACGGAATGATGGCAGGTCATGGAATGATGGAACGGCAGGTCTATCACAAGTGGGTTACTTAAAGCAATGCTTTTGAATGACGGTGGCTGATATTTTAAAGTTTCCCACACTCCCAAGAAGCAACTGGACAAACGCATACGACACGTCAGGTTTGTGGGGACTAAACTGGTTCATCGATCACACCACAACAGCATCTGCCGATGTAAGTTAGTCACTACATCTCCATTTTAGCATTCACTGACTTCCCTCACAAGGGCATTGCTGGAGCTGTTTACGTAGCTCCTTCTCCAGACCGTCCTCGACCATACCATCTTATCACAAACAACAGCCTAGAGCTCCGCCAGATCCGGGAAGCCGAGCGCGATATTCGTCACGTCATTATTCAGAATCATCAGCATCGTGACTCGGTCTGGAAGTTGCTCCGTATGAGAGCCGAAGGGTCAGAGTACTACTGTTATGATTCGATTCTGGTCAATGGTATGGGCGTGCGAAACTGACTAGGTGTCAATGCTGATATAACTTTGAAATAGGAAAGGGCCGGGTGCATTGTCGTCAGCCAGGGTTTGACCGTCTGAATGGTCATGCACTAGATCAGAAGGGGTGCATTCAGCCACATGGTCTACCAGACGAGAAATGTACGCCTAGCTTGGCGGACTATGAGGTTCATTCCCCCGAAAAGCAGATTTATGAACATCGCGACTGATATAAAGAATAGGTCATCGAAACCCAAGGCCGGAAGTATCTGATGATGAATCTCATCAACCTGGGCTTCGAACACTCAGTCAAACTCTCTATTGATCATCACAAGATTATCCTCATAGCCAACAATGGCGGCTTTGTCTATCCTGAAGAAGCAGATGTAATACCCTCCTTATGATAAACGCTGTCCGGACGACTTTACTGATTATTTGCAGGTTGTGTACATTCCGGATCCAAGCCGTGTGACTGTTCTGGTTAAGCTTGATGCTGAACCAGATAACTACGTCATTCGGATATCCTCGACCAGCGAATTGCAGAATCTCCATGGCTATGCGATCTTGAGTTACCGGGTATGCTTCCATTATATACATTGGTTGGTCTGATCTGACATGCTTGTAGTCAAAACGTCCGCCTCAATACGGGGAGCCTATGACACTGCCCTCAACAGCGCCAAAGGATATATGTCTCCTCCCAGACGGCACCACCCATCCCAGCTGCACTACCGTCGACGGACAATTCGCCCCTCCGTACCCGGCAAACCCGCCACCGTCATCTAGCAAAAAACATCCAGCACGAGCAGACTTTACCTTCCGGCTATCAGCAGACTCCCAGCCCTCTAAAACAGAGCGTGTGCCAGAGTACTTCCTCAACGGCAAGCCATGGCAACTATTTCACGGCTCCATGATGCCTCTTCTCTTTCACGCAGCGAACGAGACACTTGATAAGCCTGTTATCAGTAACTTACCACTAGGCTCAGTGGTGGATCTCATCCTCGAGAACCGATTTAACGAGACTATATCGTTTTACAAGCACGGCGAACCGTCATGGCTTCTCGGGTCCAATGCACACGAGGCATTTCCTGGCGATAGCGTGGAAGATGCCGTGAAGTTTTTGAACTTGCACGATCCGGCGCTTGTAATTGTTCATGATCTGCCGGCGCTGGGATGGAGCGTTTTGAGGTTCAAGGTTACATCTCAGACGGCGACTATGCTTCATGCTGCAAAGCTGCGATATTTTGCCGTAAGTTGGTATTTTGTCTGTCGCGTCGTCTATCGCTAACAGAAAATATTAGTTGGGTATGACGGTGCCTATTTTGGAAGGGATTACCGAGGACACACCATTGAATGTTCCTGAGGATGTGGTTGAGAGGCCTCACATTGACTTCAAGCCTGCTAACGATGGAGTTTTTGGATGATTGGACATGGAATTGAATAGTGGTGAACAGTAGTCAATGGACAAGTCGATCATAGATTTTACTGTATTGAGAAATACATATGGTAGGCGTGGCAAAAACCATCCATGAACGGATGATCCGATAAAGCTCAAGGTGTTGTGTGAAGATCGCGAAACGGTTCCGTACCCGCGCTAGTAATTCACATTATTATTATCAGCGTTCTGTTTCTGTCCACAATATGCTTCTTGTAATTTGTTAAATTGAATGTTACTGAAGTCTTACTCTTGAGACTGATGAATTGTCCTTCTACTTTAATGGCAAAGATGCAGAAAGTTGAAAAAATAACACGCTCCAGGGTATGATCCAAACGCGATTGATGAAACGGGCTGTCCTTGCGCTGGAACTCTATTCATTTACAGTGGAGTATTGTTACTTTTGGGAATGTTTTGCGAGTCCAGTCCACTAAAAGTTAGATGATGCGCATCCACTATGTCGCAGATCATAATTACTCTCCGATCGATAACATTGCAGCCTCACCAGTTCCCCGAAGCATACGAGTATTTATCCTCTGGAAAGTCTGTCTCCTATCTTATGTCGTAACGCTGCTGTGCTATGGAAGATTAACAATACGACGGGAAAACACTGTCCTGTTTATTGATTGACGGTTGAATCAATTTTAGTGGACTGTCGCTGTAGTCAGCCACTAAAATTTAGCAGCCCTTGGAACTGGGGAGGCCTGTCCCATTTCTTCAACGGCTTTGACGATGGAGCACGGCGAAGTCATTCAATTCTCCAATATCAGTCTCAGAATCAGAAAGACCCAAATAAGATAGGTATTGTAGGGACAGTACAGTCACTTCTCTCCGCAACGGGCCACAAGCGATAATCAGTGCGATCACAGACGCAGGCGAAAGCTGAGTCTGAAGATCAGACCAGAGAGTGAGAACAGGCCTCGTATATTGTCCGCGTTGATGGATGAAACCGACTGCCCTGTTTTTACGAGCGTTTCGTAGTGGAGGATAAGCATATTTCCTGTCGCCCACCTCCCGTAAGTCCATGCTTGACTTGATCCACATGCTTCAGGTGCCCTGTTTGCAGCACTGACACCATCACCAACGAAATGATGCTCAGCTCGAACTTGATCAGTCTAGTCCACGATCAATCATCGGCAAATTCCAAGAATAGGCTGTCTCGTTAATCGCATCTCTAACCTCATTCACCTCTAACGCCACTTGGCATACCGGTAAATAAGCTTGGCTACTCTATTCCAAGGACAACCCTTTTGAAACACCCGCTCCACAAAATAGCTCTCCTTTAATCCCAAAGCCAACCCTGAACGTTGCAGTTTCAGCATGCCATTACTGCCGAGTTTCCACGGAACAAGCAACGATGCGAATATTCCGCCAGTAACAATTGTTTGTCCCTCAAGGATGAATGTTTCAAGTTGACAACTACAATGATAGGACCATAATTCTCTGCTGTTTCTGGAAGTGATGATTATGGAGAGAGTGGATTGACAACTGGAATAAATATACCAACGCGCCACCTCTTGTTTGACCTCGTTATTCCGCTCTTTCCCTATCCATTCGTTCTTTCTTGTTCTTATCTTATCTATACACTCTTTTTTTCTTCCTTCCAAGATGAAGTCCCTTTCCATCCTCTCCGTGGCCATCGCCGCGCTGGTCTCCAACGTCTCCGCCGCCGCCGTCAAAGGCACCGCTGAGGGTTTCGCCGCCGAAGTCACCGGCGGAGGCAACGCCGAGGGCGCCTACCCCAAGTCCACCGACGAGCTGGTCTCCATGCTCGGTGACAGCACCACCCGCGTCATCTTCCTCGACCAGGAGTTCGACTTCACCGGTACCGAGGGAACCGCCTCCGAGCAGGGCTGCGCTCCTTGGGGTACTGGTGCTGGTTGCCAGCTTGCTATCAACAAGGATGACTGGTGCAACAACTACCAGGCTCAGAGCCCCAAGGCTGATGTTACATACGATAAGGCTGGCTTGAACCCTATCACTGTCAACTCTGACAAGTCCATTGTTGGTATCGGTGCCAACGGTGTTATCAAGGGTAAGGGTCTGTACATCAAGGGTGCCAAGAACATCATCATTCAGAACATCCACATCACTGAGCTCAACCCTCAGTACGTTTGGGGTGGTGATGCCATTCAAATTGATGGCTCTGACCTCATCTGGATTGATCACGTTACTACCTCCAACATCGGCCGCCAGCACATTGTTCTTGGAACCAGCGCTACCAACCGTGTTTCCATCACCAACAACCACATCAACGGTGAGAGCAAGTGGTCTGCTACTTGTGACGGTCACCAGTACTGGTCTATGTACTTCACTGGCTCCAGCGACGTAAGTTAATATCCACAACTTCAATACAGCACAAATACTAATAACAGAGCAGATGGTCACCCTCAAGAACAACTACATCTACAAGACCTCCGGCCGCGCCCCCAAGGTTGCTGGTAACACTGTCCTCCACGCCGTCAATAACTACTGGCAAGGCAACTCCGGCCACGCCTTCGAGACTAGCGACCAAGCCAAGATCCTTGCCGAGGGCAACCTCTTCCAGGATGTCAAGGCCGCCATCGAGCAGGGTTCCACCGGCGCCATCTTCGCTGCTCCCGATGCTTCCGCCAACGCTGCCTGCTCTAACGGCGTCGGCCACGTCTGCGAGGTTAACAAGTATGACAACTCTGGTTCTCTTTCTGGTTCCGACTCTAGCTTTTTCAGCACCTTCGGCGGTAAGGGCGCTGAGGCTAAGCCTGCTGGTGACCTTACTGGTCTTGCTTCCAGTGCTGGTTTCGGTACTATCTAAGTACAGGGGAATTTGGAGGATTTCGCTTTCGATGTATATAATCTCGAACTTTCGAGCTTTTACCCGACGAAAGGTATATAAAACGAGATAATAGAGACTTCATCTTGAAGATGTTGCTACCAAAAGGGCTCGCCTGTAAATACGTAACTTGGCCCCCAGTTTAAAGTGGCTTTCCACTGTCCCGTCAAGCTTTCCGTAAAAGGTCCTTTCAAAGCCTAGCCCAAGTCGCACGGAATCAGAACTTTTGTCATGTTGAAAATAGGACTTTTCAGCTTCTATTCTTGGCATCTATTTCAACCAACCAAACTAACGCGACACAGCCTTTTTACAACCTCAAGGCTGACATTGCATGCTGATCTGATGCAAATGACGTCTATTGAGGATCAGGCTCTGACGGAGCCGGGTCGGATTCAAATAACAGCATGCGCAATCTCTCTCCAACTTCTCTCCGCACTCCATCGCCGCCATGGTATTTATCAAGTTCAGATTTCTCGAGAACTTCTCATTCAAAGATTATCGCTTCGAAAGGTTCCTCATCTTATCAGATTGGCAAGCATGGGAAACAGCCTGGCTTTTCCGTTTACCCGCCATCTTAGCCAACCCCGACGTCCCGATCGTACTTCTAAAAAGCGGATGCAATGTTAGCAACGAGATCAATTGTGAAAGGGCTTGTAAATTCAGCGAACATATGTTCAATTCTTCTGAGACGTTGTGGAATTGCTTAACGATTGCAACGGTCGCGAAGATGACGGAGGGCAAAAATCCGGAGTACAGACTCAACGAAACAGAAAGGAATAGTTTGATGGACACGTTCAAACCTGGTCCGCTAGGCAACTTCTCTGACATGGCGGTGTTTGCACGGTATAGTCACTGCGCGCTGCAGTCCTGCTCTGATTCGAAGTACAAAGGATGTCCGACAGAGCTATGGGAGGGAAGGTTTCAGAATATCCCGTTCAACCTCACAAGCGTGAGGGATCTGGGAAGAATGATGGGGGAGGAGTATTGTGCCAAGGCTGATCCTGGAGTCGATTATGATATCGCGGGGCCTGGGGTAAGTATCATTTGTCATGGATTACTGAAGGCTAATGGCTTGTACAGATTATCGTGGCATATCTGATGCAATTTGCCATCGTTCTCTTCTTCGTGCTTACCTACAAGGTCACAAAGACTTGGATTCGCAACGTCTCACTTGCTTTCCTGATACCCGTCGAGGGACCTTCCAAGGCCATCGAAACTGCTTTGCGATGGCAGGATTGGGTGAAGACGAGCAGATTTGGGATGGCGGCAGGGTCCACACTTGTCGATCTCCAGGAAGCACAAGCAGTATTCCTTGCCCTCTATTCAGCAGCTACCATCGTCACTTTCTCTGGTTCACCATCCACCGGCCTGGGTAATATCACTTCGTTACTGTCATGGATCACAAACAACCTTGTCTTGAGGGGCATGGTGACGGCCGGTATGTATCCGCTACTCTTCGTTCAGCTGATACTTCACAAGACGCGCGCTCGAGATTGGTACACTCTGTTCCTTGTAATTCTCAACTGGATCCTGATATTAGTGGTCACCCAGCCCCAGGTCGTGGACACTGCATCATTGGCAAACCATCTAAAGACGTCCAATAACTTTCTCCGCTGTGGAGGTAATGCTGGACCGAAAGCCTACTGCCAGACGTTCAACACTGCAAATGTAAATATCACTGGGCAGTATTCGGACAACTATCTCTTCCCTCAAGGCAATGAGGGTCTGTCACCTTTTGATTCCAACAACACGAATACGGATCTTCGTCCCGAGGGCGACAATCCTGGGTACCTGGATCGCGATGCCAAGAGCTTTTTCAAGATCAGCTCCAACACGCAGGCGCCAATTCACATCATCATGGCATTCCTAATTCTGGATTGGGTAATCGCTATAGTAAACATACAGTATCGTAAGCCGGACACTTGGTTATCCCGCAGACTCAAAGTTTTGCAGCAACGCCTACCCTCGTTGCTCGAAAGGTTCTTTGGCGAGCGATACTTTTGGGTACTAACAGAAGCACTCTGGATCTCCATGGAGATTCTGGCTGTCGCTATGGGCATTATCGGAGTCCAGGAGTTCTTGACATTCCTTGATGTCCTCCGCTCAGGAACAGAAGGCAAAGACAGCAACGTACACATCTCAAACTGGAGTTTTGGACAACTGGTCGCAGCATGTGTGTGGTTCCCAGTAATTCTCAAGTTTCTCAGCTTGGTCATTGGTAAGCCATGGATACTCAAGTGTTGATGATAAGGCTAACGTTCCACAGATGGTGTTTTGCCAGGCTTGCGAAAACGAGTAGGAGAATTAATCGTGGTCACGTACAGGAAGGAGGATGACAAGCGCGACAGTGATGTCGCGATGGAAACACTCATACCGGGACGGCCTGTTGAGAGGAGTCGGACTGATGGAATGGAGGGGAATACTCTGACGGAGAGGCGGTCTTGGGGGAGGCAGGATAGCTAGGACAAACTTTGCGAAGAATATCGCCAGTAGCATGGATAAGACGTTGATTGGATGAAACGTGTTCGTCGCATGTGATGTTCTACAAGGGCTTCAATTGTGCGATACATCAACCCAAAGCAGATGGTACGACGTCCCGCTTGTATCCGACCGACCCGGCATCCGAGGCAAGTCCCCAGTTCAATCAACCCATTATTACTTAACAACAGCAGTTCCCGAAGCCACCAATGATTCTATCTCCAGAGCCGACATAATATACATAATTCGCCGAGAAGGCTACGACTTGGCGTGACATTTTGGGAAAGTGACGAGACTAGATGACAAAATAACGCATCACTTCTCAGTGGGGATAATGATGAGTTATTCTGGTGCCTTGTTCCGAGGACAAGGATGTCGGGAATTTCCCCATACGCCGAGTCTTCCTTCCCCATGGGAATTGTCGCTTGGGCCTGGGGATTGTCCGCTAGAAAGCTGAGCTAAGATAGTGCCTCCGAGAGGGAACCGAGGCCGGCCGAGTCAAGAAATTTAGAAGAGTGAGATGGTGATGTCAGATTGTAAGTATTGAAGAGTAAAGTTGATGATGCACTAACATCATGTCTCATCAGAGCACATTCACTGCCAATGAGGCCTTTGAACTTTCAAGCCACAAAGTCTTCAGTGGAAGAATGACCCTGTTAGTGTAGGATCACTAACGAAAAAGAGTACATCACAAGATCATCACTTTCCCAAATCATCAACCCAATCCAACGATCATTACCCAAAGCGTCCCATCCCCGCACCCATTTAATTCGTCAATGACTTTTCTTTCTCATGACCTTCTCATCAAGTCATGCATAACGTTCGGTCCGACATTGGACCAATCTTGTATCAAGAAGCCGAATAATTTTACCAGCAGAGTTTTTTCTGGACCTTTCCCTAGGCTGATGCTTAATCCGGGGAATAACAAGCTTACTTCCCCGCAACTGGAGGAGTCTCCGATGCATCATTGACACAACCCTTGTACAGCATCACTCAAAACTTGCTTTCTCCCGGCTCTTTTCTCGGCCATAAATATGCATCTCTCTGTCCAGAATTGTTCTCGTTTAAAATATTTGCTCAGACCGTTGAGCGACGAACCGTTGTAGCGGGCTCGCCTTCCCTGTCCGTTGATCATCAGAGGCGGAGTCTCCGCACCGGGGTAGCTGCACAGTGACGAGCTTACCTTCATTCACTTTCGAGCTAGCTTTGAGCTCACGATCGCCAAGGCCCTTCATAATATATAATAAACTTCATCTGTCCTTCAATTGAGCTTCTCCAGACAGCAACAACTTCATCATGTTTCTCAAGAAGCTGCTCCCGGTCCTCGCCCTTACAGGCACAGCTCTTTCCCAGAGCAAAGAAGGCGTTGAAGCCCTCGACCCACCCCGGAGAGACCTCTTCGAAAAGGATCTCTCTAAATGTCCCGGCTACAAAGCCACTTCCCACCGCTCCACCAAGTCAGGCTTCTACGCTGACCTTTCCCTCGCTGGTCAAGCTTGCGATGTCTTTGGTGTGGATCTTCCTGAGCTGAAGCTCGAGGTTGAGTACCAGACCAATGACCGTCTGCACGTCAAGATTCTGGATACAAACAATACCGTTTATCAAGTTCCTGACGATGTTTTCCCGCGTCCTGGTCTTGGTCAGTGGGCTTCGCCAGAGAATTCAAAGTTGAAGTTTGACTTTGTGGCGGATCCTTTCTCGTTTACTGTTTCGAGACGGGATAATGGGGAGGTGCTGTTCGATACGTCGGGTAGTGATTTGGTTTTTGAGAGTCAATATGTCTATCTCAAGACGAAGCTCCCCAAGAATCCTCACCTTTATGGTCTGGGTGAGCACAGCGATCCTTTCATGCTGAACTCGACAAACTACACTCGCACTATCTACACTCGCGATTCATACGGTACACCTAAAGGTCAGAACCTGTACGGTGCTCACCCCATCTACTTCGACCATCGCGAGAACGGCACCCACGGTGTCTTCCTGCTCAACTCCAACGGCATGGATGTCTTCATCGACAAGAAGGATGATCAGCAGTTTATGGAGTACAATATCATCGGTGGTGTTCTCGACTTCTATTTCATCGCTGGTCCTGGACCTAAAGAGGTAGCTAGGCAGTATGCCGAAATTACTAAGCTACCTCTCATGGCGCCTTACTGGGGTCTTGGTTTCCATCAGTGCAGATATGGATACCGTGATGTTTACGAGGTCGCTGCTGTTGTGGCGAATTACTCGGCTGCTGGAATTCCGCTGGAGGTCATGTGGACTGATATCGACTACATGGACCGTCGACGAATCTTCACCATTGACCCTGAGCGTTTCCCTGCGGACAAGTACAAGGATCTCGTTGACACAATTCACTCGCGTGGCCAGAAGTACATCGTCATGGTTGATCCCGCTGTCTACGACATGGAGTCCAATCCCGCTCTTGACTCTGGTCGCGAGTATGATACTTTCATCAAGGAGCCCAATGGTACAGACTACCGCGGCGTTGTCTGGGCTGGACCTAGTGTCTTCCCTGATTGGTTTAACCCCAAGTCCCAACGATACTGGAATGAGCTCTTCATCAACTTCTTCGACGGCAAGAACGGTCCTGATATCGATGGTCTCTGGATTGACATGAACGAGCCTGCTAACTTCTTCAACCGTCCTTACCCCGGTAACAACACCACTCCTGAGAACTTTGCAAAGGTTGACGGTGATCCACCTAAGCCTCCTCCCGTCCGTGACGGTCCTCCTGCTCGCATTCCTGGCTTTCCAGACAGTCTCCAGCCTCCATCTTCCCGTTCTGAGAGAGGCGAGGTTATTCCTGCGCAAACCCCCGTCACCAAGCGCTCTGTATCTCATCGCAACCGCGGTGTCGGAAACTGGGCCATCAAGAAGACCTGGGGCCAGAACAAGTACGGTCGTCCCGGATCTAGCTGGCAGAATGGCAAGAGCACTGGCTCTGGCTGTGGTCCTGATGAGTGCAAGGGTCTTCCTAACCGAAAGCTCATTCAGCCACCTTACATGATCCAGAACGGCGCTGGTCCTACGCTTGCTGATGGTACTACTGATACCGATCTTGTGCAGAGTGGTGACTATCTTCAGTACGATACCCACAACTTGTATGGTGCTATGATGTCCACCCACTCTCACAATGCCATGCGCGCCCGTCGTCCTGATAAGCGTGCGCTCGTCATCACACGCAGCACCTTCGCTGGATCCGGCAAGGATGTTTCTCACTGGCTCGGCGATAACCTTTCCATCTGGGATCAATACCGCTTCAGTATCGGTCAAGTTCTCCAATTTGCCTCTATCTACCAAGTTCCCGTCGTCGGACCCGACGTCTGTGGCTTTGGCGGTAACGTCACCGAGACCCTCTGTGCTCGATGGGCTACTCTGGGAAGTTTCTACACCTTCTTCCGCAACCACAATGAAATCACTGCCGCCTCCCAAGAATTCTACCGCTGGCCCAAGGTCGCTGAGGCTGCTCGCAACGGTATCAACATCCGCTACCAGCTCCTCGATTACATCTACACGGCCATCTACAAGCAGAACCAGACTGGTACTCCTACTCTTAACCCTCTGTTCTTCAACTATCCCAACGACAAGAACACCTATTCCATTGATCACCAGTTCTTCTACGGTGATGGAATCCTCGTCAGTCCTGTTACCAAGGAGAATAGCACTGAGTTGGAGTACTATCTGCCCGATGATATCTTCTACGAGTGGTCCACCGGCAAGCCCGTTCGCGGCGAAGGCGCCTACAAGTCTGCTGAAGTCGAGCTCACCGATATCATGGTTCACTACAAGGGTGGTATCATCTACCCTCAGCGCGTCGAAAGCGCCAACACAACCACCGCTCTCCGCAAGAAGGGTTTCAACCTTGTCATCGCACCCGGTCTCGACGGCAAAGCTTCTGGTTCTCTGTACCTCGACGACGGCGAGTCTGTTGTCCAAGATGCCGTTTCTGAAATTGACTTTGCCTACACCAAGGGCAAGTTGAGCATGACTGGCAGCTTTGAGTATGACGCTGGTGTCAAGATTGAGACGATCACTGTTCTTGGTGTTGAGAAGAAGCCTGAGGGAACTGACCATGCCGAGTATGATGAGGAGAACAAGAAGTTGACTTTTGTGGCTGATGTGCCTTTGAAGAAGAAGTGTTACGTTGATCTTTTCTGAGAATTGAGATGAGGTATGATCGGGTTTGATGATGGGTTGTTGTATCTAAACTTCTAGTATATAGTTTAATCTGCTTAGAAGCGTCAAGCTGTCGTTTGAAGATTTGGTCGCAATGCCGTGAATTTGAGTGAATCATAATAGTATTGCTTAGTCTGAGCTATGATAAAGAGTAACTGGCCAATATGTCTAAGCGAGGAATTGAGAACTATCACAAAGGGTTGTCTTGTTGATCATGATAGACCCCCTGGGGCGGCCGGCCTCTCCTAATCAAGCCACCAACTCCCTTATTGATAAGATTTGAAAAGCTTCTCAAACTTCTTCTTAGTCTTCTTGTCCCCAACCCAAACACTCTTCTCATTATCGACAACATCAAAATGCTCGCCAATGTACGTGGCTACCTGTCCATTACCATGAGCAGACTTATCAATAAAGACATGCTCGTCAGGCTCAACAACTTCGATGTAGTAAGGGTGCGCCAGCATCGCAAGCAGATCATCGGCTGATTCGTATAGAAACAGGGCTACACCGTCAAAGTCGACGAGTTGGTTGGAAACTGGCGCTTCGGCACCTGCGTCGGTTGGGACGATCTTCCCAGCCACACGGACCTACAGGGGTGAGCACTACTGTCAAAGCTTCGTTGGGGTAAGGGAGTAGTACTTGTTGGTATCGTGTTATACCAAACGCTGCCGCAAGAGGAGCAACCCTGGGTGCATGCTGGGTATCCCAGTACTCGTAGAACTCATCACGGGTCATGTTAGGATTACGCTTGATGTAAGTCAACATCTGCAACAAGCCCGTCTTCGAAGATGAAGCAAGAGCCGTGCCGACAAGCCCGACGGTAAGGAGGAGTGACGTGATCTGAACCATGTTGTTTGTAAAGCTTGTTGTTTGGACAATGAAGATGGGGAGATTGGTGGCTTCAAACTTCCCGGGGATGGTGTCGGGTATTTGAACAAAGGGAAGGGAGGGTAGACTGCCGGAAGAGACCTTGCAGGCCATGGCTGAATTCCTGCAACCAACAGTCACGCATCAAATTTACGTCAGACGGGAACGCCATCTGAAGAGAACAATAGGTTCGCTAGAATGTGCAACTGAGACATCCTGGTAGTTAAAGTCGAGTCCAGCTGACCTGCTCTAGACCCTGTTCCGAATTCCAAGGGTTCTTACCCGGGGTGTAGATTGGATCTGGCTAGCTTAGTGATATCTGCTGTAAGAAACCTCGTACTTTTATCATTATCATACAGGGTCTGCAGTTTTGAAATGGTCTAGACATGCAGTCAGCAAAGGGCACAGGGGTTTCGCCCCTGGAGATTTGGACCGATCCAGGGTTCAGTCAGCCTTGGCCATACTCTATGCCCATAATCTGCATAGAATAATATCTCTAGATTGAGCACTGATCGCTCATCAACGGGTACCATTTCGGCCCCCGACGGCCCGCTGTCCTCTATTTGCTACAGACTCACCCAGCTGCTTGGCATCAAGCCACCGCCAACCAACGCACCAATCTCAGCCCAAGTTCAGAGCCCCATAAAAAAGAACAATAGGAAGAAGATTCCACTAGTTCGTGATAGTCATACATTGTTTCACTTAAAAGACTTGTCACCAACACAACAATGCTTTTACCCAAGACATCCCTCGTATGATTGTTGAAAATCTTGGAAGCAAGGGATTATGAGCGAAAACAGCCGAGTAATTGCAAAGATTTCTTGTTTGGCAGCCAACTCCGATAGACCATCTGGGATGATCGCGTTGAAGAAAGACCACCAACTGGGTTTTATCATCACCCATTGTTTCGTTGGGTTTGCTCATTATCATGGCTTAATATTGTAGCACTTTCAATTTACACAAAGACAAACTTCCGGATTCATCTCATCTCGTGTAAAATGATTCATTGATATATCAAGATGTTGAAGTTATAATTGAGGTCGTTTCCTCATCTTGGCAATAACTTCAATCGATCACTTTTCGGCCAAGACAGCTGTACTCGAAGATGTCTTACCCAGTGACAAACGGGACAACGACTTTTTTACCGCCGCCCGACGGATATGAGGTCGACTTTGCTAATCCGCAGAAACAAGATGCTATCGAACATTACCTCGTTTTCGGTATCCTTGGACCCTTTGCCTTTCTGTGTCTTTTGCAGAGATTGTATACCAAGTACTTTATCTTGGGAAGTCTCAAGATTGATGATGGTACGTTCATGGCTTGTTCCTGGTTCTCGATCGTTGGCTGACTTGCTTCAAGCTCTGATCATCATTGCATGGGTAAGACACCCTTCCTGCAAGGGGACGGATCAAGAGCGAAAGCTGACAGCCTGTGAAGATCTGCTCACTGGTCATGCAGTCGGTCCAAATGTGTGAGTACTGAACCCTTCTCAATCTTGATCTGGCTAACCCCTGCAGGGTCAATCTCAATCGGCGGCCTGTGCCACCATGCATGGGAAATGCCAATCCAGGTCTTCGAGAAGCACATGCTTGTACGTTCCCCTCGCCCGAACCTATCCCTTCTCCCCGTTGTACCTACAATGTTCCTCCGCTAACAAAAGCCAGAGCTCCTACATCGCCGCGCCAGTCTTCATTATCTGCAACGGCTGCAGCAAGACTTCCCTCCTAGCATTCTACCTCCAAATCTCACCCCAGCTCTGGTTTCGCCGTCTCGTATTCGGAACCATTACGTTTGTCGTTCTCTACACCGTTATCATCTCGACTCTTCTGTTGTTTGGGTGTAACCCTATCGCTGCAGCATGGGATCCCTTTCAGTTTGCGAGTAGGAAGTGTGTTGATCATGCTGTGGTTTACATCATTATCGCGGTGGTGAATATCATTTCGGATGTTATTCTTTTTGTCTTACCAATTCCCATGATTATGCAGTTGAAGATGCCGCTTGGGCAGAAGATTGGAGCAGGTATCATGTTTGGTATCGCAACTATGTGAGTGCCCCATCTTGACTGAGAGATACTATTGGTAACTGACGAATATAGAACTGTCGCTACATCCATCATCAGAATGGTCTATCTCCCCGCCCTCCTCGGTGCTCTCGACATTCCCTGGGTCGCAGCCCCCGCCAACGTCTGGTCCATAACCGAAGCCAACCTCTTTATTGTCTGCGGTTCGATGCCAACACTCCGCAAATTCTTCAAGCGCCATGCACCGACATGGATGGGTTTCTCCTCCAGTCCCAGCGACTCGCCCATCGTAAAGTGCTCGTCAGATTTATCCTCCAGATTTGGGCTGGACAAGAAGAAAAAGAAGAAGCATACTGGGTATTCACAGTTTGACACTCTTGAGCTGGGTAATTATCCTGACACCGTTAGTCAAGAAACACAGGTTATCGCTGGGAAGGAGGGGTTGGGGAATGAGAGTCAGGAGAAGATTTTACAGCAGAGTAAGATTGCTTATACCAAGTCTTTCGAGGTTTCGCGTACACCTTAGATAGGTCTGGATATTTGATAGAATCGGTGTCTGCCTTTCGCGTTCTTTTGTCTCGAGTCTTCCGAGATCGTGATGAATGTATTACTTGTTCTACATGTCATGTCGCACAATGACTCCCTAATTGGCCATCACAAACGAAGATCTTTGGAGATGCTGATCGCGTGACGTCAACCTGGACGTCAAACAAAGGGCGCGTTTGGGACTATATCATCTTCTTGGCCCTTCAACCTCACCATTCCACCGAAAGGAGGGCAGAAAATTCATTCAAAGCTCCAATAATGCCTTCCTCAACACCAACGTCCGACGTGACCGCTGTGCATGAAAGTGCCAATCTTCCCACAAGTGATAGCGAAGGTCAACAAAATGATCTTCGATCCTCGGAGTCCACTCTTCCGCCGACGGACCGTGGTAAGGATGCTTATCTGACTTTGATGTGCTGCACAATGGCCCAGGTACCTCTTCGTCTTCCTTTCTCCCTCTAAATTGACTAACATCCTCATCGCTGCCCATCTGGGGCTACTCAGTCTCATTCGGCATATTCCAGGAATACTACTCCCGCCCCCCTAGTCCCATTTCCAGCGCATCATCCGGCACTATCGCAACCATTGGCGCCCTCCAACAGGGTGTGATGTATCTCATGATGCCCTTTACCTTCCTTATTCTCACGAAATACCCGCGGCTTCGTCAGTACTGCGGCCCTGTTGGTCTTCTAATTACAACAGCAAGTCTTACTGCTTCTGCTTTCGTGGATAGTGTTGCTGGACTGATCGCGACACAGGGTGCACTTTACTCGATTGGATGTGGGCTTTTGTTCTGTCCGATTTCGCATTATATGAATGAATGGTTTGTCGAGAGGAAGGGGATGGCGCTTGGGGTTATGTGGGCTGGTAAATCGGCGACAGGCACAACTATCCTTCTACAAGTTTGTCAATCTGCTGACTTCAATTCAGGTATCGCGATGCCTTTCGTCTTTGACGCGTTACTTCGTCGAATCAGTCTACGCGCGACCATCCTAGCCTGGGCCGGTGCATCAGCCGCAATGAGTCTGCCAACACTATTCTTCATCAAACCTAGGATACCTCATCATGACCAAGTTCAGGTCCAGCCTTTGTCCTTTAACTTCCTCCGCCATACGTCGTTCTGGATGATGCAAGCTGGCGTGATCATACAATCACTAGGATATCTCATGCCGAGTACGTACCTGGCCAGCTACGCGTCAACAATCGGATTACCCAGCATCACAGGCCCTATCCTTCTCGCGTTATTTTCAGTGGCTTCTGTGCCCGGTGGAATTATTCACGGTATGGTTGGCGACAAAACATCAGCGACGAAAGCCGTCACAATCGCATCTTTGGGAAGCGCGTTGCCAATCTTCCTACTGTGGGGTTTGAGTCTTAATCTCGCCAATCTTGTCGTATTTGTCGTTCTCTACGGCTTTTTCGCGGGCGGATTTAGTTCAACATGGTCCAACATGTCCTCTGATATCCAGAAGGATGATGCGTCCGCTGACTCAGCGCTCATTTTCGGTATGCTCATGGGTGGTCGGGGGATAGGGTATGTCTCTGCTGGACCACTGAGCGGTGTTTTGTTGCAGGCAAAAGCATCTTTGTCTGATGAGGCTTTGGGTTATGCGACAAAGTATGGGCCTATGATTATTTGTACCGGAGTTACGGCAGTGTTTGGAGCATGGGCGCCGATATGGAATGGGTTGAAAGTTGCTCTGGGTACAACTGATGGTCGCGGTCGCAACGGTTGAAACGCTTTGTCGTGTATCACCAGGTGATCAAGATGTTTTGTTGCGCCGTGTTTAATAATCGTCATTCTATTCATTCCAGGAACAAACAGTCCGAACGGGAATATTTGTAACAACCCGTTCCAATCAGGCTCATTGTAAAGTCAATCGCCATTCTGATATCGAAAGCTACCGGGTAATTCATGCGGCAATCATCAAGGTTCGACGTGTCCTCCCCGGACTTAAGATCGGCTTTAACAATCCCTGACCCTTGATGTCATAAGCAAAAAACAGTAACCAGGTAACACAGCATGCATTTCACTGTAAGCACTTTAAAAATGCAACTTCGGGCTTCTGTCTCTGTCTTATTATCACCGCTTATGATCTAAACCGCAATCTGCATCTTGTGCAGGCATCTCTTCGTCGTAGGCGTCATTGAAGCTGTGTACGTACACTTTGGAGAGTGGAGCTATCTTGAATTAATAATGTTATCCCTCCAATGGCAGTGGATCATAGACTTTGAGGCTGGGGATAGTTGCAGAGATTGGAGGTTGTGATTGGCTTTGGAAACAAGAATAACTACGCTAAACTGTCGTCAGTATTTGCCGTGGAGCCGTTCTATCGACATTGAGACGCACCATGAGACAATACCCCTCACTTCTCGCTTGGACCATCCTCAATGACATCAATTTCTTGTTTATAAAACAAAGAGCTCCCCTCATCTCTAAACATTCCCATCATCTTTATACATATTAAAAGTTATTCAAAATGCCTGTTGAATCTGCCTACGACCCCAAGGACATGCTGTTCCGCCACCTGGGACCTACTGGTCTCAAGGTCAGTGTCTTCAGTCTCGGTGGCTGGTTGACATACGGTAAGCTTTAATTGACAGCTCGAGTCTCAATACACAACTAACGAGTTCAGGCGGCACACAAAAGGGTGATATTGTTAAGCAGATCCTTCAAAAGGCTTGGGATCACGGTGTCAACACTTTCGACACCGCCGAGGTTTACGCCAATGGTGAATCCGAGATCGAGATGGGCCGAGCCCTGAAGGAGCTCAACTGGCCCCGAGACGAGTAAGCTCCCCAAACATCCCAATTTCAATCAATTGATCTAACAAGTTAGGTACGTCCTCACAACAAAGGTCTTCTTCGGCACAGGCCGCAAGGAGCCCAACACCCGAGGTCTCTCCCGCAAGCACGTCGTCGAGGGTCTCAAGAGCTCCCTCAAGCGCCTGGAACAGCCTTACGTCGATGTTGTCTTCGCCCACCGCCCCGACTACGCTACTCCCATGAAGGAGATCGTTGAGGGATTTACCCAGGTCATTCGTAACCTGAACCTTGCCTACTACTGGGGTACCTCAGAGTGGAGCGCTGCTCAGATTACCGAGGCTACTCAGATTGCTGAGCGCTACAACCTTATTGCTCCTGGTACGAATATCCACCTTCTATTATTGACTAGTGCAAGACTAACATTGGGACAGTCGTTGAGCAACCTCAGTACAACGCTCTTCACCGCGAGCGCTTCGAGGTCGAGTACGCTCCCCTCTACGACCAATTCCAGTACGGAACCACCATCTGGTCTCCCCTCGCCAGCGGTCTCCTCACCGGCAAGTACAACAACGGCATCCCCGAAGACTCCCGCTTCGCCACCAACAAGGCTTTCTTCGAGGGAACCGTCAGCGAGCTTCAGACCGAAGCCGGCAAGGCCAAGATCGAGAAGGTCCGCAAGCTGTCCGAGGTCGCCGAGCGTCTTGGCGGCAACGTCGCCCAGCTTTCTCTCGCCTGGGCTCTCAAGAACCCCAACGTCAGCACTGTGATTCTCGGTGCTACAAAGGTTGAGCAGCTCGAGGATAACTTCAAGGCCCTTGAGATTTACAAGAAGATTGATGACAAGGTCCTGGAGGAGATTGAGAAGATTCTTGATAACAAGCCTAAGGGTCCTGCTACTTACAACCGTGAGAGGACTTTGGACTGGAAGCCTTAGATGGTCTAGATATGAACAGTAGACTACCTAATGATGAAAAGCGTTAATGCTATGAAATTATAGTGATCACTTAGTGACATGTGACTACGAACTTAACGCTATTCTTGCTGTCTGCTATGGTTCAGAGGAACAAAACACATTACTAAACCGTGTTTCTCTTACGGTCGAGTCGGTGGGATGTATCATGTCCCAATGCCACGACAAATCATGGTCCGCTTTGGACTTCACCTGGTACTAGCCGATATCACAGTCATTGTAGTAAAAACAAGATTATATATGTCCAAGAACTATATACACGTTCATATATACACCATCAATCTCAACTCATCAACATTCAAACATCCTATACGACATCATCATCCATCATATCTAACATCCAGAAGGCAGAGCGAAGCTCTCAGTTCGGCCAGAGGTGCTGTACTTGGCAGCCGTACCAAGACCTCTCTTGGCGAAGCCCTTCCAGAGCTCACACTTGTTCTTACCGCCAGTAAGAGCAGTATCAGCATCAATGATAGCGTCACGAGCCTGAACCATGTTGGGGTTGCAAGGCTGCAGAGCCATTCCATCCATGACAAGCTTCATGGCAAGGAACTTTCCATCAGTGGGAACCTGGCCGTTGAACTTGGGGAAGATATCATCGTTCTTGCCATGCTTATCAATCAGGTTCCACAAAACCTCGTACAAGATCGTCGCCCAGACCGTGCCGATGGCGTGCACGACAGACATGCCGTTGACGCTCTTGTAAGTCAAGGGGTTGGTGGTCAGGCTGGTGCTGTAGGGGTAGGCGCGGATGCCTTTGGGTTCGTTGGAGATCCAGTCACCCATGGGCTTAACAGCGGCGCGAGTGTCCTTGGGTTGCAGGTGGACGGCGATGGCCATGAAGTCACTCCATCCTTCGCCCATACCTCCAGATTCACCACCCTGGGAAAGTTAGTCTTTATTCAGTAGAAGAGTTGGTGAAACTTACAGGAAGGCAGCCGGAGTTGGCAGGACCACCAGTCAGACGGTTGCTAAGACCGTGAGTGTACTCATGGATAACAACACCAGCATCAAAAGAACTGTCTCTCTTAGGAGTGCTGTAGTCCCAAAGGTACATCCTCATGCGACCAGGCTGACCGTCAGGAGGAGTCGAGAACTGCGCATTGTTCAGACGTGAACCATCCTGAGTCATAAGGATAACCGCATCGTTACCGACACCTCCAGCGTTGTTGTTGTTAGCCTGGAAGTTACCAGCCTTCTCATCGAAGCCAAGAGCATGGAGAACGTCGTGGTACTGGTTGGCGGTGTAGAAGAGCTGAGTGGTGGATGCATCGCGATACTTAGTGGGGTCTGACTCGGTCAAGGAGTACTTGTACTCGAAGGTGTAAGACTTGGAGTCAGGACGGTAGTTGTTCAGGTAGGCGCTGCCACCGGAGGGGTTGGTCTGGGCGATACCGTTGTTGCCGCGGGTGGTGGTGTAGTTGCTGGAGCCGTCACTGTGCCATCCGAATGGAGAGAAGGTAAGGTCCTGAGGGTCCTTGACAACGGAGCGAGATCCAGAAGCGGGATCGTTAACACCCCAGGGGCTGATGCAAGGTTAGCCTTTTTTCATAGTACCCTCGAAGTCAAACTTACTAGACCTCGTAAGAAGCCTCAGCGTTGTAATCAACAACACCAACAACCTCGTCAGTCTTGGCAGCATTGACATAGGTCAACAGCCAGTTATCAAGGGTGTCAGTCTCAACTCTCCAGGTAAGCTTCAGCTTTCCGTCGTCGACGAGATAAGTGAGCTTAGCCTGAGGCTTGCTGACGGTACCGGAAGTACCGGTGAACTCGTAGTGCTTGTCGCTCTTCTTGACAGCCTTGGCGTTGTCGGCCTCGACGGGAAGAGAGAGGACCGACACGGTGTCCTTGAGAGCTTCGACGGGGTCCTTCTCGTCACGCTTGGTGAGAGGACCGGGCATCTTGCCCTCGTAGAAGCTGTTTCCGTAGGAGAAGACCTTTCCGTCGGCACCAATCTGTCTGATGTTAACATAGATTTTAATAGGGCAAGAGGGGTAAGACTCACGTTGACGTTGAAGTCAGCATTGTCAACGTCAACACCGTTTACAGTCTGCTTAAAGTTGACATGCGCAATACCATTGCTTCCAACATAGTGATCCTTGGCCATGCGGAACTCAGCCTTGGGGAAGGTAGCCTTGACAAGATCCTTGGCAGTCTCAGTGTAATCAGCTCGCTTTGTAACGACCTTGGTGCTGGCATCTTCGGGAACTTCCTCCTGAGAGACATACTCTGCCATGGGAGCCAACTTGAAGGCCTCCAGGTCGATAGCACGCTTACTCAAGGGAGAAGCATTGGGGCTTCTTCGCTGAGGGTGGGCTCCGGCTAGGCCGGTGAGGCCTATAAGGATGAGGCTGTCTGAGAAGCGCATGTTGATAACGAGTGAGGATGAAAGAGTGTTGATGATGTAGATCAGATAATCCTACTGGCGATCTTTCAACTCATATATAGTCTTTACAGATAGGAACAGACAGTGTGTTTCTATCCAGCTTCCCAATCCATCCGGGACTTTTGCATGTCTTGGCCGCTTAAACGCTCAACACTAACCATTGCCCTATTTTGGGATCTATACAGGGTCTTTTGTCTGGGGTAACTGATTGTCCACGGCAGTTCGAGCACGCGATCATGAGTGATAGGGAATTTATGGAGCCCGATTACTGTTGTCCTGACTAGTGTCTTGGCCAGCATACTGTAGTGCTGTACTGCCGTTATGCTGGCTGCAGCAGGATAGGAAGGTCTGTCGGATAAACAAGAGCCGTGAATGAAACGGCTCGGGACGAACCATCATGGATTAGACGGTGGATATGGGGTCGGAGTTGACTCCTAATGAGAGATAGACTCTTTCACGAGTGGTTAGTCAACCCTCGAATTCTACGGTAGGAGTTAAGCTTATCAAGAATAATGCTAGACGATCTTCATGCTGCTAACTTATCTCCAATTTCAGTGTCAGTAATTAGTGTCACGTTGCAGCGATACGAGTAACCTTCATATCATTCCCCTTGGCACCAAGACCCCAAGAAACTACATCTCGTATAAATCACATCTTCACCGTAATAAGCGCTGATCATCAAGATAGAGACCCTAAATGCATGCAAGCGCCTTCGACGGCCCCTGCGTCGGACGAGCTTCTTTTTTAGCGAGTCATGCGCCGTAGATAACCCCTGCACGATCTAAGGACCTTCCGAGTTAGGACATGTAGGCCGGTAATACAACCTCCGTTATATCCAATTGTTATCAACTTGACCAGTTAGGTTGGGGTGCGGACAAACTTATATGCCGTTGCGAGATTTATTAAGAGGGCGATGACCCTTTGTGCTTTGACTTGCCTCTTCGAATGTCTTGGTTCCACTGGCCATGTGGTCTTGGTCAACGTTGAGGTTCTGATCGTCTAGGAAGGTAGCATTGTGCTTTGATTAGGTGCAGAACGAATGAATACGACCTTCTTGGCAAATAGTGGGCGTGTTATCATTGTGCAGTAACAGTAACTCCCCTTTCCTACCCTGAACTTCGATGTTTAAACCACAAGTAGACATCTCAAGTTCTACGCATTGTAAAGACTCTCAAAAAGAATGCGATCAAAAATAGATCATTGGAAGTAAAGGTTAACAGTGAGACTGGCGGCAGTACCAAGAGAGTAGAATCATATGAACTGTATGTTGATGTTATAAAGTAGCCATGATCGGAGGCGGATGCTGCGTAAAACGGTAAACAAGACCGGAAATGTGTAACAAATTCAATTTTGGAGAAAATAAAGTTTTTTCTACAGTGGCTTTAAGAGTGCTCAACCGATTTTAACAGATACCTTCAACTGTATTCTACGTGTTTCCTGTGGAATCCTGTGCGTTCGGCCAGTTTGGTTCTCACGGCCAAATTGGCCGGCGAGACGGGGGTTAAGTGGAGACGACCGGCGAAGTTGGTCCGTTAGAGCCTCAACACCAGAGCAAATGTTGACGATAGCTCATGAAAAACTGGCCAAATTGGCCGTGAAATCACATGAATTGCGTTGTTTCACTATCCATCTCGCCATGCTGTCAGTTATGGAAGAAGCTATATAAAGACACGAAGCGCTGCCTCTGTCACGGGCTCATCAACAGCTCATCAACCCTTTCATCATTCTAAACTACCAGACAATCAATAAACATGACCGTGAATCCCTCCCTCGCCCTGGTTACCGGCTCAACCCAAGGCATCGGCCTGGCAGTAGCTCGAGCCCTCGCCGCCAAGCACAACTACCACGTCCTCCTCGGCGTCCGCAACACTCAAGCCGGCGAGAAAATCGCTTCTGATCTTCGCAACAACGGCTACAAAGCTGATGTTGTCGAGCTCGACCTCACATCCGCCGACTCCATCGCCAAAGCGGCGGAGTATATCAAGCAGAATTACGG
The DNA here is from genome assembly GCA_004367155.1 of Fusarium clavum. Classification (NCBI taxonomy): domain Eukaryota; kingdom Fungi; phylum Ascomycota; class Sordariomycetes; order Hypocreales; family Nectriaceae; genus Fusarium; species Fusarium clavum. The sequence goes on along the minus strand of QGEC01000056.1, from coordinate 185,022 downwards.
CTACCTTGACGTTCTCATCAATAATGCTGCCGTTTTACTCGATTTTCAGAAGGACCTGACAACCTGGGAGCTCTACCAAAAGACTTTCACGACCAACGTCATTGGAACGGGTACTCTGACCCAAACCCTCCTCCCTCTTCTTCGACTCGCCAAAGCTGGTCCACCGAGAATTGTTTTCGTCACGAGCGTGATGGGCAGTCTTACCAAAACTACCGACAAGACAACCATTTATTACAACATCGATTACAAAGTGTATGACGCTAGCAAGGCAGCAGTCAATATGCTCATGTTCAATTTCGCACGTGAACTCGATGACGTTGGCGGAAAGGTCAATTCTGTTTGTCCAGGGTTGGTCAAGACGGGTTTGAGTGGGTTTCATGAATATGGGACGAGCACGGAGGTTGGGGCTGAAAGGATTGTGGAGGTGGCTACCAACATGGATACAGATGGACCGACCAGGACTATCAGTGACCGGAATGGCGAGATTCCTGTATAGACATTGTTAATTGGCTTTTATGGTACTACTTGTACATCGTCAAGCCCTGTCGGTGGAGCTGAATCCTTCAAAATAGCGGCACAGGACTTTAGCCTTAACTCCGAACCCTCATTTGCTTACAAACTGCCGTTTTCCTTCCCCTGTGATGACAACCGTATTACAATCCGTATCATTCAATGGAAATCTCGACAGAATTAGCGTTCTTCCAGACATGTCAGCTCTGCGACAAGGTCTTCACCCAGGGTAAGCAGTTTGATCTGTGAGGTTATTGTGGCTGCTGACGTGACGCGACGCGACAGAGCATCCATTCAAGCGCCACGTTAATTACTGTCGTCGCGCCCAGAGTCAACGAAAAGGTCGGCCAAAGTCGTGCGCTGGTTGTAGAACAGCTAAAGCGAAATGTACTTTTGGTCAACCATGTTCTCGGTGTCAGAAAAAGGGTGTGCGATGTGTATACCCGTGTTCTGGTTCATCGTCAATTGACCAGGCGCATCAAATTGATTCGGATTTACAAGCCCTTGAATGCTTCATGACGCCAGAATCTAATGAATCGCCCTTCAATTTCAACGACCTATTCGTGGATACCATCGCAACAACAGTTACTCTACCGCCAATGGAGCCCACCAGCGATTCTCTGGACATATCATGGTTTAACATCTCCAACGACATGCAAATCAACATGCCCATGCAATCGCTTAGTGCCAAGGGAGATTTAACCCGAGTCTCCACTCGTCTTTCGAGCTTACAGTATGCATCTCGGGTAATAATGCAGATGCTCTACGCGTTTCCCCAAATGATGCTTCGTCGGCAAACCTTTCCGCCATTCATTCACCCCCACTGGCACCAGAAACACCTCCCAGAGACCCTCGGCAATTGTATGAGCATTGCAAAATTGTTTGCTGCGAGGACAGCTGATACAGAGTCATTTTTGTGGAAGATGATCAGTGCCGAAGAGGAGCGTTTTCGCGACAAGGTACGTTGATGAGTGGATATGAAATGACGAGGCTGATATGGGTAGTTATATACTTCCTCACCTTACGAAGTTCATCTCTGTCTGCAAGCAATGATCATCTACATGATCATGGCAATGAGCGATAACAAAGACTGTATATTCAGATTATTCGAAACAGCAGAGGTACCTCATTCCAACCCACAACAAAGTCAACCAATCACTCACCATGACAGATTATCGGTTCTCACTTCCTTGACCTAACAGGAAACTACTCAACCACCGAATCCTCCTCCATATGGGCAGACTGGATCTTTGCCGAATCTCGGCGCCGCATGTCCTGCCTGTGGCTAATAATAAGCTGTGTCATCACCATCGAAAGCGGTAAAACAGGCAGTGGTTGCCATGCCCTGTACGATCTTCCTCTTCCATCGAGTAGAATGCTATGGGAAGCAAAGACACTGGAAGAATGGCAGAGTGAAAAGGCGTTCTTCGATGTGAGTTGTCCAGTCAAGGCGTTGGGGGAACTTGTTAGTGCCAAGGGCAATGTGGGGGATGTTGTGGAGAAGCAGAAGTTGTTAGCTTGGGAGATGGGGAGTGATAAGATGGCTGCCATGTTGGATATTGCTGTTGAGTTTGTATGGGGAGGGAGTTTGTGATGATATCTTTTTAACAAGTCTTTAGTCTTGATAAGTCTCAATTATCACCAAACTCCGATTTCGGCATTTTCTGATAGCCATCCACGTCATAAAAAGCAAAACCACCCTGATTACGAATCTCGTGCTAACAGCCACGTGTTGGTTTCATCTCCCGCTCCTAAATCTAAGACGCGACGTAACCTACTCAACGCGTTCCTCTGTCAACGCGATTGAGATGCTCCATCGCAATTTCAGGGTCTTCAGTGGGTCTAACTACTCAAATCATCGCTTCCAGAGCTTTGACTCGGCTCATTCGATAACGCCATTATCATCCGCATTCAACCCTGCAGCCATGGCCTTTCCAGCTTATCGACCGGATCCGTCCTACCGGGCGGCTTTATCCTCTCTCAAGAGGAAGAACTTTGAACCCACCCCTCCCCCTTCACCCAAGCGCCAGGAACGCGAACAATCCTACATCAGCATCTCATCTGACGAAGATGAACCAGTCATTCAGCGCAATTCAGGACCGAGGCTTTGCCCGGAGCAGCAAGACCTTGTCAAACTCATCCTGAGCGGTCGCAACGTCTTCTTCACCGGATCAGCAGGCTGCGGAAAATCAACCGCCCTCAAAACTGCCATCAGTCTACTCGAAGCCCAAGAACGAATTGTGTTTGTCACCGCACCAACCGGCATTGCAGCTTTGAACGTCGGCGGCATTACACTGCATAGCTATATGGGCTGGAATACTACGGACGCGGCCCAGAGCCTGAGGGCTGTCATTGTCAAGGCAACGCAAAAGAGAAGAACCGCCAATGGTAACAAGGCACCGAACCCGACTGCCAGACGTCTCCGACAAACAGATGTTCTCATCATCGACGAGATTAGTATGATTGAAAATAACTTCATCACACGAGTGGAAGCTTGTTTACGCGATATCCGTGGTGGCTCTTGGGGAGGCCTGCAAATCATCGTCACGGGAGACTTTTGCCAGCTACCCCCCGTGAAAGCATTTGAGCACTGCGTAGAGTGCGGAACCCATCGGATTGAGTGGCGCGAGAACGATCAAGGGAAAATGTGGTGTCCCAAAGGTCACGGGCCCTGGATGGAAGAGGACAAATGGGCTTTCAACAGTCCTGCCTGGCAAGCTGCAAACTTTGCCTGCGTCAATCTCCACGAAATTCACCGACAGAACGACGAAGTATTCATCAAGATTCTCCAGAAATTTCGCCTTGGTATCCCGTTTACGGAGGACGATTATGACATTCTGTTCAACCACGATACAGAGCCAAATATGGAAGAGACTGCTACACAACTGTATTGTTTGAAAAGGGACGCTGCAGTCAAGAATGCGCAGAAGTTCAGGCAGATTGTCGATCACGAACCGTATGAATACAAGGCCCTTGACAACATCATATTTCCCGAAGGCTGGCAGGGGAAGCCGGAGTGGTACAACAAACGAAAGAAATCTGACAATACTTTGGAGAAGCTCGATGACCACCGCTTCAATCCAAAAGTGGAGACGAAGGAGTCACAACTCGTCGTTCTCCAAGTCAATCTCAACCAGGAAAAGGGTCTCGTGAACGGCAGCCAAGGCTTTATCATCGGCTATGATCCCATCAATCTAGCCGAATTACCTAACATCGAGGGTCCTGACGCGGACCTCAAAATGGCGGAAGTCCGCAAATTCACACATCAATACATGAAAGCGAATCCCGATCAAGAAAAGCAATGCTGGCCTGTCGTGCAGTTCAAAAACGGATTGCGAAGAACCATTTATCCAGTCTGCGTTGTTGGTCTACAAGGCGCTGCGGGTATCAAAACCATGCGAACACAAATTCCGCTACTACCGGGCTAGGCTCTTACGATCCATAAAAGTCAGGGTATGACGCTTGACAGGGTGATTGTTAACTTGAAGAAATCGTTTGAGCCGGGACAAGCGTATGTTGCTTTGTCTAGAGCGACGAATTTGAGAGGACTGAAGATTGAGGGTGGTGATAGGAGTGATCTCTCGATTGGTGTGGGTGGGAATGAGGAGGTGCATGAGTTTTTGAGGGATATTTTTGGGGATGATTTGTATGCTGATCATCAGGGCGACACTGTTGGGTCGCCGTAGGGGAATGAGTTATGTTGCTGGTGATGCTGTCGGTAGTAGGTCATGTTTTGTGTTGATAAGGATTGTTTTTGGGTTTTGATTATGGAGTAGCGGGGGTCTCTTCCAATGGGCAGGCTGGGATTAGGAGTACCACATCTAACTGCGCATAGCAACTGCGCATAGCAACTGCGCATAGGAATTGTACGGAACTGAACAGGAATTGTATTGATTTTATTTATTAATCCACAGGATTCCAACCATTAACTATCAGAAACAGTATTTTCTGCTCTTTCTCCCCCAGTCTCTTCTGCCTCACCTCGTCTAACGTAGCCTAGTCTTGGGTAAGGAGTTGGGTATTTGTTATTCGCATCGCTTACCCAGATCGGATAATTCGGGTTCTGCGCCAATACGTTAGATAAGTTACTTTCACCAAGGCTATGACTTACATCGTCAAAGAACGGATGTTGGGCCTCAACGTCGTAGCGTTCCTGTTCCCACTCGTCTTCATGCAAATGTCGTCTCTTACACCAGATGCATCGAAAAATGGTTCGATGTGAAACAGCTTTACCACATTTACACCAGTACTACCCACTGTTAGCGAATTCTCATTTCGAGGTTGCAGAGGTACCTACCGCTCGTATGAAAGCGTGGTCATTCAACGTTTTAGAAGGCTCAGAATCATCCCCATAGTCAACACCATATTGCATCCACTCCCACTCCATCTCAGTTCTTTCTTTAAAATACTCTCTTGTCTCTTCACTTTCTTCTCCCTCACATTTTACACAAATCCATCGCTTGTACCTATCACAATCACACCTCTCATTTAAGAACTTCCCCTTCACTTGATTCTCCATCTCTTCATCGCACGTATCGCACAAACACATAATGTTACTATACTGCAGACTCCCCATTATATGTGGTCGGCGATTTGGCTTGGAGATCGCTGGTGCAGCGCGGGGATAACAGCGACATTCCTCGCAGATATTCACACCGCATTTGAGGCAAGGGAGGGCATCTGCCTCGGCGCATTTGACGTTGTATAAGTGTACTTCGATTTCTTCGTCGCCTTGGAAATGGGGACTATTGGTAAGTTCACCGGGCAGTTTGGAACCCGGCAACTTAGAGAGTGAACAGTATGGGCCTGCATAGGCTTGTCGTTGTAAGAGACCGTGCCCGTCACAGAGGGATTGACGCGTCAGATAGCTGAAGATTTTAGGGGAGTGGATATAGGCGTATGCTGAGCGGGATGTCAAGCTGAGATTGTGCAGGTCAATGGTTGAGAGCCATGGTGATAAGGAGGTGAGGATACTATACGAGGAGATCAGGTCGATGAGATCAGGACGGATATGCTCTGAAGCCATTTTGAAGAATCTTTGATGAACAGAAATGGCAGTAGTGCTGATATCCCAACGGGCTCTGGATGACTCTTGTAAGAACAACCGTCAGCGTTATGTCACGTGTGTAAGCGAATGAAGTCTGACTCACGACTGCGATTCGGTGCTTATCCTGACCTTGAATGTAACCTTGGCTTGTTAATAGCTTCGTTTAGACGTCAGATGAGATCAGCCGAGTCCAAGCGCTTATTGGCAACGAGCAAACGATTGCGACGTTCAGCGTGGCTAGACCAGCTTTTTGTCTTGGCCAATATCGGTGATTTAAGGTTTGGTGTCGTCGACCTTAGCTTGGAGTCGAGGCCCTGTTCTAAATGTCCCCTAAGAATACTATTGACGCCAAGTGCCTCAAAAGCTACAGTCAAGTGATCAACCTATCTCCAAATTTGGGTTTGTTGTCGGGTATTCGGCATACATTAGGGTCTCTTGAACGACGAAATGCCAGGTACCGTCAAGGGTTCAAGGAAGTCTTGATAGAGTGTTTATTGACAGTGGCTCTCTTTCTTGGTATAACTGTATGTCCCTGCTCGGTTCAATATACTCGTTTAGTTTATCTTAACATAGCTGTTGTCGCAAGATAAACATCACAGCACCTTCTCCCCCTCCGCGCTGATGAAGTCAGAAATCCACTCCCTATGCTTCTTTACCAAATGCGGGCTATGTCCAGACTCGATCTTCACAATCTCCGCTCCCCATCGCTCGGCCACAAATGTCAAATCACTCTTGTCAAAGATAGTATCGTTTTCGCAGATTACCATTATCTGGGGAATGTTCAAGTCCGCTGGAGTACATGGAACAATGACCTCGAATGGCCCCTTACTTTGATGAGCAAGCGTTGGGATAACTTCATTTGCGACAGTCTGGTCAATGTCGCTGAAGAACGCGTCCATGAGCTTGTCATTCTTGAGAGGTAGGCGCGTTTCCTGGCAGGAGTCAGCTTAATGAACTTTGGGTGTGACCTAGGTTAACCCACAGATACATCGTGGAACCAAGCAGATGTGTACTGTCCACCAACAGAATCATACATCGAAATGCCTTTTTGCAGAACAGGTGTCGGCGCAATGAAAATGATCGAAACAAAACCACCCTGCAGACCCTTCTGCTCTCGCTCAGCTAGCGTATGCCCATTTACAGCGACTTGGAGCGGCACAGCACCGTAGCTGTGTCCTACAGCGATGACCTTCCTTCCATTATCGATATATGGCAGGATCTCGTTTTGAATAGCCTTCACGTCGTCTTCTAGCTCTTTACCGTCGACGGAGTCATCGTAACCAGCGGAGGCAAGGGTTGGAGCGACGACAGTGAGGTCCTTTGCTTCAATTGAGGTGAGTAATTGCGAGTAGTGCTTCGGTTGGTGCCAGGCACCGTGAACAAAGAGAATCACTGGCTTTAGTTGTTGCGACATTTTTCTGCTGCTGTTAATGAGTGGTGAATGGCATGGCGATGCCAGGGTTAAATAAGAATAGGCTCAATGATGACGGTGTCCGTGACGGACGAACCATCAGGAGGATTATCTTGGCATCCTTGTGAGCCTGTCATTTCAACGCATTTCCGAACCAAACCTGTCACTTTGCATGGTTATCTATGTTGACCAACATCGAAGAATGCAACTCGAAGGATTCGGCGCTTGCTATCCCAGCCAATAGTGGGCGCAATGGGGGTTGGTGTGTAAGCACTAATACCACATCCTACGCGGATTATCGCTCAGCCTTACACCTACTTGCCCTTGAATGCGAGTTCGGAGGAGTTAATTGCAGTTGATACCACTCACATGCTAGTAAGCGTTTCGTTGCCTCTTAGCAACTTTGTGTCCCCTCTCCGTTCTGGTCCGTTAATCGGGGACGTTTCGTCAACCGGCTTGGCGCTGACACGGAACAGCGTTTCGCATCGCATCGCAACGGCTAAAGCCGGCAATGTTGAAGAGACAAAGCGCCTTCGTTTTGAGCTGGAAGAGAAGTAGTTTCAATATCATCGCTGGTTAACACAAGACTTACATCGCATCGCCTGGCGACTTCTCTGGATCACCTCGCTTTAATGCATATATAACGCCCTCTCTCCGGTCCACTTCCAAGGCATAGAACAATATAAACTCTTAAAAGCCATAATCAGGATCAGATCTGTCCTTATTGAAGATGTGCATCGTGACTTATACGAACATTTGGTGCGCTTGCGGTAGACTCTATTCCTTCACAAGAAGCGAAAGCTCGTGCCCGGCAAAAAGCACTTCAAGATGTAGTGTTAACACGAGTAGCATATCGAGAATAGCCACTGGTAAGTGTGACAAGTGTAAGGAAGAAGAGGAGAAGAAGAAAAAGAAGGCGGCTCAAGGGTCTTGATTGAGGCATGGTACTTAACAGTACTAGCTGCAGCCGACTACTTTATTCCGAATGTTAGCAACAACATGGCTACCTGTGATTAGCTCTTCGTGTTGATCACTCAGAGTCAATCACTTTAATTTAGTAATTGTATCAGTCATAACAGCTCGCTATAAGTATTACCTATGTGTCTTGTCCTAACCCCTGGCTTACTCCCTGCCTGCACAACCACCGCGACAACTTACAGCTTAAATCTGCACCAAACTTCAACTACGAAACACCTAGTCTACAATCATGTGCAAGGTCAAAATCTACCGTAACTGGTGCAAATGTGGAGACCTTGAATCCATCGACAGGAATGAATTTTACTGTGACGAGTGGAAAGAGCCAGATCACATGGTTAAGGAAGTATATGACGTTCGTAACGTTCCCGAAGAGTGTGAAAAATGCATCAAGTTGCGAGAGGAGGAAGATGAGAAGAAGAGGAAGGCCCAAGAGTCGTGATGCAGGCTTGATCCGCAAGGTGCTTGTGTGTATTGCCTTGTACACCAACTGTGGGATGAATAGGTACGCTGCCAGGCAGCTTTGTAACAGTTGGTAGCAAAACAAAGTATCGGTTATTAAGTGACTAGATCTTTCTATATAAATGGCCTCTTTCAAACTCAATCCCCTGGTCTTCTCCCTCTTCTTTATCCAGTAAACTTCCGACCCTCAGTAAGCATAACTGGAAACGAAATTCATCGAGATGTGTCAAGTCGACGTCTACCACAAGTGGTGCAAGTGCGGTGAGTTCGAGAAGGTCGACTGGGTCGAGGAAAGCTGCGACAAAAAAGGAACAGATGGCCACACGTCCGAAGGAACCAAAATCAACGTAAAGAACATCGACGGAGAATGTGCAAAATGCGCGAGCGTAAGACTCCAGAAAGAGGCGGAAGAGGCTGGTAGAAAGACAGGGCTAGATGTAGCATTCACAGGCGGGTGGGTCAATGACGATGATCTGGTGCCCCAGGCGGAGAAGCGTAGACTTTGGAGGGAGATACAGGAGGCTCAGCGGGTTAGGGAGGTGAGCACAGAGGACTAAAAGCACGGCGCATAGGTCAGTGAATGTGACGTGTGAGGTGGCCATGACAGACCGAAATATAATTTTGTGTGCCTGAATAGGTGTCTGTTAAATGCGACATGTCCAAGAGCGTAAGCTTTTAAAATAGCATGAGAGCGAGCTACACGACGACACTGGTTCTACAATGGTGAGGCAACTTTGTCAGGGTCGCATATGCAAACACAACCTAGAAAAGGCCGTACCATCGCCGAATGCCAGTGGTTCAGAGGTGCAATTTCCTATATAACAGAAAGACCGTCCGTATGCTGGAACTCTCCCCTTCCACAACCCAGTCTATTATAGCATGTTCTTTCTTTAAAGACACCAGATTGGACAAATACTCCATCATGTGCCGCACAACCGAGCGCAGGTATTATTGCCAAGATTGCGGCGATTTTATAACCTCTACCTCATTCGAAAAGCCATGTCCGGACGTTGGAACGGACAAGTGCAATCCAACGACAAGAGTGTTTAATTCAACGAAGCCAGCTTCGGAGTGCAAGGAATGTATTGCAAAGAAGAAGAAGAAGGATAAGGAGAAGCAGTGAAGAGATTGAAGGAAGCTTGCGATAAGATCTTCAGTGAGGGTGACGCAGACTACAGTTGTTTGCTTTGTGATACATCAGCAACAGAGATTGAAAGGAACCATTGGCGTCGGATTAACAGTCACAGAGCGATCACGGAAGTCATCACGAGTAGAGGTATATAAATACAAGATTTCCTCGTCTTGGTTCCCTCCTTCGAGTCTTGAACTATAAATAAAGTATCACAAAGCCTTCAAAATGTGCCTTCACAACTTAAACTATTATTGGTGCGTAGATTGTCACTGGCTAATCTCCTGGTCCCCTGGGCCGATAGTTCTGAGATGTCCCGAAATAGGAACGCTACAGTGTGTACCGCTGCTCAAGTGCAATGACTTTGATTTTCCATCGACTGAATGCGAGAAGTGTATTGAGAAGAAAAAGAAGGAAGGAAAAGAGGACGAGGGGAAACAAGGCAGGAGGAGAGTTGAGGGATCGTGCGGGACTCCGACTCGGAATCTCTAAAAGGGTCTTATCACCTTTCATGAAAAGAGGAAGAGATGTGTGAGAATCCGCACCAATTTCGTATTTAGCATAAACATGCAAGCTGTTCCATAGTTTTTTTCCAAGGTACTAGATCCGAGATGACGACTCGTCTGGGCATTTCTTCATTGTAGTCCATTGGTTGTGGATTAAACTTAAATAGCCACAATTGTAGTAAGCACTATGTTTTAACCGAGTGGCTACGCCTCCCGGATCAGCGGCGCAGCAGACCCCCGTGTAAGACCGGAGCTGACCTCAGGATTCAGGGCTAACTTCTCACGTAATGTCATCGCGACTCCTTAAAGACATCAGATGTCTCATTACTGATCTTTCTGACCGACTTCAATTTACCCACAATGTCTTTGCAAAATCTGCCGACTGAAATTATAGAGCTGATCGCCGAGAGGGTGCATCAGCTCAGCAGCCTCAATTCTCTCTGCAGAGCGAACAGACGATTTCACCTTATACTTAACTGGCACCTGTATCACAGAGATGCCAAAAGGCCTTGCAAGGCTCTATTATGGGGTGCCTTCACAGGAAATCTCACGGTTATGCAAAGATCATTGGGCCATGGTGCCAATATCCACGCCAAGAACATTGAAGACAAAACTCCACTACTCAAAGCCGTTGAGGGTCAAAGCCTGGAAGCTATCAACTTTCTGCTTGACAGAGGAGCCGACATCAATTGTTCCAACACCTATGCTGACAGCACCATGTATGTTGCCGTTTTCACCCGCAATTTAGATGTCGTCAAGCTCGTTCTTGAACGTGGGGCGAACCCTGATGCTCTTTCTTATGCAAACACGCGGCCACTGTCATTGGCTGTTGCGAGAAACGACATTGCAATCGCTGAAGCTTTGGTCAAGCACAAAGCTCGCATGGATGAGCCAGGGCCGGGGTACTATACACCGCTGATCACGGCTGTACATGAGGCCCGCTACGATATTCTAAGGATGTTCATCGAGAATGGTGTCTTTAGCACAGACAAGGATGGGTCCCTTGGAGCTGAGGGGCTGAGGCGTGCAGTTCTGAACAAAGACTACGAAGCGCTGGACATTCTCCTCAAAGCCGGTGCTGATCCTAGTAAAAACGGATGGCATGGCCGTTGTACGATCATGGAAGCTACGCGTTGGGACACAGAGGACCTTGCGATATCACTTTCTGAAAGAGTTGTGAATTTGGAGGAGCTGAAGGACAAGGATGGCGAGGGATTGTTGTATTATGCTGTTTGTTCTCGCTCTAAGCGATTCACAAAGTATCTGCTGGATCGCGGTCTCAGTATTGACGACACCAACGAGCCGGAACTGAGAGGTGCTTTCGAGGCCTTATTTTCCGATGATTCACAGTCTTCACGGTTGTAAAGCATCACTGAGTGTACCATTCACTTCCATAGTCAATTTCCCGATAGGTCTATCAATCCAGCGTTGCTGCAACTCAGCCATTCTACTAAACCCAATTGCTCTGAGCTTCCTCGGTCTCCGCAGTCTTCTCGTCCTTGTCGGCCTTCTCAGCCTCCCTTACCAACGTCCCAAATTGAAGAAACTCTTTCATGAGCTTCTCCTGCCTATCTGCCAATCTACGGCGCTCCCAATTCTTCCATTTGATTTCGAGATCCATATCTTCGATCCATTGCTGAACCTCCACCAGCTCTTCCCTCTTCTTCTCCTGGCCAACCCACATCTCCCAGAGGGTGAGGGGAGCTTTCTTGACTAGTTCATGTTTCTCTGGGGAGCAGGCTCTGCAAGGCATACAGAGGGGAGCTTGCTTTGATTCTTCCATGCTGTAAGAGTTCTCAGTTTAAGACAAGTAGTTGTAATGTGGATGTTTGTTGAGGATGAGACGGTTTATTGAGATACTATAGAGAGTCCTTGTAATTAGTAGGGATGGTGGACTAGACTTATAGGTTATTGCTGTATAGTGGCAAGACGATCAGTCGTATAGTAATCTATCTAGCATCCATTAATCACTCGACGCAAAGAGAAGCTTAGCTGTGACTCATTTCCACTTGTGTCCCTGATAGACTAGAAGTACAACCTTCTGTGAAACCAAGAAAACCTGATAGGTCCATGAATACTACTAATAACCCTTCGTGCTTCACGTATAGCGTTTTGGGGTCCCTGAATCCTCTCTTCCGCATCAACCTTACGCTTATTCAGCTTCTCAACTTCCTGGCTTCCCCTTGCAACTTCGCCTAGCTTCTGTGCCAAATCCAGCGACATCATGGCGGTGTTCAAGATCTCCTGTTTCTTAGCGTTCCTGCTTTCAGTTGAGTCTTTTACTTCCTGGAGGCTCGACTCTTGACTTTTGAGGGACTCCGTCAAGCCCCGATTCCTCGCCTCTTTATTCGGTCTGGTGATGTTCAACATGCTGATTGATGGTTTACTACCGGCGAGATCAATAGGTAGTTCTTGTATTACAATAGTTTGTTGGCTGTGTAGTTCTTTCTACTTGTAGCCCTTTATGACTTACTGCTAGATCTATATACATTGCGGGATCTCTACCACGGAAAACAACATCCTTGATGTTGATAAGGAAGTGTTTAACAACTAACCGTTCAGAAGAAGAATAGATTTATAGTAATTATTGTAATACTAGTATTATCAGTTACAATATATACCTATAGACTGGACTTTTATTAGTATTTAAGTTTAAAATCTGTAATTGTTCTTGTATTAATTTAATATGTATATTTTAGGGCTTGCACCTGGAAAAAGCTTAAAATAGGAAAACAATATTAACTCTTTGCTCCCGACCATCACTCGTATTGTCTTCTTTGCTGACATTAAAATCCACACGTGGACTGCTGCGTCGGAAATTTATAAATGCATTGAACTAAAGACTATGAGCAGTTCCGGTAGCTAAACCTTTACCTAACATGTCCAAATTTCCACTTCCGTGAAACACAACAGATCCGCAGTGACAACATACTACCACTTCTCAAATGCCTCGATTCCCTCCTTCAACTTCCTTTCCTCCTTCCTCAACTTCCCAATCTTTTTATCAAGCGTTTCCAACTCGCTCGTCCTCTTGTCGCTGCGCTCCTGCTTCTTGACCTCCTTCCTTTTGTCTTCTTTCTCCTTGATCTCGGCTCCAAGCTTCTTGAGACTCCTTTCTCGGGACTCGATACTGCTATCCACTACATATCGTCCCACCGTCTCCAGCAAGTGAGGTCTTTTCTTCTCCTTGTGCTGACAGGATTTGCTAGTCCTGCCGGACCTGCTAGACTTGCTAGATCTACTGGAGCTTTCAGATTTGGGAGCACGATCAGTACTAGAAGGCCCGGGGCTGTTTCGGGGCCTCGGTGCGTCGAGCAGGAGATTCTCTCCACCGTCCGTCCCCTGTAGAATAGGCTCCCTGTTTTCGTCGGTCATAGTCCGTGATGAAATGAATGTGCTAGATGTGGTGATGGTCATCAAGTTCCTCGCTCCTAGTGGCAGTAGAAAGCTTAACAGTTGTAGCAACTTCTTCTCGACTGGCGCTGTTCATCAGAATCGCTTGACAGATCAGAACTGTCGGAATCAGAGTAAAAATCCAAGCCAGAGCCAGAGTTTGTACCAGAATCAGACCCAGATTACGAGTGCGAATCAGAACCGGAGTCTGAACTAGACTTTGAATCGGAATCGAAAGACTCCTCCCTGTCAGAGTGTTCCGTTTCGTTGGTGCTGTCAGCTTCAGAGAGCTCACTAGACCAGCTAAGCTCTCTTGGTTTGCAATACTCCCGTCGTTGTTTAACCACCTCGATGTATCGGTAACGGTCTCTGGACGGGAAGAGCCTGTTAGAGTAAGTGAATGCCACCAGCTGTCTCGACTTCTCTGGCTCCATGATTGGACACTCTTGCCAATCTGGACTAAGTGGATGAACTTCTTCAAGTCCCATGTTGCTGTGTCGACGATGGCTGTTGATTTTAGGGTTCAAGAAACGGTGTCTCAAATTTGAGCGTGGTCGAGATTCGCGTATGAGATCTTCGGCAGGGAAGCTGAACATTTATAGCATTTAATAATTACTTTTTCCACGAGGTTTCTCTCATTGCCGTCTGATAGACTTTTTTCGAGCATCATGACTTCTTTGCTTCTACGGGGTCTTTTTCTCTGCATACCAAAAATGCCTCTCTTACTTTCTTTCGGTATTTTTCTCTTCCTTTTGGAAATGCCAACAGCCCGATAGCCGCACTTCCTCAACAACCAAGTCTCTCCCTCGTTAGGTGCCTTGTTCTACTTGAGCGACATCACTTTACAATTCATCGGCATGGGCATCTTCTCACAGGGCAGATATTCATGGAACAGGCAAGGAACAAAGAAACTAAATTGTAAAATATCAAATATCAAATATCCGAACAAGCCGTGAAGCCCCGCTAACCAGAAATCTATGCCAACCCAAAACACCCAAATTCCAAAAAGTCAGCCCATTTTTTGTGCGCCAATCGAATTAATTTCCCCGCCCTAACGAGCTTTCCACGCCAAAACAGCCAAAGGTCGAATACGCTCAATCTTTTTCTTCATTTCCCAAGAAGCATCCTCTTCACTATAACCTATCCATTGTATTTTGTAATATCTCTTTTCTTCGCCTATTATTCTGAAAACGTGATACTTGTCGAAATTTGTTGTTTGGCAGCGACCTCCGAGATTTTGCCAGTACGATAGAACGAGGTTGGGCATTATGTGCTGGAGCTCTTCTTCGCCAACCCAGATGTAGTGCCATGAGCGACCGTGATTGAAAGAGTATTTGAGACGGAACGTGACTTCGCACTTTTCGCTGTGGGCGGTATGACTTTGAATAAACGCTTGGGTTGCGTCTTGGTAAAAGTCGTCATCATCTGCCAGTTGATAATCCGATGAGAAATCGGTTACTTGTTTTGCTGAGGGAATGTTAGCGAAAAGTCTTGTTCAATTTGTAAAACACTCACTGCTGATGAACATGATGACGGTCGATCGGCTTTATGTTTGTAGTGAAGGGGAAGCGGTAGCGATAAGTGATAACAGGAAGAGTTTGCTCAGTATATAGAGATTTTATGGTTTGAAACTGTGAGTCATTTGAAGGGTAGCCCTTTCATACGATGAAGAAAAGGCCACGGAGTTAATATACTCCCCGGGCTTGAAGGCTACTCGAGAAAAAATAAAGCAAAGAATCTACCGGAGAAGAGAAATGTGACTGCCGGTCGTTACGCTGTAGCACCAACAACAATACCTTTGTCAGGAGGCGTCGACTTGGAGCATATTACCAGTTTCTAACCTCTTGTTTGAACAAAGGAAAGATGGCAAATTGCAAAAGGTGCAGTGGGAAGATGCATGCAGGCATGTGGTGGTAAGAGACCGAGTAGAGCGGCTGATATTTCCGCCTACTCCGAAAAGTGGGACTGGGTGGATACCCATGCGCTTGTAATTTGCAGAGGCCAGAGAGCAAATGCCGTTCTTGTGCAACCACATGAGACTTGTAGACTTTCTAGTTCTTTCCTTCAAGTTACGGTAAGCGAGATACAGCCTATCTCAGTCTCTGCGTTTTTGAAAGCTGTTCCCTTGAGTAACTTTCTCTGAATAAAATCCGATGAATTGCCATGGTGAGTCAAAAGGATAGCTGAGAAATGTCAGAAAACGCCACTTCACTGCCACCTTATTTCTCGTATCAGTCAGTGTGGAATGATGGGCCGTCTCATGTATCCTTGTTAACCTTTTTGTAAGCCGGCGTCATCCGAGCCTCACTCTCAAAATGAATCATCAAAACATATCAAGCTCGACACGTGATCGCTCTATGATTTTGTAAATTGTTATTTGTTTTCTTCTTATTCGGCTTGGGACGCGTCAGTCAGCTCTCATGTAGGCTGCTCAGCTGTCTCACTCACTGGTCCCTTAACATTTTGAGGCCAGTGAGATGACGTCATGACTGTTCATCTCAATTCACCGCTTATCGCGGGCGAAGGACGGGCGGGAAGCGTTGAGGCATTAGTTGAAAAGTCATTTTAGAAGGAAGCGGAAGAGGATAATAGCCCATCTGTTTTAGGCTGGTGGCATTTAAAAGAATCCTTTGTAAAAAATGACGAAATAATGATAGTGTTCAGTCGTGGTTGAGAATTTTGAAATTAGCAATGATCACAAACTTGATTCACTTGGCTAGAGCTGCGTGGTTTCTTTTCATGCGCTCAGGGAATCTGTTGCCGCGAAAATCCAAACAGTAAGTCACATTTTTAACTGGAAATTGCAAAGAAGGGAGATATTATAGATAAAAGGCCTGATTGTATCGACTTGTTGATCCGCCAAATACAATTTTCACCTGTAAAATGTCGAAGCTACAGGGTATCTAGATCTAGACCTAAATCGGTTAGCCTCTTATCGCGTGCTTTTTATAGAGGACGCCACAGCGCAAGCTCCACCACTCACTCTCATTAGCCGAATCCCGATTACTAATTCCTCTCCTTGAACAAACATCTCAAAACGCGACAATGTGGCTTACCACTGCATTTGCCCTCGCGACGATAATTGGTCATGTTTCATGCCAAGGCCAAATACCACTGACCGACGAAGCAGCCACAAAGCCAGTGTTCACTGTGCACGAACAATCCTCTGATCTCTGTGATGCTGGCTCGCGGCAATGGACGGGAACTGTTAACGTGACGGCTGACAAGTCCATGTTCTTCTGTATGTATGAGAAGAACGAGATAGAGCATGGCTGATGTGACCAGGGTACTTTGAGAGTAGGAATAAGCCTGAGACAGATCCTTTGTTATTATGGATGAGCGGGTATGTTGATGCATCCTGAAAAATGAGCTGGACTAATGCAAAATGCCCAGTGGACCTGGTGCAGCTGGGGAGATGGGTCTCTTCATAGGCAGTGGCCCTTGTGTTGTTAATCCAGACGGGAACTCAACGCGACGTCAGGATTATGCATGGACAGATCACGCCAATGTCGTTTACATCGAGTAAGTACCCGTGACGGATTCACGAAGGTTTACTCACACTTCCAGTCAACCTGTTGGCGTCGGCTTCTCGGAAATCACAGACCGAGACAACATCGCTGTGAGTCTCAAACAAGGCGCCAAAGATGTACACACTTTTCTCAAGACCTTCTCCCATTCCGTCTTTCCTGAACTTGCAGGTCGACCGTGGCACATCACCGGCGAATCAATGGGCGGGCATTATGTAACGGGTTACACAAAGCACATTGTTTCTCAAGAAGAACCGGGGATCAACATTTCATCTGCAATTATCGTAGATGGCTACATTGATGCTACACGACAGTTCATAGGCTACTATGACTTCTTTTGTCAAGATTGGGCTAGAGATGGTCGCAAGGCGCCGCTTATGATCGAGTCTGCTTGTAAGGATATGCGCGATGCGATACCAGAGTGCGAGAAGATGGCGAAAAATTGTAGGGAAGTATATGACATCACTACGTGTAAGGCTGCGAATGAAGTCTGTGAGGAGAGTATTGGGGAGTATTTTATGGATGATGTGGTAAGAGGAGGCTGGGATCCTTACGATAGTAACTGCACCTGCGCCTTCGCCTTTCACGTTGATACTAACAATCTTGCAGGTCGCCATCCTTGCGAAGAGCCTCCAATGTGCTCCAATCTCGATCACGGACCGACATGGAAATTCCTGAACAAAGGCTGGGTTCAAGAAAAACTCGGTTTTAAGCACCATCAGTTTGATCTGATTGATTTAGATACGAATGAGCGATGGGATCTTGCAGAGAATATCCACGTACCTGTTACTCGTGAACTAACGTGGATTTTGGACAATACGGACATTTCTGTGCTATTTATTAACGGAAACAACGATATTATCATGTAAGTCCCTCTAATTCTCGAAACTGATGTCTATGGCTAATGGTTAAAGTAATACCCCCGGGCAAATGAGTATGCTTGATAATCAACCTTGGAAAGGGCAAAAAGAGTACCGAAGTTTCGAGTACGAAAATTGGCACTACAGAAATGGAGAAATTACTTCATATTCTCATGGCTGGAATGTTCAAAAGGGAGGCTTTTGGAAAGGAAATGATCGTTTAGCATTATACGCTGTTGACGAAGCAGGTCATTTGTCGCCGCATCATCAACCTGAAGCAATTGGTGCAGTAGTCCGGGCTTGGCTTCGCAACTACTAGCAAGATACATACAGTTAGAGTCTAGCCTGCCTCCAGGCCTTCTCTCGCGCCATATCAACACTCCTCGCATCCTCAATAACCATATGAGCCGCCTTCTCTGCGATAGCATAAACAGTCGCTTGGATATGTGCGCTAATCTGTAGAGGCATGATACTCGCGTCGACAACCCTCAGACCTTTAACACCATAGACTCGAAGTCTTGAGTCGACGACTCCGCCTTCGATACCGGCTCGACCGCCCATGGCACATGTTCCGACAGGATGCCAGTCTGTAATCGTGTTCTGTGTGATCCATTCACCAAGGAGATTCTCATCGTTGTAAGCTGCCGCTGGAGGGGAAGCAGGTGCGCGAATAATCTTTGCCAAAGGTTCAGTGTGTACGATCTTGTTCACAAACTGCAGACACTGCTTCATGACTTCCATATCAAGCCTTCCGTGTGTACCTTCGTAGTACTTTGGGTCAATATCAGGTGACTCGTCCGCCTCGCGAGAAGACCGAACGTGAATTGAGCCAACACTAAAAGGGTATTGAAGAATCTGGAGCATGGTTCCATACTTCTTACCATCTTCTCCATTGAAGTACGGGTTCCAGTTGCCGAGGTCAAAGATGTACTCTATCTGACCAAGTTTGGAATTGCCGTCTAGGCGATGGGTGAGGATGTCGTGCTTATCGGAGTCAAACTCCGATATCTGATCTGCCTCGGTATGGAGTGTAGCAAGAGTCTCTTTTGGAACGAAGTGCGCTAACGGCACGTAGCAAAGAGACACAGGTAAGATAGTCAATGGTCCATCAGCGGTCTGAGCATATTGTTCCTTTGCAGCTGCGGCAAGACGTTCTTCCTTCTGAAGATCATCACGATTGGCAAGTGAGGGATCAACTTCAAAGATCGTAGCGAGCACTAAATCCACGTTAGTCAACACTCAACCCTGACAAGATGTAACATACTGATATGCTCCTGCAGATTCTCCCCGACTTGTAAACTCTCAACCTTTACAGCGATACCCGCGCGTTCCAAAATCTCGGGGTTCCCAATTCCCGAAAGCTCCAATATCTGCGGCGACTTGACACTTCCCGCTGAGAGAATAATCTCCCTTATCGCTGAAACAGTATACTCTTCCTCATGATACGTGAAGTGGACACCTGTGGCGATCTTGTCCTCATTGATGATGATCTCGTTTACCGTTGCGTTGGTAAGAATGTGAAGGTTGTGCGGTTCATTGATCAGATAATCCGTTGCATATGATCGTCGACCTGTGGAGGGATCGACGGCGTTTATGCATGTCCAGACACCGGTGTTTGACCCACTGAGATGAGAAGGATTGGTTTGAACACCTAGAGCATTGAGGGTCTTATGCCAGAGACCATGAGAGGGTGAGTAATCTGTTGGATAAGATATTTGAATCGGACCAGAGTCGCCCAGAGTGTCTGCATCGTGAGCAACCTCATGCTCACTCAGGACCTTTCGGCTTGGTGGGTGAAACGTCTCTGAACGTTTAAAAAAGGGCCTTACCACGAGTTAGTTAGTAGAACACCTTGATATCTCCATCGCACTTACAAAAGCCCGTCCCAGCCCCAACCTTCATTTCCCAAAGCTTCCCAGGCATCATAATCATCCCTACTAGCGCGATTCCACGCCATGTAGTTCAACGCGCTCGTCCCTCCAAGCACTTTTCCTCGAGGCCATGGCAGTGTCCGTCCACCAAGACCCTTCTGGGGTGTCGTTTCATGTTTCCAATCGTAGGATCCTCCCAACGTTTTGCCATAATGACCCGGGATGTCTACGTCGGGATCATTTTGGACAATGGGACCTGCTTCGAGGACGCCAATTGTGTAAGAAGTATTGGCTTCAGCGAGTCGGGCTGCTAGAGCGAGACCGGCTGTTCCGCCGCCTATGATGAGGAAATCAAAGGGAAGATGGGTGAATTCATCGATGGTGCGGATTGATGGTGTCATTGCGGCTGATTGAGTGTGGTACAGATTAGTGTCTCAAGTCTATTTGAAGGGTGTCAATCGCGGGAGATTCCGTGAGAAAAATAAGTACAGTCAAATCAGGCCATGCAGTTGGTTGGCTGTTTGTCAAAATGTTACAGAATTATGGTTGTTGGTCGAATAATCTCGAACGGCCCAAAAATCGGTGAGGCTTTTCCCTGCAGTTACGAGTACCCTCTGTTGGTTGCTCGCTAGCATCACTGATTGGTAGGACGTGTCAGGGGTTACCCATTGGCCAAAACCTTAACAAAATTTGTTAACAAGAGTGTAACTGCCGAGTGGAAAACAACCCCGAAAAGACAATTCATTGACATTTAGCGTAACGAGATTCTAGAACGCCTCAAAATTAGCGTCTGTCGTATGATCAAGAAACCTAAGCTTTCGCCCAGCCGGGACGGGATCAACCCCCACGAAAGTTCCGAGTCTAGCAGGGATCGGAAGCGGGCCCGAGAAGGACGACAGACGACTTGAAAGTTGTCTCTTATCTCGTTTCCCTTGTCTTCTGTGCCGATCTAAGCGCAACGCCGCAGAAGCCCTGTTCCTGTTGGTAAAAGACAACGGTAGAATGCAGGGGACAAGAGCTAATCATGCAGGCAACTTTGTTGGTTGGGAAATGTCTCTCGTAGGAATCACCCTTGAATTTCGCATCTGTCAAATTTGGAAGATGCTTCGCATTCTAAAATTATTGTTCTGGGATGGGCCTGGTTTTGCTTTTCCATGGGACGACTTCACCGATCCTGACAAGACTGGTACCGTGCCAGTTGAGCTGAGATGGCGGATGGTTTCATGTTGGATCATGAATTGACAGCAGCCAACACAGGGGTAGACAGAATGCTTAATCTAAATTGTTGAGGATCTTTTCTTCACCTGCGCTGTCACAATTCGTATCACTGACGCTGTCATCGTGTGTGAATTGTTCTTTCGTTATGGAGTTCTTGCAATCTTTGTTGATCGAGTCGTGGATTCTTTGGGTCCTCGGTCTTTTCATTGTAACATGTCGCCTGTGAGTCCATCCTTCCCGCCCTCTGACACTCTCTGACATTAAGACGCAGTGCATCGCGACGCCTGAAGCTTGGAAAATGGAGTCTTCTCGCTATTGAAGATTATCTCATGGTCTTCGCTCTCGTACGCAACCCTCAACATCCCCACCACAAACCGATACTTACAACAACAGATCAACTTCACAGGCGTCGTAGTCTCCATCAATGAAGTCGCAAAGAATGGCTCCAACTACATGGCTCCTGACGTCGCAGCGAAACTCACACCCGAAGGCAAAAGCGCTGCCATCTTCGGCAGCAAGATGACATTTGTTCTTGAAATATTCGCTCTAACAGCCGTATGGACGATCAAGGCTTGTTTACTGTTTCTTTACGCAAGATTGACGCAGGGGACGTCAATTAAGCAAAGATGGGCTGTGAGGTTTGTTTCTGCGTTTTGCGTGGTTACTTACATCGTTGTCATCTTTTTATTTGTCTTCTTTTGGTGTTCGCCTACGCCAGAGTATTGGGCTGTGCCTGTCAATCCCGACAAGAGTACGTTATTCGTTGAGGGTCTATGGATTTGGCTAATTGATGGACAGTGCAATGTGCGACGTATTATTCTCATATGATTACTGCAACAGCTTGTAATATTGCAAGCGATATCATGTTGATCTTGTTACCGATTCCCATCGTCATCAACATAAGCTTGTCGAGGAAGAGGTAAGTCAAGTAGCAACTCTCGATACAAAGTCTTGACTGACCATGGCAGGCGGATTGGGCTCTGTTGTGTATTTGGTCTCGGTCTCTTCAACATCCTCGCTGCCGTTCTCAATCGATACTACAACTTCAGCAACCCAAACAGCTACGTCTTCCTCTACTGGTAAGCCTTTTCGCCATCACGACCATAAACCTCATAACTAATATCACCAGGTACGTCGCGGAATCCGGTGTCGCTCTCTGGGTTGGCAATCTCCCTCTTTGCTGGCCAGTCCTGCGTCTTGCACTCGGTTCAAAAGGTGACTCGTCCAACCCATCCTACCCGAACCCGTCATACCCCGAGAACTCGGCTCGTCGAAGAACACAAGGTCGCAGCAAGCCATCTGTTTGGGCAAAGCTGGAAGATGAGCGTGTGCCTGAGCAGGGAAGTCAGATTGAGCTTGTGGATCAGAATCCTTATTATGTGGAGGCGAAGGCGAGCGGTGATACACATGAAGAGAGGGCTAATGGACGCATTACTGTTGTTACCAAGGTGGAGGTTAGCGAGGGACGACTGTAGATACAATATTACTCTATAACATCCTCTATCGCGTTTAAGGCACAGAATATCACGAATGTGTTCGAAAGACTTGAAATAGAGTGTCCATAGAAGCTGAAGTGTGCATCACCAAGTCGCTAGCGAAAGTGCCGGCATCTCTCCACCCTCTTCTTCAAAGTCCCTCAAGGTATCACCATCGGTTCCGCTCTAACCGACCCTGAAAAGCTCGCTAAATCTGCGCAGGTCTAGCGTAGGCGAGTGTGGTTTCATCGCCGAACAACCTGCATGAGACCCTGGTTGAAGGAACAAGCCACCAACATGGGGGTCTCAGCCGCTGAAGATTGCCTCTCCGGCGAGTACTTTCCGGTGGGAGCGGGATGACATTAGAAGGACATGCATGTAGTTTGCTGTTAATTAACGCTTTACTAATTGCGGGTTCTTCTGTAACAATCTGGACCGTCTCCCAGGATCAGAATGGTTCAACCAACAGATCATTGTACTGTAACTCCGTACAGGGATCCAATCTGCAGTCCAGTTAGCCAACAAAACACCTTAAGTCCCCTCAAACTTTGTCTGCAGCCTTCCTCCAGTGGCTTATCCTAATTTCTTTTCCCTGTCGCAATCATGTCCCTCTCTCGCGATTCAGAAGCTGTGAACGAGAAATCCGCAACAGTAACATCCTCCCACGACGATGCTTCTTCCAACCCCCCAGCACCTCTCTCAACATTTGGAAAGATCAATAACCGCATCGAAAACCTCGCTGGTCTAGAAGCACGTGGCATTCAACGCGTCCTTCCTGAAGAACGCCAACCTGCCTCAAGCGCAGCAGATCTTCAAGTCGCGCTACTATGGTTCAGCGCAAACCTCTCCTTGAACAACCTCGCCACGGGTCTTTTTGGCCCGATGGTGTTTGGTTTGGGGTTTTTGGATAGTGCGCTTCTTGCTGTGTTTGGGACGATTTTGGGGGCTTGTTCGACGGGGTATATGGCGATTTGGGGCCCGCAGAGCGGTAATCGCACGATGGTATACTCGCCTCTGCTTGTTCAATGAGTGTTGACTGACTTCATGTACAGGTCGTATTGAGGTACTTCTTTGGGTACTGGCCATCTAAGATCCCGACGTTTCTTAATATTGTTCTCATGGTCGGATATGCTACCATTGATTGTATCATTGGTGGACAGGTCCTGTCGGCTGTCAGCGGCGGTACTATGACTATCTTGGTAGGCGTCATCGTCGTTGCTGTAGTATCATGGATCGTCGCTGTGTTTGGTATGAAGATCTTCCATACATATGAACGGTAAGCGCACCCATCGATCAATGACTCCCAGCTTACTGACATCTTCAGGTATGCTTGGATCGCGCAGGTCGTCGTCCTCGCAGTCCTCATCGGCGTCGCTGGACCCTCGTTCAACGCCGCAGCTCAACCCACCGTGTCTGGTCCAGCGCTCGCTGCCAGTCGCCTTTCTTTCTTCACCTTGTGCTTTTACGTCCCTAACTCATGGGCTGCTGCTGCCTCTGACTTTTACGTTTACTACCCAGAGCGTACATCTCGTCTCAAGGTGTTCCTCCTCACTGTTATCGGTCTGACGATGTCCTTTACCCTTGTCTACCTCGTCGCTATCGGTCTGGCTACTGGTCTCATCAACAACAAGGACTGGGCCGACGCCAACGCCATCAGTACAGGTGCTCTCATCGTAAAGGCTTACGATCCACTCCACGGCTTCGGACGTTTCTGTTCTGTGGTGATTGCGCTCGGCGTCATTGCCAATAGCACACCGTCTCTATACTCAGCATCCCTCGGCTGCCAAGTCCTCGGTCGCTACACCAAGGCTGTGCCACGTTGGGTTTGGTCCACAGTCCTCTCGCTGATCACTCTCGTCCTCGCTATGGCCGGTCGCGAAAGTCTATTAGTAATCTTCCAGAACTTTGTCGCTCTGATGGGATACTGGGTCATGTTGTTCATCTGCATCGTGATTCAAGAGCATTTGATCTTTCGCGGCCAAAAAGGCTTTGACTGGACCGCTTGGGAGGACAAGAACTACCTTCCTGTCGGTTTGGCTGCCTTTGCAAGTTTCGTTCTGGGCTGGGTGGGAGCTATTCTTGGTATGTCGCAGGTTTGGTACGTTGGTCCTGTGTCGAAGGCTGCTCATAACGCGGACTTGGGGATGTGGTTGGGCTGTGGGTTTGCAATTGTTACGTTCCCGGTGTTTCGATACTTTGAACTAAAGGTGTACGGAAGATAATCTCTAGTCAGGTTGAAACAGGCTGAGTTTGTAGGGTGCTTGTTCTGGTGTTCATCAACGGATACATGGAAGTTCCTAGATACACTTCTAGAACAATAGAATCGTTGTCAAAGATAAAGACCGTCAGAATTCGAACACAAATCATCTAGTGACGCACTGTTCCCTCCCTGTTGCCGAACCACCCACCGCTTCATACGTCGAGCCAAGCTGACTCTGCACAGTCGAGCACTTAATATCCACTCACACCCACCCTGAACAAAGAAGGATCAGACTCAATCCTCTTCCTCAGTGGTCCCGACTTGAGCTCATCAACATCCCACTTAGCCCACACGAATCGGCCATGAAGAAACTCGGCTTCTTCAGAAGCTGCCCAGACGGCAAAGTCGCCAGGCAATTGAACTATGTCTGTCAGCTTGATAATAATATGTAGGCGCAGAGTTACTTACTATCGTCCCATTTGAAGCTATTCTCATCAGTGAACTTTTGGAAAGACTCAGTGTAGTGCAGTCCTGGTTCGAAGGTGATGACCTGCATCTCATCTGAGGGAACCGTCATGCCAATGTGGTTCATCATCATTGTGACAGCGCTTTTGGTGGTGGAGTACAGAGGGATGGGCACCGAGATGGGAGTGTCATGGATGGCGATCGTGGAAAGGTTGAGGAGGGCCTGATAATGTTAACTTGGAGGCATATGTTGTTGGATCTGGATACTGACCAACTTTCGAGAAGGGTTTGACTCCCTCTGCTTATAAAACAGACTAGCCCAGAGATATGGAGCAGCGACGTTGACGTTCAAACCTTCCTTGAATGTCTCAAAGCCAAGACCAAGAAGTGTGTTGGGCAACCACATACTAGCTGCGCTCAAAACAAGAACATCAACAAAGATGCCATCCTGCGCAAGCTTGTCCCAAAGCTTTTGAGTAGCGGCCTCATCGGCAAAGTCATTGACAATAGGAACAACTTTCACACTGGGGTATTTTTCACTAATGCCAGCAGCCGCCATGTCCAACACGTCTTGTCGACGACCAGTAATGATGATACGGTCTGCTGAAGCAGCAGCGAAGGACTTGGCGATACTGAAGCCAACGCCTGTAGAAGCACCAGCGACAAGAACAGTGTTCCCAGCTTGGGAAAGCTCAGGGCGAGAAGGTGAAATCGCTTCATATGATTCGCGGTGGATCTTGGATATGAGGCTGCTACCAACCTTGTTGGTTTCGGTGTTCCCCCATGGATTGTCTTGGGGTGAAGTAGTTTCGGCGGAAGGCATTTTGATGAAAAATAGAACAAGTTTTAAGCGTGTAGTGTAAAGTGTGAGTAGATCGATGAATGAAAAATAAAGAAAAGGCTTTTTAGGCGAATGTACTTATAGTTTTATAGATGAATTGGAGGCGTTCCCATCATGATGGATTTCCATTCGTACGGACTTTGCGGGTGAAGCTACTGTTAAACTCCATCGCGGGCAGTACTCAGTGTACAGCTCGCCAAAAAGCCGCTGCAAGGATCGATCCAGTACACAAGGCGCTGAGACAGCCACCAATATTCCCGCCAAATCCCCGCAGAACCCGCACCTTTCCGCAAGATAGGTAAGCTGCACACGTTGTCTTCAATTGCTGACAACTTCTCATCTCCAAGAACCCGCAACCTCCCGCATCAACAAAATTACAAATATGGCCCCAGTAACGAAGACTAAGGCTTGTTTCCCATGTAGCAGCGGAAAGCGCAGGTGCGACAAAGCACAACCCGCATGCACCCGCTGTAACGACAGAGACATCGAATGTCGCTACCCTCCCACCAAGCGAAAAAGACCGCACGCTTCCGCAGCAGATGTCAGCAACAGCTCAAACAATTCCAACAGCAATGAAGGACCTGCAACTCTGACCAACATCGCCTTCTCGTCGTCAGCAACCGATTTCGTTGATCCGCAAGAGTGGATTAGAAGTCTAGGAAACTTGGGCGCGCCCCAAGATGACAGCTCCAGCTCTTCAGCGTCAACAAGTCAAAAGGATGCGACGCATTTCTTTCTCAAGCCCGACACATGGATCATCCGACATATTCCCTTCACAACACCGACCTTCCCCAATGAGATATGTATGAACTACGTGAGGGGTATTCATGACTTCTTTGGTGAATGGGTGACAAACTCGCATAGTTCATTCATGCATAGGCAGTTATACGCAGATTCGGGATATCCCGCAGCTATCCAGGATGCGTATGCCTGCGTTGCTTTGCATAATACTAAGAACGCGGCGAATGAGAATGTTATTGACGATATTTTGGCTTCGAAAATGGCAACGCTACTGAAATCCTACACCGAAAGTGATGCCAGCAACGAAAACCTGGACATACGAGAACACCTCTCTCGTACCCAGGCCCTCTACGTCCATCTGGTACTATCCCTGTTCTCATCATCGATCGGAGCCCGTGCGAATGGCGAACAACAGATACAAACTCTTATATCATGGACCCAACAGCTCTGGGAAATAGCCCATCATGATCCAGATATCTGCCAATCTGAGAATCGTGATGGTTCAGCTACATCTGCGAACGCCATTGTCCTAGACGCGATGTTCGACGGTGATACGACACCTCGTCTATGGCGATCTTGGGTTTTATCAGAGAGTATTCGACGAATATGGTTAATGGCGACGTCAACTATCGGTGTTTACTTGACATTGAGACAGAAGTGGGCGGAGTGCCATGGAGGGATTTACTTCACATCCCGGAAGGATGTTTGGAATGCCAAGTCTGCGTCTGGTTGGGCTGCAGCCTGTCGTAAAGGCGATCCATTGTTCGTCTGTAGCCTCGAGTGCGAGAGTTTGTTCTTAACTGCAAAGGCATCTGATGTGGACGACATGCTTATTAATATGTTCACAATAATGTGGGGTGCAGAAAGAGTTGAGAATTGGGTTGAGAGGACTGTTCAGCCGGGGCAGACTGTCAGGGTGTGGAGAGGTGATGAAAGCAAAAGGTAGAGCGTCGATAATGGCTGTTACCTAGTTCTTGATGTTGATTGATATACGGTTTATATAAAAGACTCATTACCATCTGATTTCCAGCAACCAAGGAATAGAGCCCCATTGCTACGACAGCCGGCATCCAGCACGCTTCTCTCGGATGATTCAGACGTAGTACCAAAGACTTGGTTGGATATTCATTGAATAAGCTTTTCCGTCCAACGGCTGGTGAATGAAACTTTATCTTTGACGGACTTAAACACAACGCCGCATATCAAGAATCTGCTTTGGAATGAGCGCATTGGCAGTGAGTCATCGTCTTCACGAGAGTATAAATACTCGCCTTCCAACCTCCATTTCCTTCCTTTTCCTCTTCCCTCATCAATCTCTCATCTTTACCAACATGTCTCAAAACTCCAATTCCGACGCCGAGAGCGTCAAGACCGACGTTCTGCTCGCCATAAAACACGTGCATCTTGCCAACATCATCAGCCGCGAGAAGAACCACGAGTATCGCAAATATCGCCTTAAGGATGGCGTGTGCCGACTTTGGCTCTATGAAACTGCACATGATGGTGGAAGCTCTTCCATAACGTAAGGCGTTTACTATTCTTTACTCACCAGAAACATTACTAACTTATTTCGCAGACATATCGCCGTCATTCCTCCCAATGTCCGCCACGAACCAGGCGAAGTCCCTACTGATCCTCATGGCATTGGCAATGAATAGTTCAACGCTGGAGTTAAGGAGTCCAAGTTTGGATATCCCATTCTCGAACTCTACGAGCTTGTGAGTCCGGTGACTCTGAATGAGATGAAGGCGCGCTGGGGGTTTAATGGTGCACCCCAGGGGTACCAATACATGAAGCCGGAGCTGTGGGAGGATCGATGGGGACAGCAGGGTGACAGGAGTGAGAAGGTCAAGCAGGTTTTTTAAATGATACCCCGGGATTGGTACATAGGAAGCAAATTTGCTAGAGGGAAATAACTATTGCATTATTCTCTGTAAGGATGTAGCCGAGTTGCTATTGAATCCATTTATGCTGTCTCAACCATGCCTCACACATAGAAGGCCACTTCGACACTGGTAAATCCTTATCACTACTCAACGCAAATCCATGAGGCGCATCAGCAAAAACGTGCAACTCCACCGAAGCACCACACTTCGTAAACCCTTCCGCCAGCCGATATGCGTTGACAACTGGTACAACAGGATCGTTGTTAGAGTAGACGATAAACGCTGGCGGCGCAGGAGAGCGAAGCTGCACATCAGGCTGCACAACATTGTAAAATTCCTGTTTCTCCTTCGGTGGTAGTGGTGGTTTGTTTTCGATGATCTGACGGCCGACTGCGTTTGTAGAAATCGGTCCGTAGCCAAGAATCGCGAACTCAATCTGCGGCATTTCAGGGTCGGGTGATTTCCAGACGTTTGGATACTCTGCTAGAAGCGCAGCACCGAGATGTCCGCCCGACGAAAGACCACAGATGCTAATACCATTCTGCACAAGACCACTCTCGGCCATGATCTTAAGGGCTCTCCTCCCATCGTCCAACGGCGCCTGAGGACCCGTCTCGCTATTCGGAAAGCGATGGATAAGAACGAATGCGTAGAAACCAAGCGTGTTGAACCATTTTGCGACAGAGATGCCTTCCTTCATGAGCATGTACTCAACGTAGCCTCCACCTCCAATGATGAGAATGCCGCGGCCGTTGGACTTTTCGGGTCGGTAGCCTATGAGATATGGGGTGTGGACTTTGGAGACCACGCCATCTTTGAGGGTAATTGCTTCGCCGAGGGGGAGGGGGTCGTCTAATAAGGGCCAGGTTTGATCGAGGTCGTTCAATTCGGTTGGTTTGTTGAGCACGCTTCTGCGGTTGCCTTCCGTGGGTCTGTCATTGAAGCCCGAATGTTCCATTTTCTTTGAACTGTAAAAAATTGGAGTTGTTGGGCAAGTGAAGTTGGAAGTGATGCTGTGTTGTTTTGTGCGCGGGGATAAGGCGCGACTTCGCCGGATCATCAGCCCGAGATGCCGAGGTTGGGGGTAGAGAATGGAGCAATAGCTTGGGGGCAAACAAAATACAAAAGTGAACTTGGGGATTCAGACAGAACACTAAATAATTCTCCCAATATTCATGTTTTGTGCCTTGGAAAACGGCGGTGACAATGGGACTTTTGAGCAAAGCTGTAGCCGAGCGGTTTGTAGGTATAGCACTGGGACGAAGCTACCGACAAAGGAAACAGGCATTTACAGAAATTATAGTACTAATTATAATCAATCTCTTATTATTTGTGTATAGTTGGAAGTTATGTGCTAGCATTGAAAGACAGGAAGGTAGAGGCCTGACCAGCAGCCTCTTGATCCTGAGCAATGTTGTTCTGCAGCTTCTTGTTCTCCTCCTCCAACTTCTCATCAACATTATCACCCTGTGCCTTCTGCGCCTCAAGCTTCAGAATGGTAGCAGTAAGCTTCAGCACCTTGTTCTTAATCTTGCCTCGCTGCAAACAATTAGTCCAATCCCGTCTCAAATCTAATAAGCGTGACTTACCTGGAGAGCATCGGCCTCTTCGCCAGAAGCTGCCTCAATAGCAGGATTGAACGCGTCAGTTTCAGCATCATTGGCGATCTGATTGACACTGTTCAGAAAGTCAAGGTCGGATTTCTCGACCGTTGAGAGGTCGGTGGGGAGACCGCCGAGTTTTTGTAGGGCTTCTTGTTGGGCGTTGCCGGCTGTGCTGCCGCTGATGGAGAGGTTGTCGTAGGAGGATTGAGAGAAGACGGCGCGTTTCGAGAGGGGTGCTGCGATGGCGGTGGCTGCGAGGCCGAGGAGGATGGATGTGAACTTCATGGTGTTTTGTTTGTTGGATGAGGCTGTGGTGTTTGAATGAGGATGTTGTGGTTGAATGATTGGAATTGAGATAGGATGAGTTGTCAGCGCATTATAAACATTTTCGAATATCTCAAAACAGGACTCATACCCCGAACCCTCTTGCAGTTCATCCCGTTTCTTTCTCAGAATGACCCTGTTGAAGCAGAAAGCGCCGCCATCAAACGCTGAATCCTCGTGGTAGATCATGCTTACAAGCCAAAGATGAAGCAATCCAGAACGGATATTGAGTCTTCCGGATACTCAAGACAGTGTCCATTGCCCTGTTTGGGCTTCTCAACCGATTTGATAGGCCGACATACGTGCTGTCTGGAGTTGTCCTGTTACAAGGAGGTATCCCTGCGTCGCATGCTGTTTCATCGCGTCTTCAGTTCCCGACAGGTTTGACTGGGGTTATCCGAGCTGGCGGTACGACGATACGCGCTTTCATCGCATCGAATTCATGTATCGTATCGCTTCAACCCTATTGGCATAAAGATATACGACTTGTTTCATTCTGATCAATCCTCCAAAACTCACAATATTTGCGGCTGACAGCTACACAACCCGCTTCAGCTAGCCACATTGCTACGCTAGCAGTATTTGGCGCTTGTTGCCCTGTAAATACCCTAAATTACGGGTCACCACGAGTCAGTAGTTCACCCGAAATCTCTCTTGGGGGAGTTATGAAGGCCATAGATGGCTCTGGAACAGCAGTGGAAACGGTCGGAGGTATTGACTACATTCACATACAGGATGCGGATAGCGCTTGAGTGAGAAGAGGGCGTGATCCAGGCCTATCCAAACAGGGACCGCAGATTATTCTCCTCCATAACATCAATCCAATGCACCGAAGCCATCCCAGGCGTTTCCTTATCATACTCGTCCCAAATCTTCTGCACGAGCGTCTTGGCCACCACAATAGGCCGCGGCGGCAACAGCGCCTCCAAAGCGTCAAGTCTCCCAATAATGAAGCATCTTGCCTCGACAATCTTCAAGCGTGATTCGGAAACGGTGGATAGCCGGTCGATGTCCTCTTCTGCTTGGACAAGTTGGCCAATGTAATCTGACAAGCCGCAGTGTTCTGTAGTTCCGAGATCGAAGGGTGATGGTGTTGCGAGAGGTACGGATTCTTGTGTGGAGGAGGTCTCGGGGGGTTCGAAGCGGAGACCGGTGCTGGCGGTTATACAGAGGAGGGGTTGGGTCATTTTGCTTCCTGAGTCGGCGGGGAGTTGTTCGATGAGTTTGGCGAGGCGGAGACTCAATGGCGTAATGCACTCTTCCCATGGGATGTGCACATCAGCTGGACCTGTCAGATGGTCTGGTAATCGCAACAGAACTAGCTCTGGGAATGTTTGGTAGATGTGGATTAGACCAGCAAGTCGGTACGCCTCGGCGACGTTGACAAGGTGTCGACATGGTGTTTTCTGATCTCCAGTTTCGGTATTCGCAGGCGCAGACTCAAAGTCCAATCCCAAGAGCTTCTCCTCCAAGGACTTCGCTTCGTCGATCATTTTCAGTGCAGTTGCGTGGTCGCGTGTTGCGAAGGGGCCGGGATGTTTGACGTGATAACGGTAATTTCTACAGAGCCTCAACGTCTGAGTGAGTAATCGCGAGACAGTATTCGATACACCTGTCCACGGATGCGGCATGTCGTCGACGACAGGATCGGTTGGTGCAGCAGTTGGATACTCATCCACACTAATATCCTCCACCTCCTCAGCCTCATACGAGATGTAAGGGTTCGTATCTGATACCACAGAAAGTAGCATCTCGCAATACGTCCAGCTCTTGTTGAAAATATTCAGCAGCTTCCTCTCCTCGTCGGTAAGTCTTCTCTTTTGCTTGTTGATCCGATGAAGGAGTGCCTTCGCCTCTTTCAAGAACGGTATGCCCAGTTGTGTCGCGTTCAACCAGCAAATGCTCGTGCCGATACAGAAAAGACCATAGATCAGACCCATGGGTACGGTATCGAGATTTGGTGATGATTTGACCACGCGGAGTTCAGCTTCGATGACATCTGTGGCGTTCTTCATCATTGAGATAGATGTCTTCTTCATGTGTGGCATGCGGGAGGAGAGGTAGGCGGAGGACATGCTTTGGAGGCTCGTTGAGACGGCTTCGGATGTGGACCAAAGGGCGGTCGCCATCATGCGGTTAGAGTTGGTGGGCGAGTCATACTGCGACCAGAGAGAACATACGTCACGGAACCAGTATTCGACGAGCTGTGACGATAGGTCGGTAATGGGTGGAGGAAGGAATAGTGTTGAGTAGTTTTGCTGCATGGGAAAGAGTGCGAGTTCGTTGTTCTCCGTAAATTCCTGTGTCGGCGTCAAATCCAAGGCATCAGGTGTCCAACCAAACTCCATTCCCTCAACAGGAAGATCCATAGAAAACTGCGCCATGAAGTCTTCGGCTGGACTCAGTTGCGTCTCCTGCAACTGGACATTCTGACCAAACTCCATAGCCTGTGATTGCGGCGACGCATCAAGCATGAATTCTCCAAAACTGCCCTGCTCGCTCGGACTAAATGCTGAACTTGCTGTAGTGAAAGACGACATAGACGCAGTATCGATCTGTTTCTTAGGCGGTCTTCCCCTGCGCTTTTTGACCGACGGACATGGTGATGCTGAAGGTCGAAACTTTTGATCGGCTAGTTCGGCTGTTTTCTCGTGCTTCGTAGACCAGCGGAGACCGCGTTGATAACCGCCGCATTGGACGCCGCGGGAGATGCAGACGTTGCAGTCTGGTTTTGCTTCATCGCATTTGAGCTGGGATCAAATGTCAGTGGTGTTGGTGAGAGTGAGGATGGGATGAAGTACGTGTTTGTTGCGACATGTTAGACAGCCTGATCTTGACCGGATGGCGACCTTTTTCTTGGCAGCGGGCCTACCAGCCGAGGAAGCACCTGGACTAGACTCCATTCTTATTCGATGGTACAAAGCATTCGATGAGCAGGTTATTACGCATAGAGCTGTGCGAAACGTGCTCAGACTCGCATGTGTGAAGAGTCATGAATTGAATTGAATGGGATTGAATTGCCCCTTCCCCGCAGAAGTTGAAGGGTAAGGGTAATGTGATAAGATTGGTTTAGCGCTGGACGCTAATCATCGACCTGAGGTTCTATTTGCTACGCTGTGATGCGCCCTTCGTCCGGGATTTGAATTTGACTGGGCCTGTCAAACCGGAACAAGACAAATGTTCGGGAGGTTTGCCGAGATTGGTGATGCTTACACAAAATTGATCCATGTCCTTGTGCTAGACGATCAGGTCTGTTCACAAATAAGCTTGTTTTGATTGATAACGTTTGTGACGCCAGTCGACGCGGAACACGCGGAATGTTCCGAGGCCGATCAATTGTTAGTACATCAATCTAACCAAACTCAACATGCCTCGGCGAATCTCGTCTTCAATCAATCTCGGATCACGCTGGTTTGATTATTGGCCATTCAATTGCATGTATACAAAGCTATCAAATCATCTCCGCACTCCTTATTGCTTCGTGGTTCCCAGCTTCTTCTCTTCCATTGCGAGTTCGTCTGTCGCTTCCGAAAGTTCGGGTCTTTCGCCGAGAATGATATCGAGTTCCTGAACAGATTTGTCAGAATTCGGAGGAAGATATGAGAGTATGAGACTTACGGGGCCTTGGAAGGTCTTCTTTCCATAGAGTAACCAGTATCCTATCAGGAAGATGGCGAAGATGCCAATGACTGCCGAGACGTAGTCTAGATTTGTGTCAGTCTTGATTGTAGAAGAAAATGGGAAACACGTACTCATCAGGCTAGCAGTAACTGGTAATACTGGTGGGAAGCAGAAGAACTGTAAAATCGTCAGCCTAAGCAACATCAAGGGTGAAGAAAGCTTACGAATGAGGTGATAAAGACATAGAGTACCGCAACGGAGTTGATAATAAGTCCTCTGATCCTTCCAAACCTCCACGGCGAATCATTTCCCTGACAATTCTGGAATTGCGTCAAAATCCCCCTTCCCCTCACAAGAAGCGTCAAAACAGGAATAGCATACGACATGTTTAGCAAGATCGTACACGAAGAAATGAAGGCATTGAACGCAACAGTAGGTCCAAGATAGAGTAGTCCAAAGATCGCATTGAATACCCATGTAAGCACAATCGTTCGAATGGGTACTTCCCACTTGGGATGGATGTGGCTAAAGTATGAATGATACGGGACGCCTTTATCACGCGCCATAGCGTATAGGAGTCGACTTGCGCTCGTGATGGACCCGTTGGTACCGTGGATGAAACAGATCGCTAGCATTAGGGTTAGGAATGTTGTGCCGGCGCGACTGTTGGTTGATTGGAAGATGAGTTCGACGATGGGCATGCCGGTGGTTGTGGCGACGATGCTGGGGAGGTCTGTGAGGCAGAAGAGCATGACTAGGACGAATATTGTGCCTGTTGTTCCGCCCACGCCGACAGCGTATACCATGGCGAGCGGCGCGTCGCGAGAAGGTGTCGGCATCTCTTCTGTCATGTGTAGGACGGCATCGTATCCGATGAGGGATAAAGCGGACTGGAGAAGACCCAGAATCCACGCGATGCCGTCGTTCCAGCCTGTTTCGTTTTGAAAGGTTGCGAAGACGAACTCGGGAGAGGTTTTGTCGGATGTGGAGAGGAGGACGACGCTGGCGACGAAGACACTAAGGATGGACCAGTATACTAGAGATAAGTCAGTTGTGTTCGCTAGTTGAAGGGACAAGAGGAGACGCACGAGCTAGGTTGTTCCATGCACCAAGGATTCTGTTTCCGAATGTCATGGACAGAGTACCGAAGGTTAGGACGGCCATGAAGATTAGGTATGTCTTCCATGCTGCCACAACGTAGTTTCCGTTCGAGGCTACAACGCAAGCTGCGGAGATGAATTGTGCTTCGCCAGGTTAGGCTGCGGTTTGGTGGAGATGGTATGCAGACACTCACCTGCGAAGAATCCCTCGGTCGTAACAAGAGTAAGCCAGCCACAGATATTGATGTACCCAACAGCAAAACTCTGCCCATTATTAGTACTCACATCACCATCGCCGATAGGGACCAAACTCACCATAACCTTTTTCCACCTCTCAGTAGTCAGAGCCCACTGGAAATGATACTGTCCGCCAGCAGTCGGCCAAATCGCCGCAAGTTCACCCAGACTAGCAGCAAGACAAAAGTTACACAACACACAAAAGATAAACCCGTATAAGAACGCAACAGAGCCACCGGATGGAAGAACAATGGATAGACTTCCTGCTAGACAAATCCAGGTACTTCACACATCAGAACAAAGTCACAGCGGTGGAAGTGGGTAACGCACTTGAGAATGGCAAATGTCATTGCTACCATTGTCAATTTTGAGAGACGGGGCCTGAGGTGGCCCTCAGATTGGGATTGCGTGTGGCCAGACATTGTTGCTTCTGGTATGCTAGTTACTATGCAGAGGAGCTTGGGGAGAGGGTTGAAGAGCGAGGAGACGAGTTGTATATGTTCCTGGCTGCCGATCAGCTTCGGCTACGGTTGCGGAGAAGCACCTCCTACAATTACTAGTCAACGGTCGAGGCAGTGCCTTATGTGAATTAAGCATGACGCTGACTTCGGCGAACTAAACTAATCAATCAGACTGTACCCAACCAGCATCATGTCTCGGTTATCAGCATCATAATTCAAATAAGAATATCACTTGACAGTCAATCATAAACGTAATAACCTCTTCTACCCCAGAATCAACGCCCGTCTGGTGGCGATCGGTTTCCAGATCTTGAAACTCTACTTCCCCGCGTTACACTAGCTTCATTGAAACAGAAATATCAGTCTAAAATTACCATTTTGAGGATAGTTTATGTCTTCCCCCGCATCATGTAGGTACAAACTATGATTCGTGCCGTCTTGCCACATGGTATAGTATGGCTGTTCCCGAGGGCCAAGAATCGATCAGTCGTGTTTAAGATGGGAATTTTCTGAATTGGGTAATTTGAGCCTTGAATAATTCCTCAGGTGATGGCTCTCTAATTATTCCATTACTGGATAAGGAAGATTTGAAGACTACTAAAGGATTGCAGCATCCTGTGAACCTTTGCGTGTTTATCTTCATAGTTGTTGTCGTGGGTTAACTGAAACGCGTTGACGTGATGCTTCCTTGAGATTAGGTTGAACAAGAATTGACCCAGCTGCTGGTTGACAAACCTAAATGAAGGTCGCGAAATGTTCTCAGGTGTATGATAAGCTCTGGAGTTTAGTCTTGATGAAAGACTATCTTGCATCAACTTTTTGCTCTACAAAGGATGAAAGAATGTGAGGAAGACGTTGTCTCCAGCCCGTTCGTTTGGTTCACAGGACAGCAATTGGGAAACAGACATTGCACTGCCGTCCTGAAAATGAGAGACGTCAATAGTATAAAGATTCCCCTCAATAGAAGTAACAGAAAGAGGATTAACGCTGATGAGTGCATCATGACCACAGCTAGAGGGCATTTCTCATTCTTCTGTTGTAACTTACCCGGAAGCTATTCCGAAAACCTGGTTTGCTATCTAATCTATATCATCTTATCAAAGGGATAAGGGATAAGATAAGGAAGTTTACAGTGTGAACAAAGTGGCGATCTTGACATACACTGTCCATCAGATAAGATAACGGATAAGATAAGACGTCAGAATCCGTCACAGCGCGTTGCACCTGTCCAAAACGAAGCGTTCCACGACTCTGAGAGATGGAGACAGAATATGGAATAATCACGTCCTGGTCAGTGCGAAAATGATGTCTAGCTCATCTGGTAAGAGTGTTCCATGCCACCAGCCAGCGCGAGAACAAATGAACGCGACGGTGTTGGAGCGGGTCTCATCAATCAATGCAATTAATGACCGAAGTTCCATTCAGGACTCTCAGGGTATCAGAAGAATTGGCCCTTGAGGCATAAGAGACGAAATAATCCGGTCACTTTATGCCAGTTTAGACCAACTGTTAGGCTACTTTATTTTGATAACCTAAGCCTTGAGGACAATTCTTCTGTTACCCACCTGAGGACTCAATGTCGCTTTGCCAGGCTGGCCAGGACCCATATTGTCAGCGCTAATGCTGGCTGCCTACTAGAGCGCGGCGCCTTGAGGAGGGGAGAGAATACTGGCCATAAAGCTGTACGATTGAGACTATGCAAAAAGAAAAACAGGTTTGCGTGCATTCAAAGTACATTTTTGGCGAGGAACATTCGCTGATTGAAGCCCGTATTCACGAAGAATTAAGCGCGCCTTAGGGTGCCAGAACAATTGGCCCAGAGCATGAGAGACGAAATAATTTGGTCACCTTATGCTAGTTTAGGCTAGCACTTAGGCTGCTTTATTTCTATAGCCTAAGCCTTAGATGACAAGTCTTCTGACACCCACCGGGCGTGGTGGGCGCTGCGCAGCCGCTCATTATCTCAAGCGGGGCAGTGGGCTTACTGCCTAAACTGCCTGCTGGACCCCACGAAGCTCAGGCAACAGAACACAAAGTCAGAATCTCAAAGAGGCGCGGTCTTGTTATAAGAACAATCGATGGCTTCACAACACATCAACGCGAATATTCGTCGCTAGTCTGCTCTTTCTGTTGTCCGTCACTATGGTCTCTTCTGCTGCGGCTATCGCCCCCGAAATTTGGGACAACATCTGCTCCCGCCTCACTCCCCCGACCCTCGCAAATCTGCGCCTAACATGTAAAACACTCCGCATGTATTGATTTGAAATGTACGACTTGATAACTGACCTTCAAAAAACTCAAATAGGTAAAACACTCAGCACGATCGCGCTGCCATGGAAGGTCAAGACCATCAGTCTCGAAGCCTTCCTCGATCTATCAATCGAATATTTCATCAACATCGCCAAAACACCCTCACTCCGTACCCTAGTCCGCGAAGTCACCATCGATACCCGCGTGGACCTCGACTGGAATTATAACTGTAACGACGAGTATCCTATTCCCATGGCCTTCATGAACGCTCTGCCATACCTGAGATACTTCACCAACGTCACGTCGCTGCATATCCGCTTTGAGGAACATTGCGGGAATCCTGAAAATGATGCTGGGTGTGATATTGATGAGACGTACGAGCTGAGGTACAAAGTCCTCGATACGATTTTCCACTGTGCCACGGGAATGTGGACGTTGGAGAAGCAATTAAAGATTGACGAAGTGTTTGATGCTACGCGAAGGGTCTATGATGAGGATGCTGAGAAGTGCGATTATAGTGACCAGGATCTTGCGTTCACTGGCGCTTGCTTTCCTTTGAAGGAATTGACGATTGCTAATTTAGCTGACTATTCCGATTATCGCATTGAAGGATCAGAGGCGTGGAAAACTCTCATGGCTCTACCAAGTCTTGTCGATCTCAAACTTTTCATCACGACTGAAGAAAACGAAGCTGCACCGGAGAACTCGATTTATCTTACTGAGAAATACAACTTCTTCGACTCTCTTCCCTCAACCTGGCTATGCCCCGATATGACACAACGTCTGAGGGTGCTGTCACTGTACTTCAAAGACTACTGGGGCTGGTTTCCGGTTATGGACTTTCGCAACTGCGGCGAGGAGTTTCCCTTTCCTCAACTCAAGGTGCTTGCGCTGGGCAACTACGTCTTCACCCATGAGTGGCAAATTGAGTGGTTCTCCAAACTCGGAAGTGAGAATGGTAGTGGAGGCTTGGAGGAGTTGTACTTGGATGATTGTCCTATTCTTCACCATGCGCGCCAAAACGATGTTTGCGAGGGCGGATATCCTGACACCGACGCTATCGTAAACTCCCGCGACTACGATCCTAGCGAGCATCAATTCTCCATTAGATGGTACAGTGTTCTCTCTCACTGGAAAGATTCGATGAAGGGACTCAAAGTATTCCGCATGGGCCATGGACCATGGTGGGGTCACCAGAGTGAAACGTACACCACCATCACCGACGATCCCGACTACGCCGACTTGTGCACTGATGTATTGAGGTATCGGCTTTCTCACAACGTACACAGGAACTTCGCGTATCCAGCCACTGATGAGTATGTTCACAATTGTGTTGATTTGAACTGTACGACTTGATGACTGACCTTCAAAAA
The DNA here is from genome assembly GCA_004367155.1 of Fusarium clavum. Lineage (NCBI taxonomy): Eukaryota > Fungi > Ascomycota > Sordariomycetes > Hypocreales > Nectriaceae > Fusarium > Fusarium clavum. The sequence continues at coordinate 145,535 of QGEC01000056.1, read as the reverse complement.
ACTCGAATAGGTATGTTCATATTACTGATGAGTATCGGCGTGAACCAGAAAAATGGCGCCATGGAGAAGGTCTTGACCACAGGAGGGAAACCAGGTTGACATATATTGACTACGATATTGGTACGGGACCCTTGTTTAATTGTGTTGATTTGAACTATACGACTTGATAACTGACCTTTAAAAACCTTAAATAGGTACGGGACCCTCGGCATGGCTTGAAACGAGAAAGTATGAGTGGACAAAACAACAGGAAGATCTTGAGCCAGAGGAGGGGACTGCGAAGAAGGATGATGCCGCATGGGATGCGATGATGGCTGCCATTGAGGATAAGAACCGGTTGACGTTTGCTGAGGAGGTATAGCTGTTATATATGTCAGGTCTCTGCTTTCAACTTTCCCCCGGGACTTACTGGCCCTGTCGAGGAGGTGTGGTTGTGGTTGTGGTTGTAGGTTGTTGATGGTGGAAGGAAGAGGAAAAAAACCGGATGGAAGTAAGGAAAGAAGGGCATTTATGCTGTACCCAAGCCTTATGTAGGGCAGGGCAAAAGAACAAAAAAAAAAAAAAAAAAAGTCATGCCCCGTACAAAGTGTAAATATCATCAAAAACCTTATCTGATCGAGGATAAGAACAAGCCTTGAACGAGGCACAGGAATGCGGCCGGAAGGGAGAGCGTTTTGCGCAGTAGCCTAGGTAGATAGGGTAGAGCAAAAGAAAAAGAAAAAGGGTTTACGTGTAAGCATTGGAGTCACGGTGCTTGCAGAAACTGTAAATTCGTCGAAGAAAGCCTATCCTGAACGGTCGCGTGCAATTGAGTCATGATGGTTCATAGGCAAAATCATCGAGGAAAACTATACCGGCTCGTGCGAAGTATAAGAGTGCGTTCCTATCTCGCCTTTCCGGCCAGTCTCTTCCCCTTACGCCAACAACTACCTACCCATGCCCTCTGCGGTGTCACTTGAATCCAGTCACATCCATATTCTCTGTTACTCTAATCCTTCAAGCTAGCTTTCATCCCATCTTTACTCATACGGGCGGGCACCCCACAACAGCTATTTACTCTTGCACACCACACATACACAGCACAGCACAGCACAGCACAGCACAGCACAGCACAGCACAGCACAGCACAGCACAGCGTAGCACGTACCGTGAGTTGCCCTAAGACTTTGTAATCCTCATCTGATCATTTCTTAAATTTAACAAAGTATCCTAAATTCAGCAAAGATGGCCCCACTCAAGACTAAATCTCAGTCTAAGGCTGCTGTCAACAAACGCCGCGCTGTCCGATGTGCCCCTGAGCGTGCGACCACCACCTCCTCCGCCGCCGCCACCACCAGCCAACCTCCCAACCGCTCAGACTGGATTCTTCCCATGAACGATCCATACATGCAGCAGATCATCGACGGCGTCAAGAACTACGAGTTTCGCAAATACGAGATGGAGGGTGTCCAGCGCATCTGGTTCTATCGCACCGCTCCTCACTCAGCCATCACCCACATCTGCCCAGTGAACGAAGCTGTCACCAGAGAGGACGGGCCGCTGCCTGAGGATGGCCTTGGAAACAAGGAATACAACGAGGGGCACCCGGACTACGAGGGTTGGGACTACGCATATCGCATCAACGAAGTCTACGAGATCAACACTGCCATCACTCTGGAGATGATGAAGAACGAGCACGGGATGAAATGTGCCCCTCGGGGCCGGGTTACACTCCACGATTCACTGAAGGCACAGATTCGCCTTGAAGATCAGACCAAAATTCTCTAAGCTTTAGCACAAACATAATGACTAGCTAGTAACGTGACGACGACTAAGACATGAGTCGTAAATATTTATAAAAGCTTAGACAATGTTTTGTGATCTTCTGTGTTACGTTTTATCTTCCTACGCAATGCCTATAATAAGCAACCTCGAAGACCTTGAAGGGACGGTAGAAACGGTGCATCAACTCCCTTTCTTTCTTGCTTGACAATGGAAAAACAAATGTCTATTGCATGCCATATCTCCTCTCACCATGCACTGTGGAGTTGTTCGTACGTCTTCAAAACCGGCTATTCTACTTGCTTAAAGACTCTGCTCCCAAATCCAAGTCGCTGGACTGAAATCAACATTATGATTTAACTAAACAGCTCACTTCATGTTGGGATACTATCCAGTTTGGCTCTTGCTTTTGTTGTTGCTGGGCGTCTGATGAACGAAGTTTTGGATCATTTTGTAACTCGCAACCTTCTGGAAATCGTCATGGACGAGCAAGTTACTATCAGTGGTGTCGTTCACAAGACAAAAAGAAGCCCCAGAAAATTGTTCCTAGCTATGTCTAGACTATTGCCAGATTGACTAATTGCTACAATGTCCATCATAAATTCAGAATGGTAGAGGAGTTCTTAGGAGCTCGGCAAGAGTCTGGGCATTCTTCAAAATGCTATCGCGAACCGTGACGACTTCGAAACGCTCTGGCCTGATGAGCCCTGCCGCTTGTTCGAGATTACAGCAACTGCAGGTAACCTGTTCGAGAATGGAACGAGACAAGCTGAACGGACAGCCGATGTGCTAGGTTCACGTCCATTCACTTCTGACGGAACAAGTGGCCGAGGACTGTTCTCTCAGCACGTCGCGCCTGGCAGTGCCAAACAGGTGCACAACTCAAGTGCCCCAAGTCTCATTCCTTGACCCACCTCACTATCATCCTTCTCTTTCTTCCTCTCCTCTTCCAACCTCTCTTCTTCCTCACAACATCACACACCTTTGCTAGCTTGACATTGTCGGCCTCCTCACTCTATCACGACTTGGACTTCTTGGACTCCTCAGACTTCTTGCACTTCTAGCACTTCTTGCTCTTTTTGATCACTATTTTGACCCAAATCTCAACATGAGTTTCCTTCCCAAGATCCCTACTTCTTCTATTAAGAAGTACGCCGGCAAGGCCGCCAAGGTCACCAACATTGCCAAGGTCGCCAAAGTCGCCAACATTACCAAGGTTGCCAAGGTCGCCGACAAGACCGCGAAGAAAGGCAGTATCCCTGAAGATGCCACCGCCTACAATGGCGGACAGGACCTTGAAGACGAAGATATCTTTTGGGTAAACGAGCAGGAGGATTTTGAGACAATGCTTCATGCCGCAAAGAACAAGCCCGAACCTACCAAGACCGAAGTCAACGACCTCATGGGCGAACTCCGAATGATTGAAGAACTTCGCGACGCTACCGAGGACTCATACAAACACCCTGACGTTGTCAAGATGGAGAAGTATCTTACCGAGATCAACAACAAGACTGATCGGGCTCAGCGACCCGAGTACCCCTCGAACGACATTGAAGGACATGAGGGACCGTGTCACCCGGATTGTGTGCAGTGCCAGTTGGAAGCGCAGGTGTATGAGAAGGCGCATCGACACGTGGTGGAGTTGTTGAAGTTTGTCGAGCCAGGAATGATTCCTGACCAAAAGGGCTTGAAGGAGCTTATTGAGAAGTACATGTGAGAGAATGCAGGATGGTTGTACAGTTGCTTTGCACACGCCTATGAGAGAGGGCAGGATATTTGGAGAGCTGCTTTTTCGTGGACACTACCTCTGCAGGTCACTTTTGCGAAGAGGGAAAATGGCATGAATGCATACGCCTAGGAGGCTTGAGAGAACATTACTGTTGGCACTACGAATTGGGTCTTGAGATTGTTTGGACAGAGATTTGGAAGAAATCACGAGTGTCCTTAGACTTAGCATTCTGGAAGAATTGATTTGCCTTTGCCTAGCTGTGTATAATTGTGATCCATGTTCTAATAACTAAGCTTCGCACTTACAGAATGTTTCCAATGTGAAGTTTAGCTGAGGAAGGGGCAACCCTCGAAGGATTGTGTTCTATTCTATATCCCGATTGATCAGGATGGACTTAATGGGAGATCCCATCCTCCCAATAATTCCCTATCTCGTCTCCTTTGACCCTTCGGCAACAACTCGGTGGCGATAAAGTCCTTAATGAAATGTACGCCTGGTCCAGTTTAGGTGCCGCTCTTGATGAAGCCCAATCTATAGCCCGGTTCATGACTTCTGAGACGTTAGTGGTGTTCTTGATATGGGCCAACACAGAGAGGCCCTGACTTTACTGTCTACTTGGCTTCAACAACCCCCAATCCTGCTCTCGACTCGGTATCAGAGTTGTCGATGCTACTGCTGTTTCTACTCGCGGTCAGGATTGAAGTGCGCATAGAGGATCGATGATATCCCTCGATGGAACGCATCCGCCTTCGTAGAACATTCACCGCGAACATTAAACTGTACAGGAGCTCACGTGGCTCGTTGCCTGGCTTTGGATATTCACTATGTACAGCAAGAATTAACCATGTTCCGAAGCCCAAGACCGTGGAAGTGCCAACGTAGTGTAAGTATCTCCCTTTCCAACCTGAAATCTCTTCTTCTTTCCTTCCTCCTCCACTCACCCTCACACCCACACCCACCTCGCGGACACCCAACTCTTACACACTCACCCAACAACACAACACCTCGACCCTAACACCAATCGCAACGATGTCTGCCACCAACAACAAGAAGCCTGCTACCAAGCAGCCCGCCACCAAGCAGCCCGCTACCAAGAAGCCTCGAGAGGACTCTGACTGGAAGATGCTCTACAACCGCAAGGATCGACCTTTCTCATTCGACCCCGATTTCGACTTCGAGGACGAACCCTGGGATCTATGCGAAATCCCTCTCAGCAAAGAGGAGAAGGAGAACGCCACTGAGGAGGCCATCGCTAAGCGAAAGAAGGCCGAAGCCAAGAAGAGTTTTATCAGGGAGGAGGATCGTATGGACTACCCTATCGAGGGCTACTTCCTGAAGATGAAGGATGGTGTTTATTACCCGGACATGACGATTGAGAAGTAAGTGGCTACCGAGAACGACTTTGAGGACTTTTGACTTGGATTGCAGGATCTGGCGATGACAGTGGAGGAGAACACGAAGGAGTATAAGGGAGGACAATGATGAGCGCTGGACGACCCTTTTGGGCAGCCTCTTGAAGAGAATGCGAGCTAGACAGTGATACCCGGGTAACTAGCGACCCAGATTATACTTAGGACTGGCCAGGAAGGATTAGATAGAGAAACTAGATAGGATAGTGGAATAGATTTATTCTACGAATTGCTCAGCTCTCTGATAGTGAAACCTGATCTGAGTTGCAGTAAGATACGCAGTGTGTTGTTTGGAAAGACGATATGATATCTATCGCTCAGCTACGGCCGCCAAATGGCGGTGCTCAGTCTCAAGCCAGAGGCGACGTCTCATACACACGAAACTACTGACAATTACGAGTTGACTCTATGTCTACTTCCAGTAAGACCGAAGGGAGCTTCAGTCATCATCACGACACGATTTATCCAAACACTCGCTTACTTGAAGTGAACTTGCAATTAATACTCGATGCTCATACCAAGCATCTCTTGCGGTATGGAAAACACCCAACGCGCTCAACCAAGTTCGCGCCTCTACCCTGAGACGCCGTTGAAGTGGCTGCCTATGAGCGGAAGCTTTGGTCCGAAATTAGTTACTTACCTGAGTGAAAGTCTCAACTTCGAGGTATATCGCGAACGGACGAGAGGAGAGCGCGGTTCTTCGAAGTGGGAGTTGCCAGTGCTCAGCCAGCTGCCCCTCTACCACGGGCTACGTCAAGACGAAGGTATTCCTGAACATCAACTTTCTCAAGTGTAGTCTTTTGAACATGCCCGGAGTTCATTGTCTTGTTCCATACGGAAACAAGCATTGAGTGTTGAACAGTCCTCCACACATCCAGTGTTCCATATCAACCCAGCCATTCTGCCACTGTTCGACTGTTTGTTTACGTCCCGCAACTCGGAGCTCTATGATCGCAGAAGTGCCAGATGGCTGCCTTGAATTAGTGTCTCAGTCACCTTGTGCCCCATCAACCCACCTGGCACTGCGAAGGACGAAGAGCCTCCTCTAGCGTATCTCTGCCCCAGACTTCTGGTGTTTACAACCGCAACCTCAACCTCAACATCACAAACTCAGCGAGAATTCGATCCTTTCATCCACACTCAGCGATACCACCAACCTCTCTCAACCCTTCTTCCGTATTTTGCGATATCGTCTCTTTTCTTGTCAGAGCATCACCTTTCATCCCTTTTACCTACCTCTCGATACCCGAACCCCCTACTGCGAGCGCGACCCTACTGTCACGAACCTCTACCATCCTCACGAGCCTTCACAATGTCGAACCCTACCCCCCAGAAGACTGTCCAACCCCATATCGCTCTCGGCGACGACATGCCTACCTTCAACCTCGTCCTCGATCCCTCCCGACGCGTCAAGCACCCCGACCACGTCTACACCGCCGACCGTAGCAAGAAGCTCAAGACCGACCACAAGGGAAGTAACCCCGAAGAGAAGCCCGTCGAACCGCCGACCCCAGCTCAGATTGAAGCTCTCGACAAGTATCACGCTGATATGCGCAAGTTCGCTGAGGATGCCCTGCCTGAGAGCAATGGTCTTCTCGTTCCTTGTGAGGATTGGTTCTGCACCGATCGTGGCCATAAGAGCTATGATCTTTCTCTTGAACTTGCTGACGATGAGCAAGGTGATGACAAGCAAGATTACATCAACAGCAGACGTTGAGACCTATTCTCTTTGATCTCGCTTCCTGGATTTTTTCTATCCCGTTGACCCTAGGCAAGTATACTGAAGAATCTGTTGTCGAGGCCACGAACTAATATCTTGATAGAAGGTCCGGTTTTGATCACTCACTCGATTTGTTGTCTTTTCCTCTTGTGCGGAATGGTCAGTGTCTTTCGGATCCTCACAGCTCGCGCGCTGACATCCTGGCATCAACAGACTCCGAGACCTACCCGCCCCTTATCCTTTTCACATCCTTTTTGGCCTTCTGTCTCAATTACCCGGGCGGCACGATTTGTGTAAGCATCGCGTCTGATGGGCAGATGCCCTGACTCGTCTCGATCATTTTTCCTATTGTTTTTGTCTTGTCTCTTTGGCGCGCAGTTGAGTGTCGCTCTGGGTCCTCAACATTTCGCACACTGACAATGAACCTTGGCAGAAACAGACGCTGAGACCTCCCCCTTTCCCCTGATCTTTTTGCTTTTTGCCTCAATCGCTGGTCGGTACGTGCTGCTCAAATGCATTGGACAGTTTGCGAGCTAATCCTTGGACCAACAGTGGTAGAGTTGTGACCGAAACACTACCGGTGTCGGAAAACCTTTACCTTTTGCATGTCTCGGCTTTGGACGGTGAAGCGACTTTGACGAAATTATGTTGAACGAGGAAATGGAGGTGTTATCAGGATCTTGCTTGTTGATATGACACCCTTGTTTTATTACCCCATCCCTGTTGACTTAGTATATTAATAGTCTGTAACAAAGCTTTGATTAAAGTCATGTAGTCAATTGAACCGTTTGTGTCAAATAATCACTAATCACTATTCTCCCAGGTCATTCCCAGACGCGTAAGCACTATCTTGATCGTGCAATACAGAAACTAAAACTCCCAATCATGTGTTGGTGCCCTCATCTCGTCCGAGCGTCCGAGCAATATCGGGGTACATGACGCGACCGTTTAATGCAATGCGACCGTTTGAACTAACGGAAGGTAGAATGGTACAGTAGCAATCTGTAAAATTACGTGTCTTGGTCGACTAGTCGAGATGGAGCTAACATGGACCAGGTTCTCGCGACCAACAGAAACATGGTGGAGACACAGCACAGGCGCTGCCGCTGCAGAAAGGAAAGTTTGCAGGGAAAACCCGAGCTGTTGGCTCTAGTATCATGTTCCATGCTAAAGTGCAACGTTCGACGGTGGAATGCATGGTTGAATGCATGGTCCTATGCAGAAAGGACCCATCTCTTGACATGGAGCTGTTCAGTTGCGGGATTAAACATATCGGTAATTGTGTTATTGTCACTGTGAAAACCCAAGCGAGCCAAGACAGCAACTCCATTATCAGTTCAGAGTCAAGCTCTAGTCTACGATACTACTTCACTACTGCAAGTGTTGTTGCGTTGTTTCAGGGGAGTCCATGATCTGCATTGTGTCATTGTCATAACCGAATCCTATAAGATCCCTGGCCTGCCGTCGGTCTCCGTCTGAAGTGGGTAAGAGACCCGTCTAGTCGGCTGCTCGAGTGGACCAAAGTTGCAATCGCACCACGAGTGCTTGCACATGTCTTCCTCCCAGCTCCATGCCGGTACTGGTCCTATCACACCTGCCATCACACCATCACGTGCTGAGCTAAACAACTGGTATCTACTGTCCAGATGGATCCTCTCAAACGGCCGTTGTTGAACTAAGTTTTGATAAACCCTTGCTTGGCTTCATTTACTCTTTGCCCCCTGACGGTTGTAGCCGTTATGGAGTCGTGCCGAACCGATGCTTCCGCCGTCAGTTCATGGTCCGTTCACCGCCGCGGCAGAGATGAATTCCTTTAAAAAGGTGGCGCAATCGTCAAACTATAGATCCAGTTTATAGTTCAAAGTCTCTTATATTAAAAGCAATCTCTATATATTGATCCTTCTCCATACCCGATCTGGTCATATTCTTCGAGCCTTATACCCAAACCTCCATATAGCCCATATTCATCTTCCTATCACTCACAATGCCTCACAAGGACGTCCCTCTCCGACCTGTAAAGCTGGCCTTTGACCCAGTCGGATCAGACACTCTCGGTGTTCCAGACCTTGACTTTGCCTCTCTGTTCCGCGAGGAAAAGGTCAAGGAGGATGATCCTCTCGTCCTCCATCCCCAGGATATGGGTGTCCCATGGAACACTTCCCTCCCTTGGACAAGACAGTCCAAGCACTGGGCGTACGCTGAAGCCGAAGGATATGATCTCTGCAACGCAATCAGTCTCGATAAGGCTTCAGAGCGAGGAACCCTTCCTATGGAGTTGATGGATGAGCGTCGCAAGTGGAAGATCGACGAGCTTGTCGAGGACGCTTTGTCCTGCTGCGTTTATCTCTATCCCACATCTTCTCCCAAGAGGCTGGCTCTCTTGACACAATCTGTGCTACTTCTCTTCCTTCACGATGATGTTATTGAGCGAGGAGATACTCAGAATGACACCACAGTCGTGGATGAGTTCCTAAGCATGGCCCCCAAGAACAGACATCTCAAGAAGTTCTGGAAAGAAGTGCTTGAGTGTGACCCCATTCTCGGACCCGATCTGCTCTACGCTATCCACGTCTTTGTCCGCGATGGACGTGTCAAGTCTCCTTTCAAGCAAGACAAGTACGCCACACTGGCTGATTATATGCTTTACCGTCGCAATGACGTTGGCAAGACGTAAGTTGTCTCTCAGACGTTTTTGAAATTCCTTACTAACTTTTACCAGATTTATGATTGCTGCTATCCGCTTTGGCTGCGGCGTGCACCAAACTCGTGAGGAGCTCGCTCCTTTCGACGAGATCGCGGACCTTTACGTTCGTCACTCAATCCTTATCAACGACTTGTACTCGTACGATAAGGAGGTCCACGAAGTCAAGACCATTGACGCGTCCATTGTGAACGCCGTCGCTGTCACAGAGGACTTGTTGTCTGTCTCACCGAACCTGGCCAAGACTATTACCAGGCAAATCTCATTTGACATGGAGAAGGAGTTTTACGATATGTGCGAGAAGTTCATGCGCAGCCCTTCTATCAACGATAGACAGCGCGCGTTTATTACAGGCCTGTTCGATGCTTTGACGGGAAATATCTTTCACTCTGCTACATTGAGTAGATACGTTCGTCACGGCGAGAACCCGCTTCCTTGCAAGTGTTAGAGTTCAACAGGGTAGTGTTTTTAGCTAGCATTCGTTCTGCATCAATACCACATTCTTCTTTCGTTACAATAACAATGGGTCTCGTACAAGATGGGATGAACCGTAAAGCTTAAGTGCGAAAAATATCTTGCTTGGCATAATAAATGTCTCATTATGGAAAGCCGCGGCATCATCACGATCTGACAGGCGCTATATTTCCTGAACAAATCCGAACTCACCACGTTTACCCAATTCGTGCCCGACTAACCTTAATTTTGACACGTCCAGAGTTGCACTCATCCCACTGTTGTAGTGGATTTGGATATCCGTATCCCACCGTAGTAGCGCAAGACGCGATGCTACACCACTCGGGTCGTGACAACGGGAAGACAGGGTGGACACAGACTGGTGAGATAAAAATTCCGCAAGCCACTGTTGAAAAAAATGGGCTGCTATCTATAACCCTGCATATGAGAAATCCCCCGCGTTGAATGATCCTCTGGACCCTTTGTTGTATGTGGAAGATACGCGGTTGAAGATAATGCAATCCTCGGAGTGATATCTCCTTACCGGGCCGATATGTCGTATTCGTGGGGTCAACTGGGGCTCACCGCCTGTTGGTTGTTGGTTGTTGGTTGTTGGTTCTGATGATGGACGGGATCATATGATATTGGCCCCCACTGGCATTTTGATGATACGTATCATCCATCAAGGGTATCTTGGCGATGGATACCCCGGACCGCATATTGACAGGCATGTCGACGGACACCATGAGCGGATTACTAGGGTGCAGGGATAGAGAGATCACCGGTGCTAGATTAGGACATGACCCGGAGAAGGTACGAGCGTAGAATGAGAATAACTTGTAGAGTTTTGAGAACTAAGGGACTATGGACAGGTGGTGTACGCCGAAATTCCAACCCAGGCTTAATAAAAGAGTGTGATATCATACAATGTTAAACAAAGGAAAGACATGATCAGATGTCAGAAGTCTTGAGTTTACCAAACAAACTCACCAAAACATTCTCGACTCCACTCAACAGCGTGGTAAGACCACTACCATCATTATCAGCAGCCTGCTCCTTGAGAATCAATCCAACAAGATCCCGAATCTCGGGAGCAAGATTCTCATTATCTGCAGTAGCAAGAGATTGCAGGAGACTAGTAAGAACGTTCATCAGAGGATGCAACGAGGCGTTCAGTCCAGGGTTGGGATCAAAAGAGCGGAGGATATTGTCAACTATGCGAACAATCTCCGTAAGGAGATCATCGATATTCTCGATCATGAGGTTGCGCTGTGCTCGGGTGATGTCGAGAGATTTGAGGTTACGGGTGGCAGAGAGTTGGCTGAGGGGACGGGAGAGGATGATGCGGATGGCGGAGGTTTCTTTGAGGACTTGGGTCATGCCCTTTGCCTGAGAAAGTTTCCCAGCCTGAACTTGAGCAAGAATGCCATCTAATATCATCAGTATTTGTCTGATAGAAGTAAGAGAAAGACATACCGGTTTTATCAGTGTGAGGAGCAATTTGATCAAAAGCACTATCCAAACTCTTGACAATATCACCACTATTCTTGAAACCTGTTGAAGCAAGCGGGAGACTGATAAATCTCTTGGGATGGTTCTTATAAGGCTTCTTCTTGCCCTTTCGTGACTTGTGCTTGATCACAGAAGTTTTAGCCAAAGGCTCTTCCTTGGAACGCTTGACATTTGTGGTAGCCTTTTGAGCCTCAGGGTCGGTGACAAGACCGTCGGGATCGAATGCGAGGGCGTTGAAGTTGCCTTCAGCGTCGACGAGATGGGAGTCTCGAACGGCGAGGGAGTCTTCGGTGGGTGCTGCGATGGAGCTTGTCACTAATGTGACGGCTGCGAGTAGGGAGAATCTCATTTTGGGCGAATGCTTAATGGAAGATTGAGAGGCGATTTGGTTTGAGTAGCTAAGAAAGTTCGGATTGCACGGACGCGACTTGTGTCTTTATACAATTCCAATCCAAAGTCCAGACTAAAGTTGACTTTCGCCTCGAGCACATTTGAAGCCATCGTCATACCGTCGATCCTCAACGCATCAATAAGATCAGGACCCTTACCCATTTCCCCTTCGCCACCAGCGTCAATTACGTTCATTCACGATGCGTTGAGCTTAAGCTTAGACTTACACTTTATATCTGGTATGAAGCTATTCCCAGAAGAGACTTTGTGGCTTGTCGATCGATCCCGATAAAGTTGCGAAAGCCAGATCCGGATACATCAATCGTGAAATTGATACGTCAGATTGCTGTGCCTCTGTGGATTCAGTTACGATGGGCACTTGGCATGTCAGGGCCAGGAACCAGGGACCCTTTATGATCTCATGCAATGTGAGATCTGCTGTGCCTCTGACGGCAGTTTTGCTGATCGGTCATTTTGTGATGGGTGGATGAAGTCTGCATGTGTTCGTGGACCCATGTTCCTGGACAAGATCTTGTGCCGCAGGAACAGAGTGTCAGCGCATACATGCAGGTACAATGTTCTCCGGGTAGCGGGTTTGATGGTTGTTCCGGAATGTCTCAGGTATGCGAGTCGACGGATCCGTCAGAACTGAGTGGACATTCCTGTGGGCAAGCATGAGGAACACAACCAAGTTGACGACTGGACTTGTGAACAGCGTAACAATGCGAAATTACTTGCAGGGTTGAGGGATCAGAGCAATAATCTTAACCAAGATTAGTTGTCAACCGAGTGAGACGCGCTGTCCAATCAATGAGATCTCTGTCTGGAAGAATGTCTTGGAATGTGACAACCTCATTCAACCTCAACATCACAAACCAGAGCAAGGCAGCATTAAAATAAGCCTTTTCCCCATTGAAACCCGATTTACCAACCCGAATCGCCACAGACCTGATCATTCTCTCAAGTCCCAGACATTTATGAACCCTCATCTGAATCTCATGTCCAGCCAGTGTGAATGAAGTTCCCCGCCCTGCCCTCCAACTCACCCTCTAGCGTCAAGCCACAAAAAGAACTCATCTCCACAACTGAGACAAAAAGAACAGATCGCTTCAAGGGCAAAAGAAAGGGTCTGGCCGGGGATTGAACCCGGGACCTCTCGCAAGCTGTGCTATAGGGTGTACCCTAAGCGAGAATCATACCACTAGACCACCAGACCGAGTAACTTCAGCTGAGCTGTGATTGTTGAAACAAAGCTTGCTAATTGACGTTATATACGGCCAACGCTTCGTTGACGGAGGCTCCTCTTAGCATACCCTGCACACACCTTGATCGCACACGACTATCTAGGGTTTGACGATAACAGATCCGCAAAGGATATTCACCAAGGTGTAATTCAAGAATAGAGATCTTAATTGCACTGACACTGAATTTAATCTAAACCTCAGGCTCAACAGTTTAATGACAAGCCAATCGTGAGGTTGTCATAAAATGCCTAACCATCGTGCACAAGGAGCAGCTGGAATGATGAGAGAAGTGAAGTTGTGCTGTACTCGTAGCGGTATATGAAAGGAGATATCTATAATACAATTTCCCAAACCATTCATTACTCATAATATCGTAATCCGCTCACAGCAAAATACCATAAAGTCCTTCGCCCTGGATAACTTCCCCATTCTCATATGTAATTCTCTTCCACCCTTCAGCATGCGCCTCGTCACGAACCCACTCAGCAGTAGGGAAATACCGCTCATCTTTCTTGATAGTAATGACGGAGGGACTACCAGAGTAATCCGTCATTTTGATCTTGAAGTCTGTGTCACTGTGGTTAGTTGTGTAGACAATTGAGGTTGAAGGAAGCTTACATGTTTTGTCAGGAATATTAACCACCACATTCTTCAACGCCTCAAGATCCGGCGTAGGCTTATTGTCAATGTGCGTGATAAACGTCGTCGCGTAAATATCGTACAAATTCGACGGTGAACCGATCAACCAACTCGTAACATAAACTTCACTCGGTAACTTTTTAATGCACTGTCGCACAGTCCGATGCGGTTTCTGAGCCGTCAAACCACAAAAGTTGATGACGCGAGATATCTCAAAGTCGTCTTCCAGGACGGTCTGCGCTTTGAAGCTGATTTGTTCGCCGCTTCGCACGGCGACGATGTCGAGAGTATCTTTCCAGTACATGGCGTCCACGTCGGAGAATTGCGTGACCAGTTTACCGTCGAGGGTGAGGAGCACATCGCCTTCCTCCAGGGAATCGGGGAGACGGCTTGATGCGCGCTTCACCATGAAGAGGCGACGGTCGGAGGACTTGGACTGGACTTGGCTTATCCACTCTTCTGAGACACCCATGACGCGCGCTTCGATCATGGTGACTGGCGCGAGTTCGACGGAGAGACTTCGAAGGCTGGGGACGATCCCTTGACTCAATTTCTCGACGATGGGGGCGATAGCTTGGGAACCCAGACCGAAGCAGGCTTCATCAAGATCGTCCATCTCGTAAACGACCCAAAGAGCTTGAATGGAACCATCTTCAGCGACAAGAACGCCACTTCCACAATGAGTACCAATTCGAGTCTCAATGTCAACCCTTTCGACGTTGACGGGACGACCTCTGGGCGGATTCGGTGGCTCTCGCTCCATGGGAATGACCTTGGTAACAGAAGTCGCAGCATAAACCATTTCCTCACAATCATTATGCCCAACAAAAAAGGTCGAAGCGCCCTGCGAGATACGCTCTGTGCTAAACTTTGCGCTCTTGACGGGCGCGTCCACCAGACTTGGGTCGTACTGGATAACCGCGTAGTGATGCGCAGGGTGCAAGAATACAACCTTTCCAGGAATGAGAACCGAGTCTGCGAAAGTGAGTTCAATATCGCACAGCTTCGTCGGCACAGTCGTTCGTGAAATAATGACGAAACCGCGGTCGGCGTCAATGACGAGTCCCATGCCAACATGGACACGCGTAGATTGTCCATCGATGAGAACAGGTGCAGAGAATTTGACGTGCACAAAACTTCTCACGATCTCTGCCACCGCTCTCAAAGGGATGTGCTCGAGGGTATCAAACGTAGCACTCAGCTTCGCTGGTCTAACCGCAGGCAACGGCTCAGCGAGTAGTTCAACATCCCAAGCGCCCGTGTCATCATTGCGAGTAAACATCTTCATCCGCTGGAACCAATGTCTATCAAATCGTACAACCGCCGTACGAACAGTATGTCGTTCCCAAACATGCCAATACTTGATCGCCACGCGCGCTCTGTCGGGAATATCCTTCACGACCTGCACGAAAGCATCCAAGTTGGGCGTCTTCTTGTGGTTAACACTGTCGACCATGAAATAATTGTCGTGCGCTGGATGGAAAGGTCCAGCTTTGCACACGTACACGCCACGACAGGGAAGCACGTATCGCTGGGCGATTTGATAGGATAAATCGTGGAAACAGCCTGCGCCGACGGTGACGAAGCGGCTGGGTGTGATTTCGTCGAGGTTTTGAACTGTGATTTCTTCTTCGACATCTTCGCCGTCTCTCTGAACGAGAAAGCGGAGAGTTTGACCGATGTTGTCGTCAAAGAAGGTGTTTAACCTTAGAAATTGTGTGACGAGTTCGCCGTTGATTTTGATGAGAATATCTCCCTCTTTCAACTTGCCGTCTGATGGTCCTTCGGAGAGAACATCACATGCGACGATGACGTTGTCCTGTCCAGGGAACGATTCTCTCAGAACGCTCTCCCATTCTGGACTCAGACCCAATCTTCGACACTCGTCGAAGGGTTTGAGTTTGAAAACAGTTTGGATCTCTCCTCTTTTTACTTTTTCGCCGTTTTGGATCTGCTTTAGCGCTCGTAATGGGCCGTCAAGAGGAAGGAAGTAGTCCGTTGACCCATCTGTGCGACCACCAGCTTGAAGCGCAATTCCATGGCCATCGACATTGACGACAGGGGATCCTGAGGAGCCACCTGATGCAGAGGCGTTGGCTTGATAGTAGCACGTGTTAAAGTCCATGTATCCATCATAAATGGGAGTGTTTCTGTCCAGACGGCTGATGAAGCCTGAAAGGATACCCAGCTTCTCACCGCTGTCGTTGCCGATGACCTTGATCTCAGTTCCGACTGCATCACATTAGTCACATTGTTTTCCCTGGAAATTTGTGGACTTGCCTTTTGCGAGATCGGGTCGAAGTTGCATAGCGGTGAGCTGCATATACTTGACCTTTTTAGGATCAAACTTCAAAAAGCCAAAGTCATGAATCGGATCGCGATAAATGGGATGAACCTCGACTTCTTCCTGGTTATTGAAGACGATGTATCCCGAGAAAGGTCCAGGACCGACGACATGGCGGTTCGTGAGAACAAGCCTATTCACATCAGCCTCAATCACCAAAAGCGTCAAAGGAGTCTTACCCTCGTTCAGCATCAACGATAAAGCCAGTTGCTTCACTAGTCTTGGAAATCTCGGTATCAAACGCATACGGGTGTGAAAACTTGACCGACACAACACATCTGACAACCTTTTCTATAGCTCTTTGCCAAGCCTCGCTTTCGCTTTCTGAAAGAAGACCTGTCTTGGAGGGAATGCCGTTCTGTGTCGGCTCTGATAGTGAGACGTCTCTCATTTTGTGAGGGAGATCTTGATCGATGGTCATCTTGCCCGAAGAGACCGAGTTTGTAAATGAAAATGATGAACTGATTGAAACGAAGCGAAAGTGAAGCGAGATATATTCGGAGAGGTTGAAACAAAACGCCCGCTTACTGTTGCTCAACAGGCAACCAGCCCTATGACCAAGGCAAGTGAAGCTGACCTACCTGACCCCTCACCGAAAAGCTGAAGGCCTCAGCCCCAAAAAGTGGGACGGATCAAGTGAGGCGCAGCCTGGAATCACAAATCAGCCTTACCAAAGTCGTTTCGCTGCATCATGTTTCATTTCTTATTCGGTGCCATGAGAAATGAGATAATTGAGGCCGCCTGACTTCGGGGATGGTCGGTTACCGAGGCGGAGAAATTTTTGTGGTAAGCATTTAGGAATGGAGTCACTCACTGTGAGACCCTACGGCTTGGTGACTCATTAGTGATTGATTACCCGAGCGGTTTTCGTACAATGCATCTATTTTAGGGAAGGACACTCTAATCATGTGAAACATTTATGGAATCTATTGTCTAAATGCTCAGTATGCACGATGACGTGATAGCTTCATCCAACATCACCACTCAACCAGAAGCAAGAGAAACCCTCGTCTTACTCTCCCCCATCTCCAACCTCCAAACCCCATCCCACTCTCCCCTCCTACAAAACTCAACCTCAGTATCCTTCTTCGGCGTATAAATAGTCGCCATATCCCCCGTGTTCAAACTTGGCTTCCTAACCCACTTCGCCTTCAACTCACACCTAACAGCCAACAGCGCAACAACAATCATAATCTCCGTCGAGGCAAATTGTCTCGCGGGGCATAAATGCGGTGGCGCGCCCCAAGCGACGAAACTGCTTGATGCGGTCTTTTGGTTGACGAAACGGTAAGGATCGAAGGTTTCGGCGGAGGGTCCCCAGGTTGTTGTGTTGGTGTGGATGGGTTCGCCGGGCATCATAACGTATTGGCCTGCTTTAAGAAGGTATTTGTCGTCGAGGAGGGTGTCGTCTGTTACTTTTCGAATGTTTGCGTGAACATGTCTTGTTCTCTGCGTTTCTTGATAAACGCTCAACAGCAAAGGACATTTCGTCTTCAAACTTGCAACATCAAGAACAAAACCACTCTCCTTGTTTCCAGACACAGCATTCTCAATAACTTCCCTCCTAACCTCCTCAAGCAACTCCTCCCTAGAGAAGAGCTCGTAGATAGTCCAGTGAAGGATAGGCACCGTGTTTGCAAAAGCAGCAGTTCCAAAGGACGCTTGCTGCTTGCAAACATCATCTTCATCGATACCTGCTTCTTGCATCGATCGTTGACGAGCCATGTATACAGCTGATACGTCGGAGGGAATGTTCTTGTTATACTTTCTAAAAGCGTCAAAGACGATCTCGCGCGCTTTGTAGCCTTTGCCGGTGATGTCGAGACCGATGAGATGAAGAGGCATATAATCCTGCCATTTCCTGGACTGTATTAGTTTCCCAGCTCGTGACGAGTATAAAGTGGGCGACTTACCAAAAAGCCTCATCAATCTTAGGATCTCTAAAAGGATGCTCAACGCCCAAGATGCCACAAGCACTAGCCTGCACAACTGTATATCTCACCCACTCCAACAACTTGACCTTCTTCCCCATCACCCCCTCAACATCGATCAACGCCCTATCTCCCATTCTCAAATTCTGCTCATCCAAATTTGGTCCCGGCGCAAGACTACTTTTATGCGCATGACTAAACGTATCGGTAAAGTCACCCCCAAAAACTTCATACGTCGCTGCATTCGCATCACCCATGTGCTTAGCGGCAGTTTGCATAAAGGGTCTGAAGGATAAGGTCTTGGATCTTTGGATGAGAGGGATAAGACGGGCTGTTTTTGCGACGTAGAGTTTTGTGTTGAAGATGGCGACCGTGTAGATTTCTTGGTCTGTTTGTTTGCTGCGGCAAATATGAGTACGGGTTCATCGGGGAGTTAAGAGTGATGTACCTGGTGATTCCATGATAGCCAGAACTATACTTCATCATACCCAATAAATGTCCAAAAAGCGGGATACGACTCTGTAACCGCTTCGGTTCCCTTGGATCATCGAAGAGAGAAAACATCCATTCTAACGTATACGCAAACAGGACGAAGCCCGCGATGCCGTACAAAATTTCCTTCAACATGGTTGAGGTCTACCAGCAAAAACACCAGTACCAACAAAGGATGCCAATCTTACAGTATATCAAACATGAGGAATGCTGACCATTTTATTATGACATTTCCTAGACCCGAACCTTGCTTATCAAGAATTTCAGATCTTTTAGCCTGAAAACGCGAATACGAACTCCTTTGGTGGAGAGCGCTAATCAACACTAGAACCCTTTAGTTCAGGGGATCGTGAAGGAACCGAACTCGAGGACTAATTGATGTTTCATGATTGGCTGACAACAATCTCGTACCGAAGAGTCGGGTTCTTGAAAGGTTCCGACGGTTACAAATTAATTGACTCCCAAATTGATGCAACTGGCACCGTTTCAGTTGACTTGACGAAATACACAGAGCAAATTATATTCAGTACCTAAATGATCATTTTCCTCCTTTTTCCGTTTCTTTTTCCATTGTGACCATCGATCTAGAGTAGCAATATTCAACTGTTCATGTTCATAACCGGACAAGCAATACTGTTCCCACACCAAACGCCTTGTTCTGTCCGATATACTTACACTTCATGCCAGACTGGTGGATGCCGCCTGGTTAAACGCCTCGATCATCGCATCGTACAGTTTGTTCGTCTCCTCAAGTGAAGTCTTGGTGCCCAAGTAAAATTCTCCCTCGGGGAAGAACAAGATCTTGCGGAGAGCATATGCCAACTTCTTGGAGGAGCTAAAGCCTGGCGCAAACTCGGAAACAATAGCGTCGAATCTTTCGTCGTTGGAAATATCGTCGATCTTCTGGGTGGCGCTTCGAACGTTACCACTGTTGTCCTTGTTCCAGCGCCAGATGCGGCTGTCGGGTGACGGCTCTCCGTGCTCGGCGATTGCGAGCCACATAAAACAGTAGAAAAAAGACTCTAGGTCGTGTCGATAAGTATGGAGAATAAAATTATCTTCGCGGCGGGCGACATCAATGGCCATGAACGCCTTGGTACCGATCATGTCGTGGACGGGTCCTTCGAGAGGAACGCGAAGGTCCCTGCCGCTGTCGAGGTCGATGAGAAATCCGTGAGGCTCATCCTTGTTATCTCCTCGCGTCTTGCTGATCATAAAGTTGCCAGGGCAAATGTCTCGGTGGAGGATCTCGGCGTCGAGGTAAAGGGTGCGGTGCGCCTTGATGGCATCTCGTATGCAGGTGATCAACTCGAAGGCACCTCGGTATTCGACAACAGGTTTTCCGACCGGGGAGATGACGACGCATGCTGTGAGGTACTTCTCCGTCTCGAGACGTCGCTGGGCGATGAGCTGATTGACGCCCCAAATGTTGAGCTCGGTGACTCGCTTCATAAATGTCTCCTCCTTGCGGCTGGACTCGTCGCGGAGGGAAAACTTGACGATAACTTCCTGCTTGTCTTCGTTCGTTGCTCGGTAGACTGTCGGTCCGTCGCTGACGATCTCTTGGGGACAGGTGAGGGGGCTCTTATCGAGCCAAAGTTTGTAGGTAGCGCCCGGATCGGCCTTGTCGTGGCATGTTTCCACCTCTTGACCCTTGACGATCACATACTGGGCCTTTTGAGCGTTGTAGAAAATCATCGGGTTGAGACCGAGTTGTGCGTCGTTCATGTTCATGTAGTCGTTCTTGAATTGCTCGAAGGGTACGTTGTGTTGAGTTCCCGACCGGTAAAGACGAACACGATCAAAAATCCAGAGCTCGAGCTCATCGTCGCAGAGGTAAAAGCCGTGAAGAAAAAGACGCGTAGGCTGTGCGTGAAAGACCTTGACGGCGGATTCGTACAAGGTGCCGATCGCAGAGTTATGATCGTGACCAGATCCGTGTGTGATTTCGATGCCGACGACTTGGGTTTCGGGCCAGGGGTTGTCGTCCTTCTCGTGCTTGGAAGGCATGAGAAGATGCTGGATGACGCCAGGCTCGAGGGCGATACCGCGAAGGACGCGCTGAGGGGTGCTGCGCTTCCACTCGATGCCCTTGAAGTATTTGTCGAACCAGGGCATGTCCTGCTTCCAGATGTCGACGGCGATTTTGTCCATTTTGCTGTGTAAATGCTGAATGCGCGTATAGAGTTTCGTGGCAAAGGTTCTAGGTGGAGGAGGGAGGTTTGTTCGAGGAAACGAGAGCAGGCCGCGGAAGCCTTTTATGGAGGAAACAGAGTTCAGAGGAGGCAGAGCATTGCATCACATCCATCTTTAAGATGGGAAGGTCACACGAGGGGTACCGTGGTCACGCGCGACTGCACCTGCACAAACAGGACTTCACCAACACAATAAGGCAACTGCGTTGAAATGGTACATCCACTTTTAGCGAACCAAGGGATAAAGGTACAAACACACCGAGAGTGAATGGAGGCAAACACCACCACACATTGGAAGATGTTTCTTATTGGTGATACAAACACGATCAGAATATAAGGATAAAATCACCATCGGAAGTCGAATTCAGTGTGTAACGTGTAAGAAAGGACTTTCGTTTTATCCTATTTCAAGGGAAGGAGAGAAGTCTTCTCATATCATGTGAAGTAAAGTTTGGATTGGGGCTCCTCATCCATCACCCCGCCCATTCACCCCTCTCCGCGCACAATTCTGATTGATTTTGCCTTATTCAATGGGTTCGTAGAATTTTACGAACTTTCCTGAAGTCTAAGTGGTGAGCAAAGTTGATAGTCGTCAGGATCTGAGACAGAGTTCCGGTGGCGGCGAGTCGACTCATCGCTCTTGCCTTGTGGTTCGTGCAACAAGCGCCGCGTGGCTCATTGCGTGAGTTTCGGTCAGATGATTCGACAGGATCTTCTTCCCCGCGCGTATGGACGGGATGAATACGGTTTCAAGCGCGCAACGTTACACGAGTGGTATTCATCTGGTCGGGTCCTGGCTTGGTCTCGGGACAGGTGGCCAGCTCATGTTGGTCCCCCCTTATGCGGATAGCTGGGTCATTGGTGAGCCCAATTATGATGTAGACTGACTGAGCAAGCATAGCCTGGCCCATGGTAATTGGATAGCCTCATCACTTGGGACATCAGTATTGGCTTCATCATGGAGTGTCTTCCATATTGAGTTACGCTTATGAAACTCACACAAATACTCGGTATGATTGCAAAAATACAATATTGAAACCCATGACTGTGCCATCCAGAGTCATCCATCCACTCTTCCCATTACACATTTGGGTGTGTGGGCGTCATGGGTTCCTGGAATTTGCCCATAAGGCGTCGCAAAGACAAAGCAAAGAACCATGCCGCTCCCATCCTTGAACCAGACACGGCTCAACATGGCAAAGCCCCAGAAGCCCCCGTAACAACCGTCCAGAAGTCCCCAAAAGACATCCTCTTCTTCCCAGACGAGATCCTCATCTTGATCATGCACCAACTCCCCTGTGGTGCGCTCTACATCCTTCGTCAAACATGCCGTACCTTTCACAGCCTCGCCTCCGACTTTATCTTCAACCCCGTCTTACTGGAACCCATGACCTTCATGCAAACTCGACACGAGTCGCACCGCCTCTCCTCGGAAGCACACGACCAACTAGCAGCCATAAGACGTGTCTTCACCCGCCAGTCCCTCTGCGAAAATTGCCTTCCCCTATTCAACGACTACCCAAAGTTCATAAAGAAGCTCACCAGGTTGTGGGAACCGAAACGGTGCCGGCGATGCGCAAAGGACCATCCGAGGTTCTTCTTTGCTTGGCGCTGGGATCGCTCATGTATGGGACAGAAAGGATATTTCGCTTTGTGTGAGCATGTTAGGCTGGAGGCTGATTATGGCAAGCATAATCGGAGTTATTTCAGATATATGAGGCCTTGGATTGTTGATTCAAACAATAGGCGGTTGGGTCACTTGTATCCGAGATTGGACTGTCCGAAAGAGTGTCATGCTTCTCTTGCAGGTTCGGGACCTTGGTTGTATCAATTGCCCCAATTTCATGGTACCAACACTATTCCTATGTTGGAGATTGAGCTACAGCAACACATAAACAAAGCAATACTGCGAATGGCTTTGCGGGAAAAGTTGGAAAGGTTGGACTACTTGTGTGTTCATGCTTCAGATCAATTCAATTCCATAGTCGGCAAAGTCACGGACACTGAATGCGGATGTTTTATACCCGGGCACAAGCCGGACCAATACTCTCTGGTACAGCTTCTGAGCAACGCAACTACATGCAGCCATCACGTCTATAATTGCCGTCTTTGCGGTGCTATCTACACCTGGAAACGCGTGGAAAACCATATTCTCCTCGAAGTTAGAATCTCCTGCGACACCGCCTGCTCGCCGTTGAGTACAAGTTGGCTAACCAACTTGCGCTACCGACACAAACGAGACTCGATTCTCAACAGAAAAGCAACGAAGGGAATTCTCTGGTGCGACGATCCAAACTGTGCCACCGGTTCCGGCCACCGGTGGCGAAATATGGTACAGATTTTCCACCAGCATGGTGTAAAACGAGCGGGTGCTGGGAACTTCCCACAGGACGGCAGAGTTGTAGGCACTCCGGAGATGCAGGCTTACTGGACGTACTGCCGCAGCTCATACAAATGGACAACATGGAGAGCATCCACCGATTACAACATGCATTGGCGCCTTTAATCTAAAATCTTCTTAACTATCCCGCTGACAGTATCAGGCTGTGTAAGATTCGGCGTATGGCCACTCTTAATCTTATGAACACCAACCTCCCCACTAGTCATACCCTTCAAAAGCTCCATCATACCATACTGATACTCGGTAAACACAAGTTTATCTTCTTCACAGATGATGTAATGCACTTCTGCGTCTTGGTAGCCTGGGTATGTGAGTGCTTCTTTGTAAGATGCGGTGGAGTGCTGGGGCAATTGTTTTGCGAGGCGGAGAGCTTCTTCGACTGGGGAGTCTGAGTAGACGAAGGGTGCTGATTCGGGTGTGAGGGTCATGTAGTCGTCCTGAAAAGGTCAGTTGAGTGAGCAGAGAGGGACGTTGATCTTACCTCGATGATGAGGAATTCGGGGGGTTGGAGCAGCGACATGACTGATCCTCCGACAGGTAGTGCAACACCAGCCAAATAGATAATTTTGCTCACGCCGCTTTTCTTTCCTTCAGCTTGTCGCGCCTTTTGTGAGAGTTTCTCCAAGCACTGGGTCGCGGGAACACCGCCATATGAGTGAGCCAGAAGAACCACGTCCTTGTCTTCATCCAACAATTTCTCAACCACTGATGAGATTTCATTCACATCATCTGTCATCGTAGCAGGTTCTTTGCCCTCTTTTCGTCCAACGGAGGGTAGATCCACAATCAGCGATTGAACTCCATCGCGAGCGAGACTCTGGGTGAGGGGTTCGTAGAGAGTCGGTGTAGCAAAAGAGCCAGGGATGATAACAACGGTCGCCATGATTGAATAGAAAACAGATTGAGCAAAAGCTTAACGGGGGGGTTGCTTGTGATTTTGAGGTTAATGGAAATAAGCTCATATATACCTCAGTCCGTGCCTCAGCGTCGCATCCGACAGGGCTGGAAAGTCTCAGGGTCCTTTGCGAGATGGCGAGACGGAAATACAGCCGTAAATGGAGGTGTTTTCCTGAGGGGATTCACGGTGAGCCAATCAGATAGTGGGCGGTTGAGGTAGTGGAATAACGGCTCTTGGAGTAGTGGGCGAGCTTAACCGAAAGGAACATTAACCTCGTTGACGTGCATTCTTATCGCGCAATCAGTGTCCTGTCCCTACGAGTGATTTGCATTTTCGTTTGGTCCTTGGCATGATTTTGCTGACCGATAAAAGCTTCAACACATCGTCTGCAAAATAACTTGATGATGTGACGTGTCGCTGTTGAGAAACAGCCACGTTGGCGTATCTCGCCCGTAAAAGCCCAGAAGTCAATGCGGATGTGTGAGTCTAATTGGTTGAAACATTGATTGTCGGTAAATTCCAGCAGCTACCTCGGACAAAGAGTTCGCTTACAATGTTCAACAAGTATCGGATGGCTTTCTCACACTACCATTCCAGCTTTACTCGAGTATCTGTAAGTGCTTGGATTGTTTCGATGAAAGTTTATTCACTTTGAGTTTGTTCTAGAATAATTTACTGGATGCCACTCACTCTCTTGCGCCAAACCTACCCTATCTTATCACCCAAGATGCTAACCTCACTGAAGCCTAGCGCGACGACCCTGCGTCACTGGTTGCCACCAAAACAGTTTAGCGCGAGTAGGACAAAGGAGCAGAGACTTTTCTCAATATCAAACCCTCCTTTCATCTCACAGATGAAGACATGCAACTTCTCCGCCTTAACACCTCACATCTGCGAATCTCACCGCGCATTTCATCACTCACAACACTTACCTCATACTATTCTTCTTCATTTCTGATGGACGGCAACAAACGTCGTGGCGGCAGTCGTGGCGGCAGTCGCGGTGGCAGTCGCGGTGGCCGCGGCGGCGGCAACAGGCCTGTTCGAATGGGTGACAAGCTAGTCAACCCCAACAATGTACTTCCTGTCAGAAGAATACAGGAACAAAAGCAACGGCAGAAGGACGAAACTGTCGATATCGATGTTGTTGATCCTGCGCGGCCCGGTCCTGCTCCTTCCATGGATTCAGGCGCCTTTAGCACGCGTCGCTTCGAAAGCCTTTTGGAGAACAAGAAGGTCGACCATACCATCGTGCGCACCATCACAGACGACATGAAGTTCGAGTACATGACGCCCGTCCAGGCTCAGACTCTGGATGAGCTTCTTCCTCCCAACCGCAGCGATTGTCTTGTTCAAGCCCGTACTGGAACTGGTAAGACGATGGCTTTCCTTCTGCCTGCGCTGCAGACCATGATCAACCAGGGCCGTGGCAAGGGTTCTATTTCGCTGCTGGTTATTTCGCCGACTCGTGAGCTTGCCCAGCAGATTTCAGCTGAGGCGACCAGGGTCTTGAAGAAGTTTCCCAAGTATCGCGTGCAGGTTGCTATTGGTGGTACCAACAAGGACCGCGAGGAGAGGGGTATTCTTGCTGGCTGTGAGATTCTCATTGCTACACCTGGTCGTCTTTTGGATCACTTGTCCAACGAGGAGATTGTTTACTCTCTGCGCAATCTCGATACTCTGGTTCTCGATGAGGCCGATCGTCTTCTCGACATGGGTTTCCTGAGAGATCTTCGCTCCATCGTTTCGCATCTTCCCAACAAGGAGGCTACCAACCGACAGGGCATGCTTTTCTCCGCGACCATCGCCCCTCACGTCAAGCAGGTTGCTGAGCTGGTGTGCTCACCTCAGTACAAGTTCATCTCTACCATCCCCGAGGGTGAGATCAACACCCACGAGCGCGTTCCCCAAGATCTCATCAAGGTTCCTACCTTTGCAGAAGTCACTGCCGCCATGATCGGCTGTGTGCGCGAGGAGGCTACCCGAGGCCAGGACTTCAAGGCCATCCTATTCGCGACCACCGCTGCGATGGCAGACTTCTACTCCGACCTTCTTCAGACTATACCTGATCTACCCCCAGTCTCGGTCCTGCACAGCCGCATGACGCAGAGCAAGCGAACAAGAATCACCAATGAGTACCGAACTGCTCAAAACGCTATTCTCGTGGCTACCGATGTCGTCGCTCGAGGAATGGATTTCCCCGGTGTCACCACCGTCATCCAAGTCGGTCTTCCCGCCGACAAGCAGAGCTACATCCACCGACTAGGCCGAACTGCCCGTGCCGACGCCGACGGCCGAGGTATCCTCATCGTCTGTGAGGCAGAGAGCTTCTTCCCTACATACACCCTCAAGGAGATCAAGTTCAACCCCCGCGAAGCCGACGTCTCACCATTCCAGGACGTCATCGACCATGCCTCCAAGATGGAAGACGATGACAAGGCTCGCGTTTACCAAGCCTGGCTGGGTTACTACAACAGCCACATGAAGGCTCTCCGATGGGACAAGGCGAACCTCGTCCACGAAGGCAATCAGTTCGCTCTCGAGGGCCTCGGTGCTCCTGAAGTACCAGCTCTGCAGAGGAGCACCGTTTCAAAGATGGGTCTGAAGGGTGTTAGGGGTCTTAACGTTACGGCTGATCGACCTCATGCTAAGCACGGAGCTCCTGGAGGCCAGGGTGACAACGGTCGCGGCAAGCGAGGACGCAAATAAAGAATATGGGTACGGTACTGTCATGAATAAAATACCGGCGGGAATGGAGTTGAGGACATTGCAGAGTGGATTTATGATATGATGATACTGCATTAGACTTTACATAGTGGACCAGATGATGATTGTTCACGATAATTCAAGACTCTGTTTATAGAAAGAAACCGTTATAGAATAAATGAAGGGACATACAAGGATCATTTTGTACCGGGTTAGTGATTGGTGAATGGCTGGTGGAAGATAGATGATCCGCAATGACTACAGTATGACTGTATAATTGACAGATCATATTCACCACATCCCATCCTGTAATCTCACCCGACCCAAGGACTTTTGCATTTTCAAACAAAAAAGAAGGAAAGTCCGCAATGCAACATCAATCTCACCTGATCTACAACCATGGAAATCTACAACTTCATGTACCATCCCGATGTGTTCCTGAATCAACTTCAAGAGCATGGACCACGTCACATCTGGATGACATCCAACTCAATGACTACTACTCTCCAGGGTCAAAATCCCCGACGGAACGGAAAACGGAATTCTCCCGGTCCTACAAGATCCAGTCTCGTCTTGCATCCCGGAACGGCGCGCTAGTTGTGGTCCACGCACCCTCAAATCCCACCACTAAGAACCTCGCCTCCGGCTTTTCTTTTTTCATGTCGCTTCCGGTCGAGGTCCGCCTTGGCATTTATCGCCATCTTCTCGTCTCCGAGAATCTTCCCGTGCTGTGTTGCAGTGGGAAATTTCGCGTACTGGCTGAGGAACTGTACGATTCGGACCTGAAGATCCATCCGCAGATCTTGCAGACTTGTAAACGAGTCAATGCCGAGGCAAGCGAGATTCTGTATGCAGCAAATGTTTTCCGGAGACGGTTTTACTGGCCTGTCACTTATAGTCGACGCGGTCGGAGTAAGCACTTGCCACTCAAGGAATCGTCGCCTATTAGTGCCGTCAATTTGGACAGTATCACAAAGATTCGCCTCTTTCGGGAACATTATGCCTGGCTACGCAACGGGAGACTAAGAGTTTTGGACGAGTTTCCTCGGTTGAGGGAACTTCAGATCCACATGGACATGAACTACGCTGAGACCTCCTCTTCAGCATTGAAAGAAACCCTGCTCGCCATCCATCGTCACCACCGCCACTTGCCTAGCCTCACAGTCAAGCTCCGCCTCCCCTTCGACCAAGCGTGGAAGGACTGGTGTAACGAATACACCAACAGACCCATGGGCTTCAGTCTTCACATGCGAAAGATGCAGGAACTAGAAAACTGGATGACGTCTGCAGGCAATATCTTCACCGGCAGGCAGACGAACTGGACGTTTCTAATAACCTTGGCTGCACACTGCGGGCCTTCTGCAACGGTTATTTTCTCGACGGGGCTGTTCGGAGCCGAAGAGGCGCATGTGTCGTGCTGCATCGACATCGATGGCAAAAAGACGTTGAGCAAGATGCCGAAAAAATGTGACAGGTCCGATCTGATATAGTGAGAGAAAATGGTCAGGTAATAGGCAAAAAGCAATCGGATATGGATCTGAGACATTTAATAAGTTTCAGAGTAAGCGTACGGCATTTCGATCTGTCATTTGCCTCTTCGGTTGTAGAAGCTGTCCAATTGAGAAGCTCCTTTGTAGGGTATTACGCCACCGAAGTGCTTATTCTTCGGTTGTGTGCTTGTTCTCTCGGCTCTATGCTTGTTGTCTCCTCCATTCCTGACGTAGATATGCAGTACCTGCGTCGTAAAACTGTCGAAACAAACGATGCCAAAGCGCTGCATATCCATTAGCGACCGTTGAAATGTGCATATCGCCCATCAATTAAAAGATCAAAGCATGTTCCCGGACGAAAAGATTGAAAAGAGTGATGTTTTGACCAATAAAGACAGAAACGAAACCGTATTCGAGACCCTGGTACGAAGCTTGGCGATCGTGCACTGACTCGATGGGATGCAGCTATTCCCAAAGAAGCATACAATTCCATGCCCTGGCGATGTAACCGCATTCAATCAAGATACTGTACTACATTTCTTCTGTAGACGAAAAAAAAGAAAAGAAAAAGAAAAGAAAAATATGACAATACAGATGTTTGTCATTAGTTTACCCTGGTATGCGTCGAGTCTAGTCCACCACAATGCGTAAAGACATTTTCTGAGATGTGATTTAACCTTCTTCATAAGGGCGACATCGCCCGCCACAATTCCTCGTTTTGTCTTGGTCTTTGGTTTTGCTAATTTATTGTTAATCTATTTTATTTGCATCATGGTTTCTTTACGGGTAGCATTGCTGCTCTGCGTGGCATATGTGACACAGCTCACCTACGCTCTCTCATTAGAGGACGTTCCACAATGCTCTGTAAGTGTGCTTACTCCTTTGTACTGACGATCCTTTGTACTGACAAGATAGTTACCATGTATATTCCAAGTGATGAGCAATCCGATGGCTACGAATTCGAGTATCGACGAGATGTGCAAGAGCGAGGAGTTTAGTCGAACCATTCAGAATTGTATTTCACAGGTGTGCACAATTAGGGAGTCACTCGGTACGTCGTTCGCGTGCACTGCAAGCGAATATGGCTAACAGGGTATAGAGTTCAATGACTTTGTTGCGAGTGTGTGCGACGTCCCTGACAAGGACGACCGACCAATGTATCGGGCTATCACTATTACTTGGGCAGGTATTAGTACCGTGGCGGTGGTACTGTTGGTCCTTTCCAAGATTTTTGTTACGACGCCTTGGGGTATTGATGACAGTTTCTCTATCTTGACTTACGTATGTCAACCCTCTGTTCGATTCTCGATACACAGCGGCTGATGTTTGAATCTAGTGCTTTATCGTTCCAAGCACCGTATTCTTTCTTCGCAGTAAGTAGTCTGTCGAAACGAAGATTTTATTGTGTGCTGACAACACTCACAGCCATCGATGCCGGTTTTGGGTCCCTAATGGCACTGTACAAGAGCAACGATCTCACCAGTCTTTTCAAGGTAAATCCGTCAACGTCTTGCCTTGCTCAACAGCACTGACATACCTACAGAACGTCTTTCTCTGGCAAGTCCTCTTCATGGCCGGTATCGGAATAGTCAAAACCTCGATTCTCTTCTTCTACCTTCGAATCTTCCCCGGTCAAACATTCCGACGCGTGGTCTACGGAACAATGGCCTTCAACGCCGTTACTCACATTGTCGTTATAGTCTGCAACCTTACCGTGGGACGTACAGTTGAGGTTGTCTGGGGCGGAAAGTCGGATCTCAGCGTCACGATGGAGACGTACGGCAATGCTTTGAAGGTCACCATGGCTCATTGCGTTATCAACTTTGTGGTTGATATCTGGATGCTTATTCTGCCAATGACTCAGTTGTATAACCTGGGTTTGAGATTGGATAAGAAGATCCGAGTCATGTGCATGTTTGGTATTGGAATTTTGTAAGTTGGCCTCATTCTGAAAGGTGGTGTCATCGGGGACTAACGAGTTATAGTCTGACTGCCGTTAGTCTTGTGCGGTTGATCATGACGGCAAAGATTTTGCCCAACCTCAGTGAAACAGGTAAGATGTCACTTGGGAGTCAGTCACAACCACCTTACGGAATTCGTTTGCTGACAGTGCCACAGACACAAACACGCATTCCTCTGTCATCTGGGCCAACATTGAACTCAACGTCGGGTTCGTGGTCGCCGTCGTGGCACCAATACGTCAACTCTTCCAACTCCTATTCAATGGCTTTAAGCAACCCGACAGCCCTCACAGCACTACCCAGAAGAGCAGCCGATCTCGTACAACAGCGTTCGTGGATCGGTCTATGATACGAATCAAGGATGGCGATGAGGAAGAGCTTGTTATTTCAGATCCTGGAAATTTGGGCGGTACGACATTGGCGTCTTCGAGCAGTAGGGGAACGGGGAAGAGGGAGGGTCATGAACAGGATGTCGAGCTAAGCAGCTTGAGCATAATGAGCAATGGCAAGGGCCAATAGTGGAGGATTTATTGTATGACTGACGAACTTGGGTGGCTACTTTGATCTTTGGTGTTATCTTATCGGTATCTTATCATCGCATGATGCAATCGCATTTGGAGCAAGACTGCTCGGAATTATCTTTGCCCCGCTCCGTGCATTCGTTCACCCATCTATTCTTTGTCTCTCCTAACAAAGTCATTCAGGAACAGACTCAACTAAAACGCCTTGGCTCTCCCGGTCCATACTAAAATTATCCTGTCAAGCAAAAGACAAGACTCTTAGTCTCGGGAATCAAGCGGCGACCTTCTCGGCGGCCCGGAAACAAGCATCTTGCCAATTCGCAGACCCGCCAATTATGTGTCTTGACAAAAACTTGGCACAATGCCGTGACGTCAGTGAATGACATGCTACGTAAATGTGCAGCGACAGAACAAAAAGAATTGGCTCTCTGTCTCTGCCCTACGATTTCTGGCGGTGTGTCGCATGCTATGCCATCATTGTGCACCCTGAAGACCCTGCCAGGGACTCATACTTGAGGCTTATATACTTCCGATGATCTGCGACACTCTCCAGGGTCGTTGGGCATCAAGCCAAAGTTAATATTGTCAGCTAAAGCTTCAGAAGGGTCAGGGTTCAACTTCTACTCTACACATCACCGTCCAAGATGAACTACGCCAACATGATTGAGGAGAAAAACCTCAAGGTATGATTAGTCCATCCCTCCTGTCACTGTCGCTGTATTGACTGGCTAGAAAACATTCATCATCGCCACGCTATGCTCTACCCTCGTCGGAACCTTTACCTCCTCGATGGGTCTCTACGACCGCGTCAAGGAGAAGCGCAAACAAGCCAAGCGCGACACCACCCAAGACGAAGAGATCAAGAAGCTCAAAGCCGATGTCGAAAAAGCCTCCCACGAACGCGACCGCGCCGCCTCCGACCGGCAACGCATACGAGACGAGGTCGAAAACTCCTTTGAGCGATCGGGTGCCCTCATCAATCGCGAGTTTGAAGACGGATACAGGAGATATGGCCAGAGATTTGCGATCGGGGATGTCGTTACGGAGAATAAATTGCAGGCGCAGGTTATTGCTATGCAGCAGACTGTGATCAATGTCCTCCAAGATGCGCTGTATAGTGGGAGGCAGCTTGATCGGGCAGATATGGCCAGGCTGATTGCTGCCTCTGACGCGGCGAGGGAGGGATCCCTTGGGGCGCTGCGACAACAGCGAGAGCGTCTGGAAGATCGTGGTCCTTCACCTCCACTCCCTCCTCCCCAAGCCCTTCCTCCCCCCCGAGCACCTACCGTTGTCGCAGACGAATCTCTGTACTGCCGGTACGCGTTGGACCTACAACACATTCCCGAACAAGGCCTTTCTGCAAGCTTTATTCCCCGTGGCGACCATCTCTGTCCGGCCTGCGACGTCCGTATCGATGTGGACGACGACGACGGCTGGGCAATTGGCAAGACAGCCGTGCGCCTGATCAACGATCATGGCTACAAGCGCGAAATCGACGAAGAGCTCGAGTTCCACGTCAGTCCGCGCTTCGTCATAAAATGCCACACACCCGAAGGAGAATTCGCATGCGTACTATGCAGTCGCTTCCGCGAAGAGGACGTCCTATGTCCCACCGCCGACACCCTGATCAATCACATCGGCCGAGTACATAATGTTGCGGAGATGGAGAGGGAGCTGGACTTTGAAGTGCGCTCTCTCGATCTTGATCGAAGGAGCATAGCTTCAGCGAAGCCCGTGGATATGAACAAGAGGATCATGCCGCCAAAGTCGGTGGGGAGTTCGTCGGGGAGGAGTGTCGTTGATGATAGACGGAGTGCGAGGGCTATGAGTGTCGATAGACGGAGTATGGGTCGGAGAAGTTTGGATGGGAGGAGTGTTGCCGGGAGGAGTGTGTACTAAGTTAACATACGGTTTGCATAGCGATTGTTTTAATGAGCGTTTAACAGATTGACACATAAATACCCTGTCCTCCGTCGCTGGTTTGTTACCTATGGCATAAGGTCCTTTTCGTTGAAGCTACTATACCTCTCAACACTACACGTCATCACGACAAGTTGGCCACTTTCAGAACACAATGCATTATCTGGATACGCAATGAACAAGATAGCGTTAATTCATTTTCTCAATTCTAGCAGCCCGTGCTACCTACAGCACAAGGCTGCTACTCCTCAGGCAAGCGAATCAAATATCGCAATTCAAACGCATCCTTGATAGGGTTCAACTTTCTATAGGCGTCCGTTTGGCCCTGCTTCCATTCCTCCGCCGCACTCGGATCAACCTCCTGTAAAGCTTCCATGTAGGCATGAGCTGCCGCCGTGTAGTTGTAATAGATCTCCGAAAATTGGGGATCCTGGTTCCAGTCGTTAGCGGGCTTGAATGGTATGAAAGCTGAGAATAATTACATTTAGGCTAATCCAAGTACTCAAATCCTGGTCCTCGGGCTTGTACTCATCATTATCGTATGCGGCCTTGGCTTCTGCTTTCAGCCTTTGAGCTTCCTTGCCGTACGTAAGTATTTTTCCTTGGCGACCTGGAGTTTAAGTTCGGATGCCATAATGATAGATTCGTGTTGAAGCTTGGGATGTAGGTGTAAATGGGTGAAGTGAAGAGCATGGACTGAGCTGGTATTGAGATCCGACATAGCCTTTATATACCTAAAAGCTCTTGGCTGATCGGCCGCGCGATGCTTTCAATGTCTTACATGACGTGTATCTCATGGGGCATCAATCCAGACGACAGGGCAGTACCCTCATGCAGTTGAGGATAAGGTCAGATTTGTTGAATAGTGGTGAGCCAATTGCGGCTGGAGAACAACGGTAGATGTGCACGGCCACTGCTCAATTTCCTCAATTGATATAGTATTTCCTTGCGACACTGAGACAAACATATACTAGACAAGTCTGTTGCGTGTGTTTTGGTGTTGATCTCTCTGATAGCTCACCTGCACGGCGCTCTGATTAGCCAAGTTCCGAAGAGACGCCCAGCGCTTCCCCTCAACTACCTTGTTAGGAGAAGAGGGTTTTATCTTTCCAAGATTTATCTACTCATCAGGATAGTAAACAAACCAGTTACACTCAAATAGACCCCAAGGAGTACGTCCTTCTGCAAGATAACGATCGCTCACATCACGATAAGCTTTGTCTTTAGCATTCTGCCATTCCTTTGCCGCACTCTCATCATGTGCCTTCAAAACCTCACGATAACATTCAGTCCGTGCCAAGTACTGAGCATAGGCACCCCGAAGGCCATAAGCCTTATTCGGCAGTTAGTCAAAGGAATCAAGGCCCTTGTTAGAACTCACATTCTTTGCATGAAATGCATTTATCTCGTTCTCGTCAGTTAGCTCGCCGTTTTCCTGCTTTTCTTTGTACACGGCTTTGGTGCGCTCTCTGGCAGTTTCGGCTTTTTTACAGGCTGACATAAGTTCTGCCTTGCTCTGTTCGACTTGTTCTTTAAGAGACATGATGATGCGTTGTTGCTGTTGAGCCTGATGGCTAAATGTGAAGTGATCAGCAAAGAGAATACTAAATTCAAGGGTTCGGAATCGTCCTGGATCTTATACCCAATATCCAACCTCACCAACAAAATACCTGCCACGTCACGGTGGACCAAGACACCATGACGTACGCCTCGTAAGGGTAATGCGAAGCTTAGTACGTAAGCTGTTTGTTAGCTCTTATTCGTTAGATCATTGGGAGAGGTTCCTTACTGGTAGGGCTGATGTTGCGATTGGTCTACTCCCTTGTTCACTCAACCTCCCGCTAGCAAGGACCTAATCTTGAACTCCACCTTCTGGCTCTTTTATTCTGAGATCTTGGCCACTACATCTCTCTTTGTGTTCGTGTCATTATGTGTTGATGGAGGCTTAGATAGTTGACGGTAAGTGTAAAGAGATGAACTGGATGATTGATTGGGTTGAAAGGCTGGGAAATGACCTCGACCTTATACCCAAGATCCTACCTGCTCATCCAAGCGATATTCCCCATATCCTGCTGATCACCGACATGATACTTTACACCTCCTGACGGTTTGTCGCACCATAACGTGTGTTCTATGAGGGGATCGTCAACAGGAAAGAAAGCTTCGCAAGCTTCCTGCTAGTTCTCACCCATCAGATCTCGGAGAAAAGCTTCGACGCGGGTAGTACCAACGTGATTGGTGTGGTACTGAACTGAACCCTGTGCTCAAACTTCTACTATCACGAACCTAATCTGAGTGTCCGCTCTCTAGCTCTTACGTCTTGAGGTGCTTCATATCTGGTTATGCGGGCGCCTACTCAGGATGGTAACAGAAGAATTATTCCCCAAGGCTTAGGCTATTAAGATAAACTAACCTGATCATTTAAGTTCCTCCCACTGTTTCACAGCCCCCTCCGTCACTCCTGCTTTTGAATACGCTTCGGCGAGAAGCAATTGTACATGAAGACTTTCCTTGTGGACTTTTTGAAGACGCTCTGTTCGATTGGGAGAACTTCCGCGGAGATGAATACCAGCTATTTCATCACTTCCTTCAGCAGGTAAATGCTGGGAAGGTGGCTCTTGGCTATGAGCAAGCCCGTATCATAGGGCGATATCTTGACTTTTGCAGTGCCAGTTATAGCGTAGAAGTTGCAACCAATAGTAGGCGCATTGCCTGCAGCTCAATTTATGATTAGTTGGTTTCAAAAGGGACATTTCAAAATATTCCCACAATAGGCGTAACCTAAATCGCATGTTCCAGACGTTATACGCTATGGGCCCATCACAAGGCTGTGCGATAGTTTCGTTTATAAATGAAGGTTTAAATCCAGAGGCTTACAGATTATTATCATTATAAAACCTTAGCATGATAAAATAGAGTTTTAATATTAGGCAACCGAGTGAAAACAGAAGATTCTGCAAACCCTCGTCTTTTTACTCCTTCAACAACCAACCCACGTGGTTTCTCGATCAACATATTCCCACCCGCTTTCCCTTCCCACTGCGAAGATGAGTGGCATCGAGATACCTCTGGGCTTCCACCAGTCCTTGCAAAGGTAAGTATAAGGTAAGTGCTTTCTTCATCTAACACAAACTAACCGCAGGTCCAGCCTTTACAACAATGAAGAGTTTTCTGATCTCACCGTCAAATGTCAAGGCACCGAGATCAAAGTTCACAAAATGGTTCTGGCATGCCACTCAGAACACTTTAAAAGGATGTTCAAGGGTCCATGGAAAGTAAGTCAGCCCTTGCCATTCTACTGCGGCTCATGCTAACAATATCCAGGAGAGCAAAGAGAAGGTGCTCGAGATCAAAGAATTTGAACCAGCTGTCGTGGAGGCTATGATTCGCTTCATGTACACCTTTCACTACGCTGGAAACAAGGACGCAGACACAAGCTTCCATGTCAAAGTCCACGAATGCGCAGATTACTACGCGATGGATGTACTGAAGAACATGGCAGCAGAGAAGTTTAGGTCCGTTGTAGGATGGGTTGCTACCCGAAAGGAGCTTGTAGGGCTTATCGAATATCTGTATAGATCACCAGATCTCGGTCTTCGTGAACTTATCCTAGACAGAATCACCGAAAGGATTGAAATCTTACTGGATCAAGACTGGTTTGATGACGTAATGGTATCAGTACCTGAATTCACAGCTGGTATGGTCCGTCGCATGCATAAGCGGAATCCTATGGTCTACAAGTGCTACGACTGTCATGTGGCTATGCCATGGAGTAGCATGGGTAACAACCCGACAAATTGCTATCACTGTAATGCCATGGTTCGTTGGGGTGATGCTGATGGTAGACTGCACTCGAATACTCTTTGAGTATCTTGAGTGGCAGACCCGTCGAACCAAGCCAAAACTACGCGCAACGCATCTTCATTCTGCTTGTTCCTCCCCCAACATTAACATGAGGTTAACACAAAGCAATCACCAACAAAACAAAAATAAAACAGAAAACTCCAAACACAACCATACCCACACCAACACACACACACACACACAGAGAAACAAACAATAAACACAAAAAAAGAAGGAATGATTTTGGCCATGGACTACTCAGATTACCCTACAACAACAGATGTCAAACAACCGTGACCGACCTCCACGACGATATTGCAAGGTTCATAAAAAGCAAAGAAAATTACAACTATGGCAGAAGAGCTTTCATTTATGCGACACCAAGTGAGAATGGCGACGAGAACTTGACAGATTGTTTTCGCACGGGCAGGTGGAAGAGATACAGTCAAAAAGAGAATAAGGATTTTACATTACTCTGAGGGCAGGGAAGAATCTAAAGAAGGTTCAAGCAATGGGGTCATGATTCGTCAAGTGTGCCACGAAATTGTCATTCAGAAGAATAAAGAACACATTTTCATCCCAGCATAACATAAACGTACACAGTCCATGTGAAATTATTGAAGTCTTTCTGTATTTGAGCCTCAGCGCTAAAACCGCCACAGCGCCACACGAAACACGGTGCCTGAATCAAGGGCCGGGTAACATCTACCGAGATCTACCATGACTAATGATGGGAGTAAGCAGCCCCAGATCGTGATCCCAAAGCGAAAAAGGCGATGGAAAAGTTGGGACCCAAGATCTGGATCGGCCCGCTAAGGTTAGCGCCGGTGCATTAGCCTAAAAGGAGGACTTTTTCCGATCATGAAGTTACATCATTTCTGCCGCATTGTTATCCCCTACAATTTACTGAGTGCGTGCTTCATGTTCTAA
The DNA here is from genome assembly GCA_004367155.1 of Fusarium clavum. Lineage (NCBI taxonomy): Eukaryota > Fungi > Ascomycota > Sordariomycetes > Hypocreales > Nectriaceae > Fusarium > Fusarium clavum. Next base: position 108,345 of record QGEC01000056.1, on the reverse strand, counting down.
CCGTGCTTGAACTAACTAACTGCACTGAAAGGATGCATGAGAGAGGCTGAGAAACAATCGAGATATCAGACACAAGTGAGGCGGATGCTCCTCTTTATATTAAAACCACAGACCATAGACTACATGGGTATCCCCATCAATTAAATAAGATAGAGTTTCACAACTTCCAAGGTCAAACAAGAAAATAGGCTGAGCGTTGTTTACATATGCTACGCTAGTCAAGTGTCAATCCTATGACCTTCTTGGCGACCCAACCCACTCACAAAAAAATAATTCCACCATGTTTCTACTTCCCTCATTGTTCCTTTTCTTTTTCGTAGGGGACCAACCAGGCTTAATATGGAGTCCGACATCGCAGACGACCTCGACAAGCTCAACATTAGAGATATTCTCAACGCAGATTCGCGACCGACATTTATTATTGATTTAGACCCAGATGATGAAATCCCGTTGCAGTCAAAGGTTATTCAGCCTGTGTTTGTCAATACGGCCTTGAGTACCCATGAGAAGCTTTATGACGTGGTCCGAGGGGAGGAGGCTTCCCACGTCCAAACAGAGTCTGTTTCATATGGCGATTTTCGGAATTGGGCGACTGGCATTACAACGCAAGATGATTCAAAGGATGTTTTCCCGCTCTTCTTTCTGTACAAAGATTTGTTATGGACGGGATCAACTGTGGCCAAACGATGGCGATTAATCAGTGGGAATCGACTTTGGCAGCACAGCGCACCGCCCAGGACATTATCTTCGACCGCGCTCTCGCGGGCGAGTACCCCGGGTATCAAAGATCCGGAGCCTGTCAAGGAAGACCCCAAACCATCAAAACCGGAGCCTGAGCCTGAACCTGAGCCAGAGACGAAGGAAATCTTCCAAAGCCCGACGGAGATTACAGCGCCGGAATTGCCTTCAACAGACACAACACTCATCACATCAAACCAGCGAAAACAATCACTCCTGTCATGGTGGCGTGCTGGAACGTCCAGGGGAAGCTCGGATCGTATCACAGGTAGTTCAAGCAGCGGATCATTTGTGCTGGGAAAGCCTGAGAAGGCCGTTGCAGATTGGACGGTTGAGAAGCCAAAAGGCATTTTAACACCGTATATCAGGCTTTTGAGGGATATTGACTGGTCGTTGACGCCGCTTGGACATATGGATACTTGGTCACCTGAACTGCGACAGGTGGCGAATTTGGTTATCAACAACCCTCATCCAGGTAAGATTTAATTGGCACGATACTGCCTTTATTTGCTAATATTGATGTAGCGAGCTTGTTTTGGGGAAACGACATGACGATGCTGTACAACGAACAATACGCCATTCACTATGCAGGCAACAAGCACCCCTCCATGTTGGGTACCGGCGCATCAGGGCCCTGGTCAGAAGCATGGGATGTTCTCGGAGCAGCTTTTGCCGAAGTTGTCAGAACAGGAATTAGCCATCGAAGCGACAACGATGAACTAGCGCTGTTCAGACGAGGATTCCTGGAAGAAACGCATATCTGCTGGTCACTCACACCATTATACGGCGGCACAAACCGAATTTGCGGCTTTTACAATGCACCTTTCGAAACGACGGATCTCATCCTGGGCCAGCGCCGAATGGCTACTATAAACAAACTCGGTGAATCCCTACGCAAAGCAACTTCAATCAAGAGTTTTTGGAAATTTGTTCTCGAAGGGTTGGAGGATAATCACAAGGACGTTCCTTTCGCCCTGGTCTACTCTGTCGGAGATGCAGAGGACGGTGATCATCAGTCGAGTTCTTCAGGAAGTACTATCTCAAGCAAGTCCTGTTATCTTGAGGGAACGATTGGGATTCCGAGAGGTCATACTGCTGCGCCGGATCAGATTGATCTTAAGAGGAGTCATCAAGGGTTCGTACCGTCTTTTCGAGAAGCTATGCGGACGCGTGGCGAACCTACGCTGGTTCGCATCCGAGATGGGACTTTGCCGGAGGATATTTTACAGGGTATTAAGTGGCGTGGGTTTGGCGAGACGGGGTCTGAAGCGATTATCTTCCCTGTTCGACCGACAAATGGCGAGAATGTTCTAGCGTTTTTGGTTCTCGGCGTCAATCCTCGCAGACAGTATGACGCTGGGTACAAATCTTTCGCGTCGCTACTCAACAACCAACTCGCTACATCCCTAGCATCTATCATTCTCTTCGAAGAAGAAACGCGCCGTGGACGTGATGCCGCCGAGGCTGCAGCTTTGGAGAAGGAGGAACTAACGCAGCAGATTAACCTCCAAGCAAGCCGTCTCCGCCGAATGACGGAGTTATCACCGTTGGGAATGTTTCTTACCAGTCCCGAAGGCATTCTGCGCGAAGCGAATGATAAATTCTACGAGATGACGGGTCATACGCGTGATGCACACGGTGATATGGCTTGGGTTGACTTGATGGGTACTTCAGGAAGTATCATGGAAGAAGGCTGGCATCGCCTCACACAAGAAATGCTCCCTTGGTCCGGCGAAGTCAAGCTTCGCAAGGGTGTCGAAGATCCTGTGAACATTCACGGCGAATCGATCGATCTCTGGGTCATGGTCACTGCTCATCCTGAAATAACACCTGGTGGAACACTGAGGTCAATCATGGGCTCCATTACGGATATTTCTCATCTCAAGTGGGCTGAAGGACTGCAAAATCGACGACTACAGGAAGCCGAGGAGACGAGACGACAACAAAATGAGTTTATCGATATTACATCTCACGAGATGAGAAATCCGTTAAGTGCCATCTTGCAGTGTGCGGATGACATCACTTTGGCTATGGAGGCAGCGAGGGCAAGTGGTGTACCCGCATCACAGGAGGTTCTGGACTCATGTCTTGACGCGTCGCAGACTATTGCGCTATGCGTACAGCATCAAAAATCTATTGTGGACGATATTCTCACCGTCTCCAAGCTGGACTCGAATCTTCTTCTCATCACACCTGTGGTTTGTCAACCGCAAGCTATCGTTGAGCGGGTGGTTAAGATGTTTGAGTCAGAGATGTTGGCGAAGGATATTACGCTCGAGATCCAGATCCATGAGGAATTTAAAGACCTTGCCGTGGATTGGGTTGCTATGGATCCAAGTCGCGTTCTGCAGATCCTGATCAATCTCATGACGAATGCCATCAAATTCACAGCTTCATCTGAGAAACGGGTTATTAAAGTTACTGTTGGAGTTTCCAAGACGCCGCCGGAAGGTACACATACTCCAGGCTTCGCATTCGCACCAACACGAGGCGAGCTTGGTAATGTTGTATCCTCGGAGGAATGGGGAACTGGAGAAGCTTTGTACGTGCGATACAGAGTCCAAGACACAGGCTGTGGTCTCTCAGAAAACGAACGCTGTCTTCTGTTCCAGCGCTTCAAACAAGCTTCACCACGAACACACGCAAAATACGGTGGAAGCGGTCTTGGTCTGTTCATCTCGAAACGTCTCGCAGAACTCCATGGCGGCCGTATCGGTGTTGCCTCAGAAGCTGGAAAGGGCAGTGACTTTGGCTTCTACGTACAAGCGCGTCGAACCGCGGCACCCTCCAAAAAGGATCCCGATCAGCCCGTCCTTTCACAAACGCCGTCAACCACAAATCCCGCTACAGGACCTGTACGCACACCATCCAACAACTCTGACATTCTCATACCAACCAACAAACGCCGTCGACACGGCTCCGACGAAACCTTTGATCCTCGCGCATTAACGATTCACATCGTAGAGGATAACCTCATCAACCAAAAAGTCCTGGTCAACCAACTCCGCAAAGTAGGCTGCACAGTAAGCGCAACAAACGATGGTGTCGAAGCACTTGAATTTCTCAAAAAGACACATTTCTGCAAACACGACGGGTCCGAACTGTCTGTAATCCTCATGGATCTCGAAATGCCCAACATGGATGGTCTAACGTGCGTTTCCGAGATTAGAAGGATGCAGAAGGATGGTGGTATACTGGAGCATGTGCCTGTTATTGCGGTCACGGCGAATGTGAGGGATGAGCAGATAAGGACGGCGTTGCAGAGTGGCATGGATGATCTTGTGAGCAAGCCTTTTAGGATACCGGAGGTTATAAGTAAGATTGAGAGGTTGTTGAGGAAGTATAATCGGTATTAGACTTAGATTAGATTAGCGTTTTTGTTTGGGATTTGGGATAAAGGATTGTAATGGATATAGACTTTGAATTCATGATGAGTATCTAATTCCTTGACGATTGTAACGCATGAGATATCAGCGCTTTGTAGCCTTCCACAGCATCCTCCAAATCCGACACTTTTAGATGTTCATGATCGGAATGTGCTTCAAGGATGGAGCCTGGTCCGTAAAGATATTTCTTATGATCGCCTTTAAGGGATGGAATGTCGGTTCCGTAGTTGACGACTATTTTCTCAAAACCTGTCTCAGGTTAGCTTCAGTCCTTATGTGAACCGCTCTAACTTACCATCAAGATCATGATCGAGTGGCACAGGGTCAACAGCATAAGTACTGAACTCAACACCCAAATGCGAATCACTTCCCCCCACAACTTTCCTGACAAATTCTTTCATCTCGTCAGCTGTTCCAGCGGCAATTCTCACACTCGCGATAGCAGAGGCATTCGCGGGGATGACATTCCCAGCAATGCCACCTTCGATCTTACCAATGTTGATCGTAGTATTGCCGAAGTCATCACTCCACGGAAGTTGAGCTTGCTTGAGCGCTACTAGTCCGTTGACTAGACTGTCGATCGCGTTGCTCCCTGTCTCGGGGTATCCAGAGTGTCCCGCTTTGCCTTTCGCTCTAATAGTGAAGCGCAAACCGCCTTTGTGTCCTGTAGCGAGCTTGAGCTCCGTCGGTTCGCCAAAGATGACAGACTCCCACGTCAAGCCGAGGTTACTTGCTGCTTTCATACCATCACCGCCAACTTCCTCGCCCACAACAAACAAAAGTGCTACATCACTCTCCCGAATCTCATTCCCTTCAAACATATCCCGAACAGCAATGATCTGGGCCGCAACACTACCCTTCGCATCAACACTCCCTCTCCCCCAAATCTCATCGCCGCGTCTCTCATACGGCCAATATGGTGGAACAGTGTCGAGGTGAGAAGTTACCAGAACGCGCGTCTTTCGCGTTTTGTAGTACGCGAATATGTTGACGCGATCTTTTGCGACGGGTTGAGTTTCGACAGTGAAGCCTGCATCTTTGAGGTAGGTTTGAAGGAAGTCGGTGGCGGGCTTTTCGGAGCCTGTAATCGAAGTCTCTTCGACGAGGGATTTATGAAGCTCGAGTAATGGCGACGAGGAGATGGTGTACGATAACGGACCAGTGAGGGGAGTCTGGAATGCGCACGCGAAGGTCGCGAATAAGAGATGTTTGATGAGTCTCATGCTGTGAAGATTTTAGTGTCAGATCTCGTCACGTCAATGGTCTTGGAATTGTAGTGTAGTGAGAGGGGTTGGTGTGACGAATGTCTCAGATTAGATCAGCGATTCTTAGTCAAGCTGGACAGCCACTTATTTTCCTAGCCCCCATCAGTCTATTAACATGAAGCTGCTCATTTCTACCCTGCTACAATCATACAAGAGGCTTTTCCAAAATCCTATACTCTGTAGGTCCAGCCAACAAACCCACCAAATCAGGATAATCCACCGCGAAATCCCCCAACTTGACAACCTCATACCCCATCCTATTATACCACGCCAACATCCTCGCCTTGCCTTCATGATGGAACGTCAACGGCACAAGAATCTCAAGCTGCATCCTCTCACAGCCTTGTCGTCTAACCTCATCCTCCGCAAAAGCAGTAATCTGCTTTCCAAGACCTGTGCCTTGGTATTTGGCGTCCAAGGCTAACATTCCGAATTGACCGAGTGTTGGTGAGAGGATCTTGATGAAGACGCAGCCAATGGGTTCGCCAGTGGGATTGTAGGCGATTGCCAGTTGGGATGCAGTTATGTAGGATGCTATACCGCTGGGTGATGTGCGTTTGTATGAAGGGATGAAGATGTCGGATTCAGCGGCTGTGTAGGCTGTGTTGACGATGTCTGCTAGGGTTGTGATGAGGGTTTTATTGGTTGCGTCCTCTGGCAGAGCCATTTTGATGACGACCTCAGGTTTACCCATTTTGTCTGTTGTCATTGCAAAGAATTGAATGTGAGATGTATTAGAGAGGTTGGAGTGATCCGCGGCTTTATGACAGAGTCAGAGTCGATGAAGATGAGGAATTATCTTTTGACAAGGTCTCACGTAAGTTACTGACTGTTCAGATGAACACGGCGCACCAATCAGATCATGCCCGGTTAGTGGTGTTTCTAGCGCTGATGCCAGTATCGACTCCACCGGCGAAGACCAAGGGTCTCGTGTGAACATGCCTAGGTGGGTAACAGAAGAAATGCTCTCTAACACTTAGGCTACAGAAATAAAGTAGCCTAAATGCTAGTCTAAGCCGGCATAAGGTGACCAGATTATTTCGTCTCTTATGCTTTTAGCGATCAATTCTTCTGGCACCCTGCGGCATGCCAAGTCAAATGCATGAACACTCAAGATCCGGATAGCTTCACTTTCCTTACGATACTGATCGTTTGAGACATTCGAAAATTATATTCAAAAGCGGCTAGGCTTGGCGATCCCTGCTTCTTTCTCAACATGTAAGCATGCGCCGCAATGACCTGACTTTTTCTTTACAGAAAATGCTGACGATAACTTCCTCTCTTCACATTGCGCTCGTCTTACAATCTGCCCAAGATGACTCCTTTAAACTGGTTACGCGATCTCTGCGCCGTCGCTCAAGCATTTGACAGCACCATCGACGCAAGCGCTGTAGTCAAAGATAAAGGAATTCCTCCAAGCAAGGATCCTTGGTATACCGCCCCTCAAGGCTGGCAGACCAAACAACCCGGCGATGTTCTTCGCATTCGCAGCGTTCCAATCTTGACAGAAATTGTCGCCAACTCTTCAGCTGCGTATCACGTTCTTTATCGCTCCACCGATTCAAAGAACGATCCATCATGGGCTGTTACTACATTGTTCATACCCGAGTCAATTGATCGTGCACCATCAGGCAAAGCTGCGCTGTTGTCGTATCAGTTCGCTTACAACACTGCCAATCTTGACTCGGCACCTTCGTTTGCACTGTCTGGTGTCATGGCCAAGAGTGAGCCGACTTTGGGTATCAAGTCGAGTACGTCTCTGATTGACGAGATGATGGCGTTTGGATGGATTGTGAATACGCCGGATCAATGGGGACCGACATCTGCTTTTGGAGCGAGTGTTCAGGGTGGACATGCGACTCTGGATGCTCTCAAAGCAGTCCAGTATTTGTTGAATTTGAAGGAGAATCCGGGATACAATACGGCTATTTGGGGATATAGTGGCGGTTCGATTGCCACATTTGCGGCGGCAGAGCTGCACCAAGACTATGCACCTGAGGTCAAAATCGAGGGAGCGGTTTTAGGTGGCCTTGTTGACAACATCTCGGGTGATTTCAACCTGATCAACAAGAGTCCAATTGCGGGGACCGTGATCGCCTTTCTTCTAGGCGTAACATCCCAGTATCCAGAAGCAAGAAAGTACCTCGAGAGCCGTCTTGTACCAGCTACCAAGGCCGAATTCATGTCCGTTCTCGATCTCGAACTCACCCAAGCAGTCGCCCACTTCTCAGGACATGACATCTACCCATATTTCGAAAATGGCCTACAAGATCTTAAAGTGCCGCAATTGCAAGAATTGTTCGACAAGCAAGCAAAGTTGGGACATAGAGGAATTCCTACCATGCCGATGTTTGTGTACAAGGCTATCAAGGACCAGTTCTGCCCTATTGCGTGGACGGATGCAACTGTGCAAAAGCTCTGCGATGCTGGCACGGAGATCACATTTGATAGGAATGAGGTTGGGAATCACGTTACTGAGATTGAGAATGGAAAACAGAGAGTCTTTGGGTTTCTTGGGGCTATCTTTGAAGAGGGTTACGGATCGGCCGAGAGGTGCAATGTTTTGGATGTATCGGTGGATGCTTCTGCGTAGCGCTTATTTCTACTGTGTTCTTCAGTGTTCGATTCAGTGAAGTACGCCCTGCCAAGTCAATTCCAGCGCGCCCTGCGCCCTAGAGCTTACAGCAACTAGACCCTATCAGCACTAGCGCAATCTTCCCCAGTGGCGATTTGAGCGACATTATTCGTTCAATTTTCAATATCTACTCACCTTCTCCCTCACCTCAATCACTCACTCACAGTTCTCAACTCGTTACTCACTCATTCCAATATGGCCTCTTCAGCGCGAACGTTCCTCGCTTTCCAGCGAAACGCGAAGCTTCACTCTCTCGTAACAAAAGTCACAGCAATCCGCCCCTTCAACACACTCGAAGAAGAGAACCGTGAGCTATTTAAGCAAGGCACCGACGATGACTTCGCCGTCGTCACGGAACAGACAATCTTCCATCCTCAAGGCGGAGGCCAGCCTTCCGATGTTGGAAAGATGGGCAGTGAACCTGGTGCTTCATTCACTGTCGCTGCTGCGCGCATGGATGCTGTGCGAGACGGCCAGGTTCTGCACTTTGGCAAATTCGAATCGGACAAGAAGTTCGCAGAAGGCGACATGGTCACTACAGAAATTGACGTCGAGAAACGTCTTCTATACTCCCGTTACCATACAGCCGGCCACGTCCTCGGCTCGGCAGTAAACCATCTTCTAAAAGACAAAGTCGAAGGGTTCGAAGAACTCAAAGCCTCTCACTTCCCCGATTCAGCATCATGCGAATTCCAAGGCCTCATCGAAGGAAAGTGGAAAGAGCCCATCCAAGCCAAAGTGGACGAGTTCATCGCCGCCAAGATGCCTGTGGAGATTGAGTTTTGGGATGAGGAGGACTTCAAGAAGAATGGGTTGGAGCATCTTACACCTGATGCGAGCTTTGTTGCGCCGGGGGAGAAGTTTAGGGTTGTGAGGATTGTTGGGGCGGAGGTTTATCCTTGTGGTGGGACGCATGTTGATACGACTGATCTGTGTGGGGAGACGACTGTTAGGAAGATTTCCAGGAGTAAGGGAAAGTCCAAGGTTAGTTATTTGGTGAAATAGAGGATAGAAATAGACATAGAGAATAGATGCAAGGCACGCAGAACAAATATAGAGTCTGGTTGATCCCTTTCTGTTTGAAAGAGGTGTCGAATGTCACCATACGACTTCAATATCTGTCTGAACAGTGAGCTACTTCCCAGTACGACCCCTAAAGACATGCGAATGCCTAGTTCATGATGCAAACAGGGTTGTCCTCGTATACGAGGGTCCCTGTCAGACCCTGGGCTGTCAGTCGCTCAATCCAGCTATCACTCCGGCCGGCACTACCATTTGTCCACCAGTGTCACAAAGAAGCCGGCAGTAGAGAGATCCGATCTCTGATCCCAGCGCCTTCCCGCAATTGCCGGCACATGTCATCCTGACTTTGACATCAATCACGAGAAGAGACGAAGAATATGGGGATCCCAATAAAATTGACATATGGACTAAGAAATAATAGAAGCTAAACATATCTCGTAAGGGCTAGGCCTGCCCACCCTTGTTATCACTCAAGCAGCCAGTTCTTCGTGCCATATTCCATCGCTTATCGGACGAAAAGGCTGCGGGCGCGGCCGAAGAGGCCGCCGAGTCCACCACCAAGACCGCTGCCGAGTCCACTACCCAGTCCACTGCCGAGTCCGCTTCCGAGACCACCGCCAGTGGAAGAGTCGTCGGAACCACCAGTAGAACCGCCAGTAGAACCGCCAGCGCTCATAGCAGCGTCAGCCTTCTGGATGAGGAACTCGGGAGCATCGCCACTAGCCTTGCCCTGGTAGGTCAAGTGAGCAGGAGCGATGACAAGAGTACCAGTGCAGACCATATCACCGACGTTGCAGAAGACCTTGGTGCGGTCTGCTGGGTAATCGGGGATCTGTCCCTTGTTCTGGAGGTTCTTGGTGTAACCGAAGAGAACGGTACCAGCAATCTTGTTACGAACAGACTGGTCGGCATCAGTGACGGAAGCAGCAGCGAGAGCAGCTCCCTGACTGTATCCTCCAGCAAGAATGACGGCGTCGGGACACTTCTGAGCAGCATCGTTGAAGTGACCGACCATCTCCTTGATAGAAGCAGGGGTGGTTCCACGGGGAAGAGCGTTCTGGGGAAGACCGGCAGTGTAAGCACCGCCGACACCCTGAACCCAAACTCCACCCTTGCCATACTTGGCCTCGAGCTTGTTACCAACGAGAGGACCCAGAGTACCCTGAAAGGTTAATAAGATTAGCATATGATATGTCAAGTTGCTTCGAGAGTGGAGAAACTCACCAAGTTGCCGATCTCAGTGGAACCGCGAGCAAAGACGAAAATGACCTTGGGGCAGCTTCCCGAGCTGCCGCTCTTGAGATCGTTGCGGGTGATACCGCCGCCGAGGAGTTGACGGGCTTCGAGGCCAGTGTCCTGACCCGCAGGGAGGGCAGAGGCCGTGGCGGCGAGAAGAGCAGTGGCGATGGTGAACTTCATTGTGAATGATTGAGACCTAAGCTCTAAAGAGTGACTGAAAAAGAAGTGAAGAAGTAAAAGAAAGTGAAAAGAAGACTGGAAAGACCGGCTTGTTTGAGCGAGAGACTGTTGATGCTTGTGATATCTTCAATTTACATCGAGGGCATGGTGAAGTATTTATCTCATCAACGAGTGTATGTGTCTCGGCATTCGCAAGACTAACTCTTTTGAAGATTAGACTAGAGAGCCAGATTAGTTGAGACGAAGTGATGGCACTGTCCGAAGAATGATCAATCACAAAACAGAGTAGCATCCATTCGTACGAGTCCCACCGAGGAGCCGAGACCCTGGCACATCATCTACTGTAGCTCCCGCCGAGCCCGTACATCAGGCCTGTCAGTAGATCACCCGACGAATGCAACACAATCGAGTCATGGCATCTCTTCGATGAATCCTTCTATTCTTCGCAAGTGTACATCAAAGTAGGAAATTCATCCGTGGTTTTGAGGCTAAAAACTCCACTGATCAACGAAACGGTAGCACGTACAATGAAACAGGTCAAAGCTAGATAAATTAATTAATCAATCGATCAAGTCAGCTAGCTGCAGACCAAGACTTTTTGGGCTGCGCTTTGACTTGCTTCTTGCCCCTGGAACCTGAAACACAGGTGAAAGTGGGCAAAGCAAAATTATTGCATGTGGTGCACGGGCTACGGTGTGTCTACGGCGCAGCATTGGAAACCATGATGACAGTATTCCCGGTTTCAGAGGCAGTCATTGTTTTTTCTCGTGAGGCTTTACTACTTTCAGTTAAAGCAGTCCGGTATAAAATGAGGCCCCAGAGGTCGGTTAATTCCGCACTACCCTTAGACCAGGACATCTACTACTTTAGTTGGCATGTTCCCCGGAACTTGTTTAGTTAACCACAGTTACTGGTGCTTGTTTGCCTGATTTGATGGCTTAGTTTCTGGTAGAGACACAAATAGAACCGAGGCTGCGGATTGACGCTGGTCTTTGCTTCTAGTTTCATGCTAATGAAAGTTCTAGCGTCTCGTATTGTAATTGAAACATGGTATGTGCACGTGGACTGAGTCAGGTTGTTTCTTGACTTTTGGAAGCGAATGATTTGCCCATTTCGGTTGGAGATGTGGCTGAAGTGTTAAATTGACGTGAGATGATATGTGATTAGGCTGCGGATTCGCGGAATAACTGATCAAGATCCTCACTCCTTCACACCATCTTTTTCTCAGCACACCGAGGCTGTTGTGGGTAAATTGTTTATTGAAGTAAATAAGCTAACAACATCGTCCCGCCTTGTTAAAGCCTTGAAAATGATCACCTCTACACCATCGAAGTTGCCGAGGCTGTTGTGAATATAGTGTTCAATGTCGCAGACTTCTGCATAATGCCTTGGAAACCGATATCACAACGCCATTCTCTCAACATCGACACCAGGTTGTCCCAGCTTGTTGGCTGATGCCAAGTCCCGACCCCGCAAGCTGAAAAAAGACGGTGCTGAAAATTCGGCCTAGCTGAGCCACTAACTACCCGAATGACATGTTGGTCCGCCATGAGGCTATGTTCGGCCGTTCAGCTGAAACGTTTTCCAACAGACCGGTCGTGCTGTAGATCAACATCGTTTCATCATCATTCTTCCATCCTCGGCACGTCTTCCGTTGGTTCAAGGCCCCTTGAACTCCCCATCATCTGGCCATTGGGAGAATGAGTTGGTAAGTGCCCACCAATCGGGCGGCTCCTGCGTCGAAAACTCTATGTTCGTCTCCAAACAAGCCGAGGCAAAGACATCGACCCAATGGCACCATTCTTCTTTTTGCAGATCTCTACTCGCGACTATTACCTTTCGTAGATGTTGGCGTCTCATAGTGATCAGATGCAAAACCTCTTGGTACAGAGGCTTATACGCCTCACCCATTAGTCCAAATTCTTTGATGCTGGGCGGCAAGATATCATGAATTTTCTGATCGTTAGATCCCTCGTCAGAATCATCCATCAACACTGCGGTATCAATGTGGATTGTTTCAAGGACACTCATTCTAGAAACATCTTGAAGCTTTTTACCTTGCCTGTTGTCGAGGTTCGATAAGTCGAGTGATAAATGTCTCAGAGTATCGTTCCTCTGAAGGACTATGTCGGTCATGACGCGTGCAAAGGGATGTCTTTCTTCGATGCTTGGCCGCATCATCAAGAATTCCCAGCCAACGTGGAGGGTTTGTAGGTTCGGGAACCCATCCACGAGTAAGCGGAGGTTGTGTGACGAAAGAGTGCATGAGTTGAAGATGACCTCTTTGAGGTTTGCGTGGCTGAGATAGGATGTATTACCCTCATGGTGTTCGTGATAGATTTGAGTCAGCTCGAGCCTTTCCAACGCCGGAGCTGCTGTCAACAATCCACGAATGGCGCCACCGTCTGGTGGCTCCCGCACGTTCCCTTGCAAGATATAAGCTCCCGTAAACACGGTAGAGAATCAGGTCGACACCATCGAAACGACCACCAATTCCCAAGACAAATCTCAAGTTTTACCAGATTAGGCATAAGAGATAATCCAGATGTGATCAGCAACGCCTGCCTCTCATCATCAAACGTGGTCAGCGTTGCAAGATCAAACCGTTCAACCAACGACTTGGGCATGGGATTAAACCCGGACTTCCGTGCATCCTCGTACAGCTCAGTATCCTTCATATGATCACACCTCTGCAGAAACGATGGCAGGTATCCTAGAAAGTTCTCCAGCTGAGAGTATTTGTGCCATGGCGGCAACAAGACTTGGACCACGGAGAGATGTCGGACTAAATTGCCTAGCTTCGGGTTCGCCTCGAGGATCCGCACGAAGCGAAAGAAACGCGGTCCTAGCGGGCGGTGGTACAAGTGCGACTGCGCTGTTGGCGCTAGGACTTTGCATGTTCGGCGAAGGGCGATGAGAGCTCGTGTTTGGGGAGGCGTGTAGGGGTCTAAGATGTTAAAGTAGAACATTGTGTAAGAGGGGGCCTTTTGGCAGTGCAGGCAGAATTCCTGGCATATTTGTTCGTGAAGCTCTGTTGGGAGGGAGAGGAGAGACATTGCGATGAGACAAGATGATGGATAAGCTTAATTATGACATTGATCAGAGTGAGATACGATTCTTCCATGATTCCAAATCGGAAAGTCACGTGCATTGTGTTGATTCAACACCCTTCTCATGCTTTCATGAAGTCACGACGGATAAACGTGTTTATTCGCAGCGAACTTGATACCAGTTTCATGACACTAACCACCACTCCGAAAACTGCCAATAAACCATGCTTGATACTTTGTTAAATATCCCACTACTATTTATCTCTCTTCACTCATCAATGGACTCATGTCAGTGCCTCCATAGTCTGCAGAATATCTTGGTCTTCAAAGCATAGGGTAGGTAGGTATCTTATCACGAAGGATGTCACTGTACTGTAGTGCAGTCTTGGCTTGGTCTAGCCTGGAACCATGCATGACCCCCTGTCTCAAGTAAACTTGTCCTTGAGCCGGCCTCAATTCACTCAATCACAGAGAAAGCAAGCGATAACTTATCTCCTGCCTGCCGTGAAACAGATGAAATATTCCCGATAAGCTGAACTTTCTTTTTTCTGGCCTCAACGGAACATCTTAACTCCATCACTCAAATCTCGCTGCAGGATCCTTGTCATCTCACCAAGCCTGGCAAAGCTGACAATATGCATCAACAGTCTAACCCTCACTGAGTAGAGTAGACTGGAGAACTCTTTCTGTCTGGCCCCCACTGGTGAAACTTGAATTAAATGATCAACGTCAATCCTCGCATTGTCACTGGTTGACCTTTAGGATGTGATCCTACGGCGCAGCCTTTCATGCAGGATCGCGTAATGTATTTTAAAAATAACGAGAGGGAAGAGATAACAAGTTGTGTCCTGATGGCACAGCCTGATCACTGAGGATCCCGCTCCATTTCTTTTGTGTTTGTAATTTTGACAATTCCCCGACAACAATCCTTCATGCTGTAGCGCATTGATTGGAGTTGGAACTGTGCCTTTTCGCGCCAGACCCACGCGTCGATTGATTGGTAGGGCTGACTCTATCCGGCTTTTCCGTCCCTCCATCGCACCACTTACCCCGTCTCGGCCATTGGTGTGTCTGTCAGCGCGCACCATGGCGCAGTACTCAGGATGGAAGCGCACAGCCATCTGGCTAACAGGCCTCGTCGCGACACTCACGATCTTCCTAGTCGTCATGCTCTTCGTGTCGCTGTTCGCATTAGAAAAGAATTCTGACGAAAACACGGTTACCACCTCAGGGAATTACGGCAGTGGTGATGCTCTGGGTCAGAGTATCCTCTACAAAGGAAACTGCGATGTTTCGGCGAGAGCTAACCTCTGGATCCATTTGGCCATCAATATCATTGGCACTGGAGTCTTGGCGTCGAGTAACTTCTTTATGCAGAGTCTTGTGGCGCCTACGAGGAAGGAAGTTGATGCTGCGCACAAAGCGGGTCATTGGCTTGAGATTGGTGTTCAATCCCTCAAGAACGTTCGCTTCATTGGCTGGCGGAAAGTTTTGTTCTGGTCTCTGTTCTCGCTTAGCTCGGTCCCGCTGCATCTCGTCTTCAACGGTTGTGTCCTTGAATCCAAGGGCACGAATGGGTTTACTGTGTTGTTGGGTGCTGAGAGTCTTGCTTCAGCGAGTTGGCAGGGTCGCCCGTCTATCACGGGGGCTCTTCTCGAGCAGTACAGTAACGGGCACTCGATACGGTACGAAGATGAGGATCCATCTAGGTTAAAGCCCATCAACGGGTCTATTGCGACCAATGACACGCATGGGAGCTGGCAAAAGATCAGTTTCCAGGAGTGTATGAAGCGATATAACGACCCGGAAAAGTCTTTAGTATGTCGCTTCCCTCGCTGATAGTATTATACTAACTAGAAAGACACATTGGCGACATTTGATCATGGTCATGTATAATTACGAAGATGAATGGCGCAACTCGACAAAAGGATGGAAACTGAACCAAGTGTATAAGAACATAACGGGTATGAACGACACAGATATCATCAATCCTCTATGGACAGTAACAGGATTCACACGCAGCGGTCAAAGCAACGGAATGCTCAGCGGTCCCATCTCTGGGAAATACGAAGCCAGCTACAACTGGGACGAGGACAAAAACGTGTGGAGAGCCGGTGAATGGTCTATGCTGCAAGCTTCCAACACCCTCGACCCATCGTCTGGTCTACTTGTTATGGATTACAAGCTGTACAAGCCCGAGTATAGAGTCATGCAGGTTGATCACTGCTGGTCTGAGAAGTACGAGGCGCCATGTCGGTTGAGTATTGCCAACAGTCTTTTACTAATTGTATGCATCATGTGTGGCATCAAAAGTATTCTATGCTTCTTGGTTCTCAAACTTCGGGTATGGGGCGACGAGAATCCTCTCATGACGCCTGGTGATGCGATTGCTTCGTTCATTAGTAGGCCGGATGAGGAGACCAGAGGCATGTGCACGCTAAGCTTGGAAGATCTGAAGAAGCTACCTGCCAAGACACAGCTTGGACTTGGTGATTCAACACAGGCATATAAATGGTTGCAAGGGCCTCGACAATGGTATACGTCCTCGCGCAAGTTCGGAAAAGCGGTGCCTCGAAATATTTGGATTTTGTCTTCTCTCCTCATTGGAAGTTCTCTTACTGTCGGAGGAGTCATGATGGGTATTTCCCTACGAGAACAAAGCTTGTGCGTCCAACTCAACCTTCCCTCCCATGAGAACGAACACTAACTCGATGAACAGGAGCGAGGCGCGCTTCAGTCATTCCCCTCTCAACCAAGACGTCAGCGACGCCAATCTGGACGACCTTACTCTGCTCCCACTCACCATGGTAGCTAACACGCCGCAACTCATCCTATCCATATGCTACCTCGCGTACAACGGCCTCTTCACACGCATGCTAGCTGAGTTTGAGTGGTCCAAGTACAGCGTCGAATTTCGAGCATTGCGGGTTACCGAACCGAGGGGAAGTCAGAACTCTACGTATCGACTGCAGTTGCCGTATAGATTCTCTATACCGTTGATGATAGTCAGTATCACTCTGCACTGGCTTTACTCTAATTGTATCTATGTAAGCAACTACGAAGGTAAGCGCCGACTCTGAGCCTTGTGTGGAAATCGGTTCTAACGGATACAGCTTACGCACCTAACTATCCCTACCCAAAAAGTGTAACGGTCGGTCTCCAATTCTCTTCAAAGGCCATCTTGATCGCCTTCACGATATCCGTCTGCGTCGCCATAACACCTATCTTCCTAGCCAACGTCAGACTACCCGGCATAACTGTCATATCAGGAGGCAACTCAGCCGTTATCTCAGCCGCTTGCCACTACCCCTCCAAGAAACTCAAAACGCTGAGCCGCGCCACTTCAAAACTCAGCCTTGTTCCCAGTGAATATGATAGCATGAGTACTAGGTTAATTGGGGATGCTGAGGTGGAAGAGTTGGAGGATGTGGCGAAGGGGAAGGTCAAGTGGGGGAGGTTGTCTACAGGGAAGAGTGATGACAGCCAGGTTGGACATCTTGGGTTTGGGACGGAGGAGATGGATGTTGATAGGCCGATTGAAGGGGAGCATTATAGTTGAGGGACTTTTGCATGGATTGTATGAGATTAAGACAAGAGATAAGGCATGTTGGAGATCTGTATTTTTTTTTGTAATATCATTGTATCAGTGAATAGACCATGATGACTCTATTGACGATAGAAGATCTAATGTGTACATAGAAAGATTACCTCCGTCACCGTATATCCAAGATCTCGCCTAAATATCAATCTGGGCCTTATCGACGATATCTCCAGGTGATGAATCCATGGATCTGAGACTTGAAACCGTTGGTCCTCACCCACCTGAAAAAGCCCCCAAGTCGGCCGCCGTGATATGATAGTTCCAACTTATTCTACCGAGATAACCTCGATGGGACATAAATTGAGTGACATTCAACGTAGCATTGTTGGTCGATATCGGAACACCGGCAGTTATGTTAACAGAAGTTCCAACAGCATGGATCCACCAAAATTGCAACACCGTCGTGGCGGTTCAAGCAACGTGTGATCTAAGGCGTATTCCCATCTCATCACCGTCACAATCCGGGGTTAGACAAGCCACCTCGTCTAGAATGTGGCGCATCCAATGCAACAGGAACAGCCAGATCTTTTGTCAGTCGTTAGCAATCAATTAACCACAAAAGTGCAACCCTCATCGAAAGTTCTTATCGAACCAACACTTCTATCCGGCTAACTCGGCCATGCATTGTTTGGAGTGGAATCAATCTCTTATCTGAATATCCTCGGAGTATCCTAACCACTCTTGGCAGGTCGCACTGCCCAAGTGCCGATGTCCCGAGACTGCATCTCCAAATAGACGTGGGGAAACTTCCAGTTCCCGGCGGAGCATGTCACTCCCTCTCAATTGATGGTTATCCATTACCCCAATTCGAAAGCGTCACTGGAAATGGAAGGGGAGCTAGTGCTGGTTAGGAAAGTAAGTAAGCATCTTAAGCCGTGATCCGAGGAGGAATACGAAATTACGTAGTGTTTATCGCGCGCCACTCTTGGGGTCGTGTGCTGCATTGGAGAAGTTCATATCTGAACCTCGGGATCTTCCTATCCCGCCTCGCGAATAGCCCCGGGAACAAAGTCAAAGTTCAGGGACTTTTGGAACATTGGTTCTTTTGTAGATCATTCGACTGTCAGTCTATTGCCGTTCTACCCAGATTAGCAGCGTGCCGAAATTCCGGAATATCCTCAATTGGCCACTTCTCGTTATCTCAGAAGCATATCGTGAAGTACAAAACGTCTGTGTTCAGCGACCATGAAGAATCCGACCAGACAGCATCATTCCATTTGTTGTTCCAGTCTCATTAATTATGGAGAAAACAGGCATATCACCCCAAACCGCTGCGGAGGCAGATGCTATCTCAGCCGATAAGAAAATCCACCCTCACGATGAGAAAGACTACGCAGACGTTGAGGTCCTCAAATCAGAGCCTACTCGGCCTCTTGAGACTGCGGAGGATATCGTTACGAATGTCATTCATGTCGATGATGATCCTGATATGAACCCATGGACAGTTCGAATGTTCATCGTTGGTAAGTCACTATTCCGGTGCCATGTAGAGTGAAGGTACTGACTGGTACAGGCATCGGACTGTCAGCCTTCGGAGGCGTTCTCCAAGAGATCATGTACTTCAAACCTCAGGTCGTCTACGTCTCAGTTATGTTCCTCACCGTCCTCGCCGAAACACTTGGAACCGGATTATCACACATCATCCCCCGAAAGGGCTACATCGGTCGTCTTCTGAACCCTCACCCATGGAACAGAAAGGAACATACAGCAGCTGTCCTCATGGCATCAGCTGCATCAGTCTCAGCATTGTCAACTGAAGCACTGTCTGTTCAGAAGCTTTGGTACGGTGGTTATCCTAACCAAGCTGCTGGTATCTTCATCACACTTTCGTCTCAGCTTATTGGGTATGGTATTGCTGGTATGATGAGGAATGTGCTGTTGTATCCCACCAAGATGCTTTATCCTGCGAATT
Source organism: Fusarium clavum (assembly GCA_004367155.1). Classification (NCBI taxonomy): domain Eukaryota; kingdom Fungi; phylum Ascomycota; class Sordariomycetes; order Hypocreales; family Nectriaceae; genus Fusarium; species Fusarium clavum. The sequence goes on along the minus strand of QGEC01000056.1, from coordinate 89,316 downwards.
TGCCCATTACTACTGTGATGGAGACTTTACATAAGCCCAAGTCGGAGACACGAAAGAGATTTCAGGTCTTCTGGATTGTTTTTGTCGGGATCTTCTTCTGGGAGTGGTTCCCTGAGGTATGTTCGCCTTGAAGCCCCAAAGGATTATGCTAACAGTTACAGTACATCTTCCCCCTCCTCTCCGCCGTCTCCGTCTTCTGCCTAGTCGACCGCCACAACCCCGTCTTCACGAACCTTTTCGGTGGCTCACAAGGTAACGAAGGAATGGGGTTCTTGAGCATCTGCTTCGACTGGAACTACATCGCCGGCTTCGGTTCCCCGCTCTGGATGCCCCTCCAGACTCTGGTCAACAGCTTCATCGGTTACCTCGGAGGTATCATCCTTTCCATGGCTCTTTACTACGGCAACATCTGGAGAGCCCAAGACTTTCCTTTCATGGCGCAGCTTCTTTACGATGGAAAGTCCACGCCGACCAATTATGTTGAGTATAACGAGACTGCCATCATGAACCCTGACTTTACAGTTAACAACAAGGCTATCGATGAAGCTGGTCTTCCTCATCTTACTGCTACTTATGTCAACTACCTCATCACATCCAACGCTGGTCTGACAGCAACTCTCGTCCACATGCTCCTCTGGAACTACGCTGAAGTCAGCCTCGGCTGGTCCTGGATTACTCTCTCCACCCTCAAAAAGGCTTTCCGTCCATCAACATACTTCTTCTGGCGCCAAACCGGCTCCCGCACCGAAGAGGAAAAGACCAAGCTTCGCGATGATCCCACCATCGACCCTCACTATAAGCTTATGCTCGACTATGATGAGGTTCCCAACAGTTGGTACTTTCTCGTCTTTGCGGCTAGCTTCATCGTTGGAATGACCTGCCTCTATGTGATGAAGTCGACGCTTCCATGGTGGGGTTTCATCATGGCTGTCATTTTCTTGGTCATCTTTTTAATCTTCTTTGGTGCGCAATATGCTATTACTGGATTCGGGTTTAACTTGCAACCGATCTTCCAGATGTTGGCTGGATATATGTTTCCTGGACGACCTCTTGGTAAGACACTTGACCATACCTTTATGACTGATACTAACTGTGTGCAGCAAACATGTACTTCACATCGTATACCTACAACGCCCTCAGTCAGGGTTTCCTGCTTCTTCGAGACTTGAAGCTTGCCCAGCAGAACAAGCTATCACCCAAAGCCACTTTTACTACGCAAGTCATCGGTTGCATCCTCGGTGCTCTTCTCAACTACGTGATGATGATCAGCATCATCGATAACCAAGCACCAATCCTCAAGTCCGCTGAAGGAACCAACATTTGGTCCGGCGCTCAAATCCAACAATTCAACACCCTTGCCATCGCTTGGTCCATCGCGCCTAAGATGTTCTCTATCGGCGCTCGTTACCAATGGGTGACCATCGCCTTTTTCATCGGCTTCCTGGCTCCTCTTCCCTTTTACATCGCCCATCGTTTCTTCCCCCGCATGCGCATCTGGTCTTATCTTAACACATCTATTATCCTCTGGTACCTCGGTGAGCTCTTCGTTGGACTCAACGCTTCTCTTACCAGCTACTACATCCTCGGAGCCTTTGGACAGTTTTATCTTCGACGATATAGACCTCACTGGTTCGTCAAATGGAACTACCTCATTTCTGCAGCGTTGGATGGTGGTACGCAGGTTATGGTCTTCATTGCCACGTTTGCCGTCTTTGGAGGGTCTGGAAAGGCTGTTGCGTTCCCTGAATGGGCGGGCAATAAGATTGACAACTATGACTACTGTAAATATAACGCGCAGGGCTAGATGCTACAGATGAGGGGTTATGCCACAGCAAGAACTGGAGATCGACATTAGAGTTAGGTTGCTTTGAGTAGCAAAAGAAAAGACTCATATTGATATGCTTTAATACCGAGCCTCATGTAGTGTGAATATGTCAATTTCCCAACACACAAGGCGAAGCAGCTCACGGGCCGACTTCTCACTAACAGCCCAATGATGACTGAGTCAATTCGAAGTAAGCGCATTACGATACCATCACAACATCTCACCGCGCAACACACGAAGTGAGGCGGAGAATATGACAATTCTTCATCACTGTAACACTCATTGTATAAGTGACAGTCATCAAAATATGGTGATACGTGGGGTTGCATGACGTAAGTTGACGATGTTGCAGTGCGGGGAGTCAAAACCGAGCTTACCCCGACTTGACATGACGATCCCGATAAATCCGCCCGTTACTTATATCACTGAGCGATATTCCTAAGTTAACTTCCATAACAACACAGTCTAGTTTAGAATGTCATCCTCACCAATTTCCGGCCTCAAGGGCTACACTTCTAAGACCATTCCTTACAAGTCAGGGCCTGATGGCGATATCCTTCTCGATGTCGTCTATCCTGAGGAGACCGGTGGTCTTCCGAACACTGTTCTCATGCACATCCATGGTGGATTCCTGGTAAGCTATCGTGTTCAAAGAACTAAAGAATATTGCTGATAGTGTTCAGATTGTTGGAGATAGATACAGCTTTATGCCACATTGGCTCGTCAACGCAGCAGTCGCTCGCAAATGGATCTTCGTCACGCCAGACTATCGTCTCGTCCCCGAATCCACAGCCCATGCATCGCTCGATGACACCGTAGATGCATACAACTGGGTGCGCTCTTCACTTGGTGACGTGATCGGACGTCGTATCGATTCCGTCTTGGTAGCAGGTTCCAGCGCTGGTGGATATCTCGCTTTGTCCACCGCGAATGCTGTGAAGGAGAAGCCAGAGGGTCTTCTTCTCATTTACGGCATGCTCGATGCCGCTGGCTCGCGATACACCACGCCTGGAACAAATATCTGGAATCGAGAGCCTTTCGATGCATCTTCTGTGTTGGGCAAGTTTCCCAAAAGGAAGGAAAATGAAGATCGAAAGGCGATCTCTGGGTATCCCCCACCCGAGAGAACGGAGGAAGATCCCCGATTCTCAGTCGCTTCTGCACTCCATATTGATGCACTGTTCCCCGACTACATGACTGGCGTCGATGGCCTCAGCCGCGAAATTGCCAACAAGGGCCCGGATGCCATTCTCGAAGAACATCGTCGTCTGTATCCTCTTTCATTTGGCAAGCTCGCCGAGCTTCCCCGTACTTACCTACTGCACGGCAAAAACGACTCTGCTGTTACTGTGGATTGCAGTGTTGTCGCTGAGAAGAAGCTTCGGGATGCTGGCGTCGATGTGGTGCAGGACTTCCCTGAAGATGCGGAGCATGGGTTTGACGTTCGAGTTGGAAACATTGATGTTGAGAATAAGGATGCGGATGGCGTTGCGAATGCTGAGAGTTTGAGGAATGCTATTCGGTTCCTTGAGGCTTCGGTCAAGAACTGATGGAGAGATGTGCTGGCTGGGTGCTGGATATAGCCACAATCTAGCTAGTTGCAATAGAAACAGAGATGCCATATTTGGCCCTCAGAGTAACAGCAGGATTAACCTCCGAAAGCATAAGAAACGAAATCATTTGGACACTTTATGTTAGCTTAGACTAGTACTTGGCTTACTTTATTATAGTAGCCCAACTCTTAGAGGACATTTCTTCGGTTTCCCGCCTGTCGGCATAATGTGAATATCAGTCATGGAACGAATGATAAACCGGTCTTCCTATGTATGCGCATCAACTTCCTCAGTTAAAATCAGCCAACACACCCTTAACGACCTCTTCCAAATTCTCCTCCTTCAGTCCAAGCAACCCAATGGCATTCTCATCACCTTTAAGTCCATTCCCTGCCCCATCTGCAAACAGGAACTGCTCCAGATAGTTACCAAAAGCGCTGTAATCACCCTTGGCAAGCTTCTCATCTCCGATTCTCTCTGACTCTGCGCTGCTGACATGCTTGACTTCGAACTTGTCCCCGGTCAATTTCTCCACGATTCTTAGAACCTCGTTCTGGGTTGTCGTTACACCGGCAATGTTGAGATACTTGTTGGCTGTCTCTTCAGGCTTCTGGAGGATAGCGGCTACGGCTTTGCCAATGAAGGGGAGGGAGCTTGTGGAGTAGGGTTCGTTGCCGGAGTCTATAAGGCGGAATTTACGGTTCCGGGTATCGATGAAGCTGAGGGGGTTCTTGAGGCCCTATACATACTTAGCCATCGTCAAAAGGCTGTAAGGAATGAGTGACATACCGCGTCAAGGAACAGCCCGGGGGAGAGACCCGTCCAGGAGAACCAATCATACTTCTTAGCAAGTTCAATCAGATAATCAGTATTTTTCACCTTTGCACCAACAAGCTTTCCAATCTTGGTGTCTCTATTTTGACGAGAAGGAATTCCAAATTCAGAGGGGATGAATCGAGGAACTCTGGCAGCAATGATTGCGTCGATGATGGGTTTTTGACCACCGGCTGCCATGGTGGTTACTGTTGAGACAACAGCATCTTGGCCAGTCACTGCGTCCTTGATTGAGTCAACTGAGGTGATGTCGACACGCTTGACGGTTACATTCTCGGGGAACGTCGCTGTGGATTCGTTTCTGGATAAGGCTGTCACTTGGAAGCCGGCGTTGATGAGACTGTCGACGACCTTGGAGCCGAGAAGGCCAGAGCCCTAGGATTGGTCAGATGACTAGACTACTTTGAACTGTCTCAGTATAGCATGCTTACTCCGATGACTGCGACTTTCTTAATGGCCATCGTCGATTGCGTGAGATATTGTTATAGGACGAGAGTGATTAATTCGATGGCGAGATCAGAAGATGAAAATACTCCGCATCATTTAAAGCGGGTATACGGATATATCCAGTCTTGGCCTTTGAGATAAGATATCCCATTGCGAGACCTTTCTCCACAACGATGTGAGGCCTTCAAGACATGATTTTCTCAGCCGCATCACTGCAATTACTCTTCGTTTAAGATGATCAATTGTTATAATGTCATTTCTTAATTTTACTCTAAAGCCATATTCCTAACTACTAGACTAAAACTGGCTCCATACACCCACCTGAGCATACACCTTCAGTTTGTAGCAGTTCGATAGTTGAAGTTTTAAAGATCCCGGGTATAGCAACGCATCAGACTCTCGGAGATAATCAGATCGATTGCGGGGTGGCCGATATTACTTGTCAGAATCGTTATCGCAACTTTATACACCCCTCGTTCAGCTGCTGTCAAAACGTCAATCAACTGACACAAACCCTTGGCCGGTTGTCGATATCACAAGCACATGTCATGGTCTGTGATGCTCAATCAAGAGCTGAACGACCTTGGCCTGGAATGACCAAAACGCCAGAAAGGCCAGGCTCAGACGCCATCCCCAACATGCATAAACCGTGCCGTTCAACTTCCAAACGGGGCAACTTACACGCTTCAAAGACCCATCTAGACATTCTATTTGCTTCCCGTCTTTCCAAACGGTAAAGACTGCCGTTGAGGGTGTGAAGCCACCACATACTGTAAGTTTACCAGTGACAACCCAACCTGCTCAACTCATTCATCAGTAAAATGCTACACAGAATATGGTAACCCACATGACATCGAACATAGTTCATCTTACAGTTGATCGGCTGAACTCGACCAATTACAACCCCCGGAGTCCCGACCTCTTTTGCAGAAACCTTGGAAGAAGCCTTCCACTAGGCCGTTGTAGCCGGGTAACCGACGCCACAAGTGGCTATTTACGTCTGGACTACTCTCGAAGAGTACCTGTCACATCGCAGATCTTAGAACCTGGGGTAAAAAAGGAAAGGCCCGTGTTTGTTGTCAACGAATGACGTGGTGAAGATACGACGATGGTTGGTTCTTCGTTACTAGACGTGGCAGGTTGGTTTGGCAACTATCTAACGAACCGTTTGCTTTTCAACTGACACATCAAATCCTTTCCTATTTGGCGATAGAGATCGAGCCAGCGCATCGTCTGTTAATTCATGCATAATACAAGCCATGATTGAATCCAGATTGTGCAAGAATTCCAGTGCGCCAAGCCCAGTTGAGGAATAATTGATGTTCCGAAAAAGCCAAACTGGGTCTAGTCTGGCCCTGGCCAGGAAGTGTGTTCACTGCCCGTCAGATCAGCGGGGCGGGGCAACGAGGCCTGGAACCACTCTCGGCTACAGCGGCTCAATCCTACTTCTCGTATGGCTAATTTTGTCTTGCCTTACCCTACTGTGCCTGCCAAGTTTTTCTCATGCAGTAGATCTCGTAATGACAGGATGTCTGCATGTATAGTACAATACTTGTCATGCCAATTATTCTCACAATGGTCAGAGATGTTGTTTGTGGCGTTGAGCGTTAAACTTTACTGGTAACTATGGATACTGGCTGTAGAGTTTACGGCTGCAGCGTCGAGAATAACTGTCCATGGCTGGCCAGCAATAACAAAGTCCATTGTCGGCGAATTCTTTTGATGATCTTGTTCTTGAGATCCATGCGAAAATAGGACTCCGTCATGACAGCGTCAACCCCTGCCTGTCAGCAGTAAGCAAACGACAATAACGCCCCGAGAGTCCATCTAAAGCAAAGCGCCTCAACGGTGTCGCATGCCTTGCCCAAACAATAGATTGACAGATCCCGTGCTTCAAAGCAACAAAAAACAAAGCGCCTCCTTGCATCACCATTAATTCACTGTTGTTATTACTTAGCGGACAAACCCCCCCGCTTGCCAAGAGATCGATCGACCGCTATTCTCAGGGGTAATGCGAAGCAGCAGAAAAAAAATAGTGCAAGCTGGGAACTTGTGCTGCCTACAGTAGCAATTCTTGCAGCGTAGACCAAAAAGAGAAATGGCTCGTCTGTCTCCTTTCCTAGTTCTAGCGTAAGATTAGGAGTGAGCTCCAGTTGAATTGAATGGTTGGACCCCATTTGGACCAGGGGCCGCTGAAGAGTCAAGAGAGTCCGGCTAAGCGGCTTCTTTGACAGCCCAATCTGACAACCCCCTGTTCACAAAAGGGGGACAGTCTCAATTTCTTTTCTGGGGAAAGAAGAAAGAAGAAGGAGCTGAAAGATTTGCGTGTCTGAAAAGTTAATTGGAAGGGTTATTACCATGGGTAATGCTTATGCTGATCTTATTCTCTCTTTCTCTTGGCTGATTATTGTCTTGTGTTGAACTTTGACGCAGTGTGATGCAGGTAGATTGACACTATTGAACGCCTCGAAACGCCATCTTTTCGGAGCCTTCTGTTCCACATCCCAAGTCGAGAACAGTACACAAGAGTACAGTAAATGAATGATGGATTGCTTCATTTCAACGGTCGCGTGACGCTTTTTCTTACTCGTTACATCGTACCACGACAGTAAACCTGGTTTCGGATCCCTTAGCTTAGCAAGGCTCTGCTGTGCCGCTCCACGCAATTTGACTGCTGTCCCCAAGACGAACCAATCAGACAATTTCAATGACCAAGGGAGTTCGGTTAGTCGGAAGAGAGAGAAAATACGAGCCTTGAAACAGCCACTTCCATTCTAGCCCTACAAATGTAGAAGGCGCCGGGAGAGGAGGGGTGGACAATTAATAACAGTGTCCGTCATTACAGGGTGTGCTGCGCTGCGCTGTGCTGTACCTAGTAATTCTAGGCTGAGCCACGCGAGCAGTTACTGTTTTTAAATACATCCTAGCGCAAAAGCAAGCTGTTTAGGGGCATCCATAATAATAATTATACGGAGTACTAGACTACTCCGTTGGATCAAGACAAGAGAGATCCGATCTTTTTTAATAACTTCAATCCTCCTCCCTGGTCCCACGACCCTTTTTTTTTTTCTTTCCTTCGCCTCTTGCTTTGTCTTTTTCCTTTTCTGGAGACATTGGAAAGTATTCTTATGGCCGCTCTCTCGTTTTTGTAGGGCATTTCCAATTCGACTTTGTCTCTAATAGCTCTCTCGTGAGAGTAGCCTTCACCATGTTTGCGACATTGGTTCCCTTTTGTTTCTCCACCATCTTCGTTTCTCTCGTCTTCACAAAAATTGTCCACCTTTCTATCCACGCAAAGACAATCTCTCCAGGCGCATTCATCATCTTCCTCCCGTCGCTTCTCATCCCCGATCTCTTCATTATTTACGTATCGCGTCTGGCTCTGCGACAACAAAAGGGTCTTTTCTCTGTCGGCGCTTGTGTGCTGGGATGTATCTTCTCGTTTGTGCTGCTTGGCGCGTCGGCGTCGCAATTGGGCTTCTTTTATTCCACGGGTAACGAGGTCAAGTGGTCTGAGGCGAGGAGCTATGCTGGCGATGCCAAGGGTATGAAGATTCTGTTGAGTGGCATCAATTCGGTTCTTGCAGCTGGTGCCATTATTGTTGTTGTGGCTTGGTTTGCCAAGTGGTTTGTTTACAGAGCTGTTGGATCGCTCATTACAACGGTTGGAACACCTGTTGTGCATGGTATGTCATCACTGCAACGGTCCTCAATTGGATCTGGTTACTAACAATTGTTTTAGCTTGGCAGTCGATCCGAAACAGAACCCGTCGATCTCCTCGCTCCACCTCACCTTACGAATCCGACAATGAATACGACGATGTCGAAAATGCCAAAGAAGGCGCCCAGCTCCTCAATAGTGAGGCTCATCAGGAGCCCCGAACAAGGCCTCGAACATTGATCATCCTCGCGGTCGTGGGCGCCTTCCTTTTCCTCACCACGGCTTTCCGACCTGCCGCACCTTACACCATGATGTCCATCTCACTCCCATTGGCCATGCTCGATATGTTCAAGTCGCCTTCCAATGTCTGCAATGCTGCCAGTGGCAATTGGCCTTTGACTGCCCTCATTACCGAGGACAAGTGGGAGCAACCCAAGGATCACTTCCCAGGCTGGACACCCGGTGAGATTGGCGACGCGGCACGCAAGTACCGCGAAACAAAACCCGAATGGCTTCCCTCCGACATTCCCTCCGGCTTCCACAAATGGACCCTGAAGGAGTCCACGCCCAACACTACCGAGAAAGAACAACCAAAGACCAGCAACGGCTGTGTCGTCCCCTCCGCGGGTGACGCCTTCTACAATCCTGTCTTGGACCCATTGAAGATCTCCAACCTCGACAACGACATCCTCGATGTGCTACGCGACACCCTGTCAGGCGGCGACGTCAAGATCAAGCACGTGGCACTAATCATGATGGAGAGCTACCGCGAGGAACTGTTCCCTTTGCAACAGGGCTCCGAGTATCACAAGCTCATCATGGAGTCGCACGAGGGTAAGGACGAGGACGAGGTCAACGCCATGCTGTCACACTTGAGTCCTGTCGCTGAGAAGCTGACTGGCAAGTCGGGTAACTGGAAGAAGAAGGACGGCTCGGATTTCGAACACGTGGATATCCCGCAGTGGAACGATACTGCCGCGGAGGGATACGGTGGTATTAACGTCGTCGGTGGTTTCACGACGTCTTCGCTTTCGTTTAAGAGCATGGCTGCCATTCACTGTGGTTCCTGGTCAATGCCTGTCGATGGCTTTGAGGAGTCTGAGACGGACAGCTACCAGGCTTGTATTCCCCAGGTTCTCAACCTCTTTAACCAGATCAAGGAGAACAAGACCTCCAAGGACTTCCTTGAACAGCAATGGTACCCCGCTTTCTTCCAGTCCATCACCGACGGCTATGACCGTCAGGATAAATTCGACAAGAAGATCGGCTTCGAGCATCAGATGACAAGAGAGCGTCTCGATGAGGAGAAGAAAGACGACGACGATCTCGAGGAGATCAACTACTTCGGCTACGCTGAGACAACACTCAAACGTCACATCAAGGACTATCTCAAGAAGGTCAACGACGAGGACAAGCGCATGTTCTTCTCTCATTTCACCAGCACGACTCACCACCCATGGGGCGTTCCCAAATCATTCAAAAAACAAGACTACCTCAACACCGACGGCAAGATGAACTGGCACGAGGAGTTCAACAGCTATCTCAACGCCGTTCGATTCACAGACGCCTGGCTCGGTGAGCTTCTCCAGACCTTCGACGAGTACGGCATGACCAACGAAACCCTCGTCGTCTTCGTTGGTGACCACGGACAAGCTTTCAAGGAAGATCAAAAATCCAAGACCGGAACATACGAGAACGGTCATGTTAGCAACTTCCGCGTCCCGATTACATTCCGTCACCCGCATATCCCCCGAGTCCAATACAACGCCAACGCCACATCTATCTCCATCCTCCCCACCATTCTCGACCTCCTCATCAACACCAAGTCCCTCAACGAAAAGGACACAAACGCCGCATCAGACATCATCCACGACTACGAAGGCCAATCTCTTATCCGACCCTACAAGACCATTCACAACGGCCGTCGCGCTTGGAATTTCGGCATCATCAATGGCGGAGCAAGCATGTTGTCCATGACCTCTGCCGACGCACCCTGGCGGATAGTTATCCCGCTTGATGACTCCACGCAGTATCGCTTAACGGATCTCAAGACGGATCCGTTGGAGCTTAAGGCCGTAGAGGGCTGGACGCTTGAGAAACTTAAGGTTGCTGTCGAGAATAAGTTTGGCGAGGAGGCGTCTACTTGGGCAGCCGAGGCAGATGCTGTGGCCAAGTGGTGGGGACCGGAGAGGAAGAGATTATGGGGGTATAATCCTTCGCATAAAGATGATTAAATATAGAATGATGAACAGTTTAATGTAATGCGAATGTTTAATGTTTCAACTCAATACTCTGCGCCTTTGCAATGTGAGGATGATGCGACCTGTCTAATGAAGCTGCCTGGGTTCGCCACTCGCTCACCTGTGTTGAGTCATGAAAAGCTGCGTACTGTTCACTTCAAGCATTTATCTTCTGTTCAACGAAGACTCGTAGTGGTTGAGTGATGACATGTGCCTTTGTTCCATTGCCGAATGTCATTTACGAACATATTACTTCCATTGAGCACGATGAATTAGAATTGTCTTGTCATTTTCAATATTTCGTCTCGACCTATTCCATAACCCCAGTATCAAACAAAGAAAACTCATTGCGCCGTCTCTATAATGCCAACCTGATATACCGCCCAATGCAATTTTGTACATAATTAACGACCCATCAATAGATTCTCACTTAATGTCCCGAAGCCTGTCTCTTGGCTGCAAGTCTGCGCTCCTCAGCAGCGACCATGTCTATTGAGTATATTAGCAATGGTTCATTTATCTTCATTGAAATTGATGACTTACCCTTCCAGAGATCTTGACCTTCATACTCCTCCTTGTGAACCTTCTGCTCAATAATCTTGGTAGGATCATTAGGATCCACCATGCGAACCGTCTGGAATCGACTATCACCATTCTTGAGATCTCTCATCTCAAAAATAGCAGAAACCAACAAAACCGCCAACGTCAAACCCTGCGCATAAACACGAGCTTGAACAACCTTATTGGCAGTGTTCATAGGCTGTCTGCTAACGATAGCAAACGCGATACCCATGGACGCCAACCAGGATGCGAAAACAATCTGGTAGCGGTTCTGCTTGGCGTAGCTGGTGAAGCGCTCATACGCAGATTCGTTTTCACGGATGAGATCTGCTGTGCGTGCTGCTTGGTCCCTGTAGGTGCGCTTGGGGTCTTGGGCGATCTGGTAGGCGATACTCCATCGCTCTGCGTTGACGATGGCGCCGAATGTGCCGGTTGATGTGACCAAGAAGGCGCGGAAGGGGAGAGTTAGGCCACGGAAGGAGGCATATCGCCTGGAGGCGACGGCGACTCCTGCGAGACCGAGACCAGTGAAGAGGGTGCCGCCGATGATACCGCCCTTGAGAACTTCGGCGTAGTGGGCTTCTTCTTCTTCTTTGGTGAGGATCTTCATGATTGCGATAAGGATGAAGCGATAAGTGATAAGTCAGATAAGGATAAGCGATAAGAAGAAGGATGTGTGGAGTGAAGAAGTGTGTATGATGGTAATGTCAGATATGCGTCCCACTACCTGGCAAGCCAAGGTTATATATAAAAGGAAATCGTTGTTGCAAATTTTATTTTTATTTACTGATCTGAGACCCCGGGCAAAGCCGTGTGCAAACGGATTCCTCATGTCATCTCATGGCATGATTTCGGGTCTGCTTATGCCGCAGTGAATCCCGCAGTCTAAATGCCGCAGACGCCGCAATCCCGCTCCACACGGTTCCGCCCGACATGCCGCCCGTACGTTAATCTGCGGCGCCGCATGTGCCGCATTCAAGCCTCGATGATTTCTCATCGCCTGCAAGAAATTTCTTACGATCTTGGAGATAACTTGCAAGGCAATTGAATCTTTGGATTGAGTAACTTCTGACTTGAAGATCATCGGTGATGCCGAGATCTACATTTGAGTAAGAAATTGTAATCGTGTTTCTGTATAGGGTTGGTTCGTGATGGCATCAGCCGCCATGGTATGGAATCAACAGCGTTTCAACGCAAAGGGTTGTAAGAAACAAGTTTATGGGGGGCAATGACATCTTATATATCCTATCATCGAACCCTAGCTCAAACAGGAAACAATGTTGAGACCATGTGCCGGGCCTCAGGAATAAGTTCAAACTCGCATATCACGTCTCGACTTATACCTAGACTTATCTTCCCAATCGTTACATCTACGGCCATATTGATAAACTAAACAGAGGAATGACCTGAATCCTCGAACAACCACTGTACTCTCTGTAGAGTTCATACCCTGATGTTTCCCGCCGATCTCCTGTGACGGTACTGGTTTCTCCGACCTCTATGGCGTGGGATCCCTCAACTTCCAAACCCTGCGGCTCGTTGCCCCATCAAATCCACAATCGTGGGGCTCTCTTCATGTGCCGAAAAGCAATCGGCATTGAGAGATTTGACTGACGTCCATGTCTTACAAGGGACCCAAAGATAAAGTGACTACGTCATACCCCGGAAGCTTACCCGATCGTTGGAGCTCAGTAAGCAGATCCGAGCTTGTCAGTATGCACACCAACGCTACGATGTCTTCAGGCCGTCATTAGAGAAGACCAAGTCAATATAGAACCAGTGCGGAAATTATTAAGTCCGTCACTTCGAAGATATCAAATGGTTTGAGTTAAGTCACATGATGGTCAAGTGCTTCCCGAATAAGAGCGGAGATACCAACTTTTGCAACCAACATGCACTCAATGGTTAAGACAACTTGAAGTGCATCTTACGGTTGACCAGCAATAGAAATTTGCCAAGTCCGTGACTTATATACGGAAAACTATATTAGTAGAGGAGATGCATACCAGAGTTAGCGCAGTAAAAGTTTAGAAGCCACTTTGAAGACGCTCAGAATTTAGTCAGGAGAAAGCTAGAGGTTACTCTGACACCTTATGCTAGCATGAGATGCAGCCGACAGTCAATTGATGATGTATGTTTGACGTTGCCTTCATTCGAAGTAAGGTAGAAGATCAGCATCAACGTTCAATCAGACCACCAACCGCGCTGACATAATTCTACCGAACAATTTAAGCGGTCGCCAACCGTCATATAAAATGTCAACAACCAACAGCGTTAACTTTCCCCGCACGATTACTGATACAACGCATTGTTTACGATGGCAACCACCCAGACAGTCCTCGAAGCGCCTCTCGAGGTTATCGCCCTTGAGGAAAGGGACCGGAGTCAACATATTTCTGAACCTCAGGGCAGTCAAAATGGAAGGCGCATATTTGAGGCCGATCCAGCATTCACGACAAGTCCAGCTTCGCGACGAATGATCATTGCGTTATTGGTCTGCGCCAACATGGTTCAGGTCAGTCAACTCTTCATCTAAAGATCTTGACCAATGTCAATCATATACCGACAAATAACCCAGTTTGTTTCGAATGCAGTGACTATCGCTGGCGGCCTTGCCTTGAGCAAAGACCTTGGCCGTGAATCTGGTCCTGGAAAAGCCAACTGGATGGTAGCATCATACCCGTAAGCCAAACCCATAAAACACCAGGATCATGATACTGATCCTTTTAGACTCACACAAGGTGCCTTCGTCCTGGTAACGGGTCGTCTTGGCGCCATATTCGGCCACAAACAACTGAGTCTTCTCGGCTGCGCAATCTTCACGCTATTCTCATTTATCAACGCCTTCACCAAGACATACGACTCATTCATCGCCATGCGAGCACTCACAGGTGTCGGTGGCGGCGTTTTCATGCCTAATGCTGTCTCCATCATAACGACCATGGTTCCGCCAGGACGGTCGCGGAATGTTGTGCTTGGGTTCTTTGCTGCATCACCGCCTTTGGGTGGGATGATTGGAGCGTTGATCACGGGGGTTTTCATGGATCGGGTCAATTGGATGTGGCTTTTTATTCTCATGTGAGTTCTTCCTCCTGGAAATTCGGGTAAAGTCTGATCATTGGTAGTGCCGGCATTTCTGCAGTGAATCTTGCTTGGCTAGCTTGGCTTATGCCGAAGGAGATTCCTGTTGACAAAGGCGGACACATCGATGTTCCTGGCATCTTTATGGGCCTAGGAAGCCTCCTACTCTTCAATGTGGTGTGCAACCAGGCGCCCTCGGTAGGATGGAACACTCCTTATGAAATCGCCTTGATAATCCTCTCAGTTCTTCTGTTCGCCGCGTTCCTTGTCTGGGAAAAGCGCTATGCCAAAGAACCCATTATGCCGCTTTCCATCTTCCAAGCTCCGACCTTTCTTGCGTTAATCTTTGTTGTGCTGCTAAGTTACATGGCTTTTGGTATTGGGCTGTGGTATTCTGTGGCATGGCAGCAACTGTTACGAGGCGTTTCTCTCACTCAGACAGGCGTTAATTTTATTCCGTTTGGACTGAGTTCGCTTCTTGCTGTGTTTGTTGCAGCATGGCTTATCCCGCGTGTTGCTGCGCAATGGATAATGGCTATAGGGGTAAGTCGCCCACAGGCTCAAAGATGGCGATGCTAACAGGAATTCAGGTTCTGGTCACATTTGGCGGAAATATTTTGTTAGCCACGATGCCTGTTCAGCAAACGTACTGGGCACAACTATTCCCAGCCATGGTGCTCTACGGCTTCTGTCCAGATCTCGTCTACGTGGCTGCGCAAGTGATCGCCAGCAACAGCGTTAGTCGTCGCCAACAAGGTATAGCAAGCAGTCTGATCGGAACACTTAACCTTTACGGGAACAGTTTGGGTCAAGGCTTTGCAGGCACGATTGAAACAGAAGTCGGTACTAATAATAACGATGAAGTAAGAGGAATCAGAGCAGCTCTGTATTTTGCAGCTGGTCTAGCGCTGCTAGGCTTGGCGCTCGATATTGCATTTGTGAGGCTGCCCAAAGACGACCGCGAAGGCTGGGAGGATCCGTCTGATGTAGATGAGCGAGAGATGGATGGTATGACCACAGCCATCGAGGTCCGCTCAGCATAGCGCCTGACCGAAACAAGACTTGAGTCAGGATGATCAATCTGGAGCATTGACGAGATCCTCATTTATGACAAGGACAAAGACTGGGGACACGTGCAAACAATGATCAGCTCGTTACATCCGATCTCTGGTCCGATAAGCGACGACTCGGACATGACGAAGAAGCCCTATTTATATCTGACTCCCGATTCGGTGAACAACGGCTTCTAGCTGTTTCACATTCTTCTTTTGTTAAAATTAAAGTGCTTGCAGGCGCTGAGATCATGCTCTAGTAGCGCTAGAAGACGTCAAACTTCAAAGCTCTGGTGGATGACGGTCCAAGCTTTCGATATTCACGGCAGCTCCGTCAAGCATATTCTGCTCAGGCTCCCTTTTTGAAGAGTTTTTGTATTGAGAAGAATATTGTCAATAGTATAAAAATGATGCTGGAGGCTTAATGGGGACATTATATGAGTAAAAAGTAATAATTGCGATGTATTGTTTATGGCATGACCCAAAACCATGGAGCTGAACTGATCAAGGGTCCATGCGCTAATTGGTGATTGGGCGCCTTGACGTAGAATGTTACTTGAAACATCATCTTATTTCACTAAAAAGCATCGACATTTAATGCCCCGAGCATGGTTTTTATAAAACATCACGTCCTCGTTTTTCTCATGCCGTCCATTTGTTCTCTTATGCTGCTTATTTTTCTCCCACTTTCCTTAATTGCTTATTCCTGCAAAGATGCGTTTTCCTTTAGATTTTACCTTGAAACGACTCGCTGAGCGACAAGTGCATGATGATGAGCAAACACCCGCTGAGTGGTGCAAATCCACATCATTAACGAAGAATGGAGACGAGATTATGTTTCCTACTCAAGGAGATGTTTGGTCTGTAGGAGAAACGAAGGGGTTTGGTTGGACTGGTGGTGTCCATGTCGTTGATGGTCAGAGTCAGACTTTCAGCTTAGAGATAGGCTCAGAAGATGACACTGATGGTTCAAAACCAGTCAAGGTCTTTGGTAAGTTGCTGTTCAAAGCGAGAACATTGAGAGTTGGCCCACTAACATAATGCAGCGGACAAGACTTTCCAATACCCTTCTGATGACTGGCAAGTCTGGAACGATGATTGCCCAGATACTTATCTCTCATACTACTGGACAATACCCAAGGACTTCGACATCGGCGATACGAGATTTGTCGCCAGACTAATCAACACAACTGATCCCGACAACAAAACCACCTTGACGAGTAGCTTCTTCTACATCGACTCAAACCCAGCAGAGGTCGCACTCCAAGCCTTTTCACCAACCGAGTCGGAAGCACCAGATGCGATAACCTCATCACCAGCTTCTGCAACCTCGGTCTCTACACTCGTCTTCGAGACCTCTATTTCAGCACCCACTGCAACACTTAATGCAGTGGCAGACGCAGACGTCACGGCAGTACCAGCATCGAGTGGACTGTCAACCAGCGCAAAAGCAGGTATCGGCGCAGGCGTCGGTATTCTAGGTCTTATGCTCATCCTTATCGGCTTCTTCTTCTGGTGGTATAAGAAGCGCCAAAACCGAGGAATCCAAGAGAAGGGTTTCGTGAAGCCAGTTTTGACTATCAACACGCCCGAATCACCTATGTCCGACGCTGGACAAAGTCTCAAACCCCGTATGTCTACAGGTGGCCTCAGTGCCAGACCGAGACTGTCCGAGGTCGGAAGTATCGGGTCGCGATTGTCTGAAGGCCGAATCAGTCCTAGGCCTCTTATCTCAGAAGGTCGGAACAGCCCCAGACCACGTCTGTCCGAAAGTGGAAGTGCCAGACCTCGATTGTCCGAAGGCCGAAATAGCCCCAAGTCGCTGCTGTCTGAGGGTCGAATTAGTCCCAGACCACGAGTGTCAGATGGAAGTAGTGCCAGGCCACGACTATCCAGAGACATGGAGGATGTGCCGGGAAGTCCTTTATACAGGACAAATACAGAGAGGGAGAGTCATCGAAAGAGTATACGCTTGGTATACGAGCCTAATCAGGATCCTCTTGGGTTGCCAGCCGATGTTTCCATGTGGTCGCCCAAGAATTCGCAGGACGGGTTGAATAGATCTTAATAATGTTTGGATGATATAGATAATGAGTAATTAGTTTAATGATATATACCCTGGTTTCCTGCATTTGCTTTTACATCGTGATATGTATGCATTTGGCGGCCACGGAACAATGATAATTACCTGAAGCCACCAGAGGTTGACACTTAAATCTGTTTTACTCGACCCCTGTCAACATTAATAAGCCGTCATCGTATAGGGGTCAGTACATCAGTTTGTGGCTTAATGAAGCACTGAAAACGCAAGTTCGAGTCTTGCTGACGGCAAAACAATTATTCTTTTGTATTTTTTGCCAACATAATGAATGAATTGACTGATCGATTCATGCCATTTGCAAGTCAGTCAGACGTCTGTATAAAGGTGAATCAGGGTAGTATAATTATTATACGGCGCGCGCTTGAAGACAAATAGCATATGTATAATTGCAATAACATCAAGGAGGGTTGCATTCATGTCAACATACATCCATTAACCTATGAGGAGCTCTGTTAAACTCTGCAACCAGACTGTTCCTGACGCGTAGCTCAGGTCGATTTGATACGAATGCACAAATCATTGGTCTCGGAAAGCTCCCCTAGCGCAAAGTCAATCCATTCCAAAAACGACCTCGAGATCGTCGCAAGCGAATCTTGGCAATTGAAACGAGGCGGTCAGGACAATAACATAGTACGGCCCTGGTTCGATATGAATCAGTCTCATTTGTACAGCATCACAATGATGTCGTGTTACTAGCCCTCATCTCTACGAATCATTGAAGCTGTACTCGTGACACTATTTTATGCAGTGTTAAGTGTCCTGCTAGCGTCCAATATGTCTTAGGCTTGGCACCTTTACCTCTAGCCAAACACGAAATCCATCCATAGCACGCGTGTCACTCTTGCATAACTCAGATCCATTCACTATTCAAGCCACGAATCGCTTCCGTAGATCCACCCGTTTTCGCTGATCGATGACGATGTCATCCAGCCAGCCACTGACAGTGCGGTGATTATTAGCTCATTGAACTCTCTTTCTCCCTTGTACAACACCATTCGTTTTCTCCCTTCCCTCGCAGACGCGTCTTTGTTTTTGCTTCCTCACGATCTACGCGTATTTGATCAAATATGGCACCAAGCACCGATACGACTACAATTGTTAGGCCGCGAAAACAAAGGCCCATTGAAGCTACGGAACTCGCCACCAAAGATCAGACCTTCACTGATGCGGATGTTTGGGGTCGTGCAGGGCTGGGACGCTCGTGGTTGAGGTCTCTTGTTGGGGCATCGCCGCTTTTTCTTGCACCGATTGGATCGATATCCATATTCATCACGCTGGTCCAATACGAAGGATCATTCTCAATCTTCACAGCCGCGGTGAAAGAACATGGTTTTTGGAATATCTGCGCCCAGTACGGTCCTCAAATTACTCTCAAAGGCATCGCAGCTGTGATCTGTTGGCTCGCTGTGCAAGCAGTTCTATACATCTACCTCCCCGGTGAAAATCACAAGGGTCAACTCACGCCAGCTGGATATCTTCTTGACTACAAAATCAACGGTCTTTCAGCGTGGATCGTGACACATTTGTTGTATGGAGGACTCAGTTATCTGGGGATTCTGGACCCTGGCTTCATACCCCGCAACTGGAGCAGTTTGATTGGGGCTATGAATTTGGCTGGGTTTGTTATCTCGGCACTTGCCTTTGTCAAAGCGTACGTGGTGCCGTGTCATCCAGAGGACAGAAAGTTTAGCGGTAAGTTGCGCTGCATGCTTTGGTCAGCAAACTCTAATGAGAAAGCCAGGATCTTTGCTGTACGATTTTTTCATGGGAATTGAGTTGAATCCGAGATTGGGCGACAAGTTTGACCTCAAACTATTTAGTAATGGTCGAGCTGGAATGATGGTGTGGACTTTGATGTAAGTTGTTTGATATCTATGTGTCGATAATTGCTGACATGTGATGCAGCGACTTCTCCAATATGGCTTATCAGTACCAAAACCAGGGGTACGTTGAGCCATCACTAATTCTCGTAACGGCACTTCAAACCCTCTACGTGCTGGATTTCTTCATCAATGAATCTTGGTATCTTCGCACAATCGACATTGCCCACGACCACTTTGGCATGTATCTAATCTGGGGCTGCTTCTGCTTCCTCCCAACAACATACACCATCCAAGGCCAATATTTGGGTCTCTACCCATCATCAGCCTCCACGCCCTACCTCGCCTTCTTCTTCACCCTCGGCGTAGCCGGCTACGTCATGTTCCGTGTCGTAAACCACCAAAAAGACACAGTCCGACAAACAGGCGGCAACTGCACCATCTGGGGCAAACCTGCCGAGTGCATCACAGCACGCTTCCGAACCTCGGACGGCAGACAGCATACGAGCTTGTTGCTGTGCAGCGGCTTCTGGGGCTGGTCTCGGCATGCAAACTACGTAGGGGACTTGTTGCTCAGCTTTAGTACTTGTGCGCTGGTCGGTAGCACAAAGGCTGTTGTATGGTGGTATGCTGTGTGGATGCTGGTGTTGCTTGTTCATCGGTGCATTCGGGACGAGAAGAGGTGTTCTGTTAAGTACGGGGATGCTTGGACTGAGTACTGCAAGCGTGTGCCTTGGCGATTCATTCCTGGCGTTTGGTAAAGGACATTTGGAACATTTTGCTGCACTGGGGAATTAGTGCTATGAGATGCGAATAGATGGCGTTGCTGAATATCGGAAGCGAGATTAAGATCTAGACCAAATAGACTCGAAATGCTGTTACAGGTAGTACTCAGAGCAATCTACGACTTGAATCGGGTCTTGTCGCGGAACCTGCATGAGCCGTTACACTACCCGCCAAGCAAATGCGCATATACGCGAGATCAAGTTACACAGAAGCTCACCGCATTTCCATTCTCTTCCGTTGTCTCACGCGAAGAACAATATGACGTCTTGACAAGACAATTCAACCAAGCAAACGTGTGCATCTTTCCGATGATGCACCCGATGCTATCTTGTGCGAGTATAGTGATTTCGTGCAAGGGCTTCGAGGGGATCTCTTTGAGTACATGAGCACTCGGTTGCCGGCCGAGTTCATTACTACTTGTGATGCTTCTTCATAAGTGAGCAGTCAGCCATGGAGCGTCATGATCAAATTGTGGAAGATATCGCTGAAAAGATACGAACTTTTTACAAACTTGGCCAGCCATATCGAATATCACACGGCTCCTCGAGCAGTACTCGCCCTCGACATGCACCAGACGCCAAGATCATCGACATTGGAATATTATCACAAGTCATATCTGTCGACACCGATAAGAAGACATGTTTAGTGGAACCCAATGTGCCAATGGACCGTCTCGTTGAAGCAACGATGCCGTACGAGCTCATACCTCCAGTTGTGATGGAATTCCCCGGCATCACGGTAGGAGGAGGGTTTTCAGGAACGTCTGGAGAAAGCAGCTCTTTCCGCCATGGCTTCTTCAACGAGGCGGTCAATTTTGTGGAAATGATACTTGGTAACGGAGATGTGGTTCGGGCATCGTCTGAGGAAAGGGAAGATCTATTTCATGGAGCAGCTGGTGCAGCGGGGACTTTGGGCGTCACGACGCTGCTTG
This sequence comes from Fusarium clavum, assembly GCA_004367155.1. Lineage (NCBI taxonomy): Eukaryota > Fungi > Ascomycota > Sordariomycetes > Hypocreales > Nectriaceae > Fusarium > Fusarium clavum. The sequence continues at coordinate 68,424 of QGEC01000056.1, read as the reverse complement.
AAGTACGACTTGTGGAGGCACAGAGGTTCGTGAAAACAATATATCACCGGTTCAAAAGTGTTGCAACTGCCATTTCCGAGACGAAGAAGCTTTGCGGGCGATCGGATTTCGACTACATCGACGGAATCATCTACTCCAAAGACCATGCAGTCATCATAACCGGGCAACTTACAAACTCCAAACCTCTCGATTCGCCTTTGGTAACATTCAGCAACGTCGCGGACCCATGGTTCTACCTCCACGTACAAGATAAGACAAAGGGTCTCTCAACTTCTTCGTCTGACACTGATTACATACCACTCAGCGAATACCTTTTTCGCTACGACAGAGCCGCGTTCTGGGTTGGCCGCCAAGGCTATACGTACTTCAAAATTGTGCCATTTACCAAATTCTTCAGATGGCTTTTGGATGACTATTCACATACCAGAACGCTATATCACGCGCTTCACGCGAGTCGTATCTCGGAACAATTCGTTATTCAGGATCTTGCTTTGCCGTACGACACGGCTGAGGAGTTTATCGACTGGGTGGATTCTGAACTTGGTATATGGCCACTGTGGTTATGTCCGCTGAAGGAAACGAGGATGCCGACATTTCATCCCGTCACTGCAAAGCGCCAGGAGTGTTCCGAGATATCACAGCCTATGCTTAATATTGGAGTTTGGGGCTGGGGACCTTCAGATCCCAAAGAGTTTAAAACCAAGAATCGTGCCTTGGAGGGGAAACTGGCAGAGCTTGGTGGCCGAAAGTGGTTATATGCCCACACGCACTACACAGAAGAACAATTTTGGGAACTTTACGATCGGTCTTGGTATGAAAGGCTGCGGGAGCGTTACTTTGCAACGACTCTTCCGACGGTGTACGACAAAGTGAAGCATGTGGACAGGGAGCTGGAGGAGAAGTCCATGGAGGGATGGAGTTTGAAGGCGCTGTTGCACAAGTGGCCGATTGGGGGAATTTATGGAATGGTTCTTGCGTTTTATTCGGGGGATATTAGTCTGCATCGAAGGGCGACTTGGAAGTATAAGAAGGAGTAGACAGTCACGACTGATCGAGGTCCTTCATCCGACAAATCACATAAGCCCATTCCATAGCAATATCAAGAAGGCCTTTGACTGCAGTACTAACATGACATCGAATGCCTTTGGTTGGATAGAATGTATCTAAGATGTGAAATAGGCTTCGGTAGTTTATAATCTCAGTAGCAAACTCACTGCTCCGATATACCTCCAAGAAGCATCAAGGGCAGTCTCTCGAGGACGACCCTTGACCTTTTGGTTTCCTTAACAGATTTGTGATTTTCCCCACAAGAGAAGGTTTTTTCTTTCTTGCTGGAACATTCCTCTTGGAACTACTCTCCTCTTTCCTCCCCTCGGTCTCTTGCAAGGGTTCTTCTTGTTGATCATCTCCCGGAGAATATAAATGTTCCATAACCCAGCAAACAGCTTCCCTCACAGCATCCGGCCTCGCTTGGATAACCCCATGACCGCAATCCGGCAGGTGAACATATCGATTATTCCTAGAAAGCTGCAACTGCACTTTCTTCAATCTCTCATCCTCTTTGTCCGTCGCATCGAGCATTTGTTTCTGGATCAACAAAGTTGGAGTGGCGTGATTCTGTTCTGCCGCAAGGGCTCGTTCGTACTGCATCTGTTTCCATTTGAGAGTATTTCCCCGGATGACGACCAGTGGTTTGTTCCCCAGGATTTGATCTTTGTACTGTCGCTGTTCGATCTCGGGATCTATGCCGGTTTCTTGGCCTGTTTCCACAAGAACCATTCCTGCGACTTGGTGGGGTCTCGCTTCGAGGAAGAGTTTGGCGAAGGTGCCACCGTAGGAATGCGCGATTAGGACATAGTCCGAAGGCAAATCGGACCCATCAAGATATCTTAACAGTTCTGAGATGGCTTCGTCGGGTTTTATGTTTGGTTCAAGTCGATCCCAGATGAGGAGTGAATAAGCGCTGAGAAGGTCCGCTAGGAGCTCCCACGAAGCGCAGGAGTCACCTGAGCCATGGAAAAAGATGATCAAAGGAAAGGCACTACTGGAGTCGCCTCGCCTTCGAAATCGAGTTTTGTTGCCAGGTAGTGGCATATTTTATGGTGTTGAAGGGATAATTAATTGATGACGTCAAGACTAGAGTAAGCTCAGCGCGTGTGGGGTAATCGAGTCTTATCTTCAAATTGCTGCCTATATTGTCTTAACCAGGAACGCGATAAGTGATGCCTGAAGTTCAACAATGCGGGTTCCTGTCATAAAGTTTCGGTATTCGATTTACTATTCCCAACGTATTCTCATTGCTGGGTTTCATTCACCTGCAGCAGAATTATGCTCAAAAGTTTACCAAAGACCAATGCTGATATAGGTTAACCTACCTTTTTCTGTGTTAACCCCCTATCTATTCAAGTTTTTGAACAGCCTGGCCTCTCAATGCTTACAGGTCAAAATCAACCTCATGTCTAACTTGACCTATGAACTTGATAGAAACTTTTGCATTTACAACGATGTATTAGAGTGTACCGTCGCGAGACAATCGCAAAGAGTGCAAACTGTTTCTCCCTCATGGTGATCATCCTGCGCGGCAAAAAGTCTTCGGCAAAGATGAAGTCTGGACCTCACAAGATGAAACGAACGACGACTGGCAGCGCTTCTGGTGTCTCCGATGTGCGAGAGATAAACCCATCTGGTCGAGAATAACACAAGCGTGCTGTTGAGAAAGCGACTTCCGGTCCCACTGCAGGGTCCTTTTGTTGCAATGGAATGTGATCACCAACTGATCTTCCAAATCACCACTGGCCAATTCCTGAGATGCATGACTAGCTGGTGAAAAATAATAATACGAAGAGAAGATCACAATTGAAGCTGCCATAGCTAACCCAAATCGCGGCACTATGAAGGTCTAGATGTTCAAAAGCCACCACGTGTGATCAATTGAGTCTAACCGCATGATATCGCTGGATCTATTCTAACTCGAAAATGAAGACTATCGACTGATCGGCTGTGCTATACGACGTTACTCTCATTAATTCACAGCGCATTGAAAATGCAGGGTCAAGGCTCAAGATTCATTCTCGTATTGAGAGATACGCTTAACTTCTTTAAGCATTACAGCCGCAGGGGTCAAGCCGAGTCCAAGAATAACTGACCCTCCAATTGGTGGATTATAGTCACTAACCTCGTATTGGTTAGTCATGGCTTCGGCTTCCCCAGAGGCTGGAACTTTCGACGAAGAAAAAAGACGGAAATGGAATGCTAAAGTCACTCCAAATCTGTGCTAGTAAATTTGTCACGTCGAAAAAGAGCATTCTGGACTGGAGACTAGCAATTGACCGACACTGCTACGTAGCAACAGCTCAGCATCGTGCCTTGATGCGCCTCGGCCACTTCGACTTCAATGCCCCATACTATAGAGCCGACGTGCCGAGTTGATGAAGTCATATCTATTTTTATGCGTTGTCTTGAACGATCTATAAAGACTTCATGATCAACCCACGATAATCAACATTCTCATCATCAATCATCTCATCTCATCCTCTCAAGCAACTCGCTACCAAACACTCTTCAACTCCACAAAACAACTCTCTTCCACTTCTCTTCTCCACAAACAACCAACACCACCAAAATGAAGTTCACCACCTCTCTCTTCGCTCTCGCCGCCGCTACCGGTGCCATCGCTGCTCCCGCCGATGCTCCCAGCGTTAACATGATGGCTGCTTCTCCCCAGTGGACCATCCAGTCCATGCAGCGAACTTGCGACAAGCCCGACACCACCTGCACCTGGAACTTCAGCATCAACACCGGCAGCGGCGCCGCCACTCCTTGCAAGTACGTCGTCAAGGCTTCCAAGAACGCCTCCAAGGCCAACGGCGGCCCTGCCAAGTGCGGCACCTTCACCATCACCTCCGGCTGGAGCGGTCAGTTCGGCCCTGACAACGGCTTCACCACTCTCTCTGTTGTCAGCAGCAAGAAGCAGATCATCTACCCCAGCTACACCGACAAGCAGCTCGCTGGCGGCAAGGTTGTCAAGCCTGACCAGAAGTACGCCCCTGCTTCTCTTCCTTAAGCGGTTGAGAGTTTTATGATTGATGGATAGACGGGTTGGGGATGAGCGATAATACTTAATACACGAATGGTATCTAGACGGATGGGATAGATGTATATACACTTCTCGAGAACATAAACTACACATTATTACACCAAAACCTGACCCTCTTACTGTGATGTCTGTAGAAAAGTAAAAGCTAATACTATGCCTATTACTAGCAAATGGGCCAGCAAGCTTTTTATTTCGTTTTTGCTCGCACTTGTTAGTATATGGGTATTGGATGACTGTTAGAGAGGGTAGGCTAAGAGTTCATCACAACATCTTTGTACTATTGTCTACTTAGTTGAAACCTTAACTCATCTGTATATACCAAAGCACGCATCGATCATAATTCTTTCATACATTATAGCCATGAACCCTTAACTATTTTCTCTACTGCCAAACCTTATGGTAGCCCATTGATGACTTGCCATTCAAAGATCACTGGGCTCATCCTCAACCTCGGCAGCCTCCTTAACGGCCGGCTTGACCTTCTTCTCCATCTTCTTTTCAGGACCTTCATTGAGAAGCTTTCGAGCATTGATTTGAATTGCGATCGAGTTGCCAACCTGCATCCGACCGCCAAAGTTGAAAGAGAACTTGACATCATTAGATTCAGTCTTGCCCAAGCCCCAGTTGTTAAAGTCAACAATTTCATCTTTGTCTAGTTAGCTTGTGTTTCACTGTAATCATTTTGGAGGATGACTTACCCTCGCAAGCATTCTTGCCAGGCTTGACATCAGCTCCCGCAAATAGCGGTGCCAACCACGTAACCACACCAGGCGCAAAGAACGCAACGCCATCCTTCTCAGCAATAAACTTGCGTTCCATCTTCGTACCCTCTGCGAGGAGCTTCTCACGATACTTTCTAACAGCCCACGGTAGATTCTTATACTCGACACGAATAACCCGGAAGCCATCAGGATGCATAAACCGGTCAAAGTCACCAGGGTAAGGAAGATCACCGCCGGCATCGGTCCTCCAGTACTTGTCGAGGTAATCCATCGCCCAAGCGAGCTCTTTGGGGGCTTCAGAAGGGCTGGGAACGGCGTAGATCTCTGCTTCGAAGTTGGAGCTGACACTGCATTCGGTCTTCCACTCGACTCGCTCCTTGGGAGGAGAGGCCATGTTCATCAGAGCTCTGAGCTCGGCGGCGCGTTCATGCTCGCCGTTCTTTTCAGCTTCGGAGATTTGACGGCTGATGCTCAGGGCGGCGGAGTCGCCGATTTGAATCTCGACATGTTGCGCCGCTGCCCAAGAGGCGAGGAGAGGGAGGATCGCGTTGGTGAGCTTCATTTTCGAGACAAAGATGTAAAGCGACGGGGGGTGTAACCCGACGAGTTGAAGGGTGAGCGTGAATATTTATCACGTCTCGCTCTCGGCCATTTCCTCTTGAAGGATGAACCGTTTTGTTATCGCAGCCAATTGAGTCGCTTCTGGTTGACGCTACCAATGGTCCGGTACAGGCACCAGAGCAAAAAGACAGGGGTTATTCCCAGGCATGACGGTGAAGGATGCCGTCATCCGAGAGATCTAATTGGTAGGCTTGGCAGGATCATTGTTCAAAAATGCAAAAAACATACAACAGCGGGGATTCGCTGGTCGTCACCGACCCAACTACTAATCCGCCGGTTAGTGGCTTGACTATGGGAGAGCGGACGGGATCCCGTATTTTCCACTACCTTTGGTCGTATGTACCAGAGAAGTTCTTACAATAGGCTATAACCGGTTATCCAAAGACCTTGCATCCAGTTGGGTTAACCTGAGTCAGGCACAACTTCAAGGCCCTGATCTCCCGGGTAGCCCATCGTCAAATGGTAGCCCGACGCGCTTGTCATCGATGAAGCTTGTAATTATTCGGCGCCGTCAAATTGAACAAGGTTGTGTTCATGTGCGCGATTTCCCTCTGTTTTCAGCGATGGTATATTAAAATGAAGCGCGTTGGCCGTCCAGGACGTGGATTTCTTTGTGTTGACAAACACAACTGTCGCGGTTTTCTGGTTGCGCAATTCGCCTCAGGCGTTCCGACGTGACAAGGTCTGTTATTCCACTGCGATAAATGCTAACTACGCTGCTGCTGATTCCTCATCAATCTTCCTAGCGCTTTCCTCTCTCCAAATTACAACCACAATAAATCCTACTGCCAATGTGCACATCAAAGCTAAAACAGACATCCACCACCCATACCCAATCTTAGCTTTCGCGATAGGCGACACAACCGTCCCAATAGCAGCCATTATATTACGCGCCAAGTTTAAATCCGCAACAACAGAAGCACCGACTCCGGGCCTAATGTCAACGAGAAACGGCATCACTGTCGACGTGACCAGCATGAAGCCCAGACCGAACAAAAACGCGCCGACGAGAGGAGTTATCCAGAATGCTTTGCGATCGATCAACCAGCCGTAGATGAGGAGCCCAGCGGGGACGAAGCCCACTCCGTACCATGCTGTCTTCAGTCTCTCGACGGGGTGGATTTCTCCGTTGTGGATGAGTTGGGATTGACGTAGTTTGGCGTCGCTCAGTTTCCCGCCGACGACGCTTCCGATGGCGTACCCAACGCAATTGCTGATGTAGCAAAGACCGATTTCGACTGAGGAGAAGTTATACGGCGGCGCAGAGTATGCAAATGGAAGCGTAGTGGTCAACGAGTAAAGACTGCCGTAGCATATACTCACGTACGCGATGGGTAGGGCAATTGACGGTACAAGCAGGAGTTTGAGCTTCGGTAGCGACATCACGCTTCAATGCCTGATACCATGGCTGTTCCTCTTGGCCCCCATGCTTCACCAGTGTCTCGGGCAAAAGCAGCATGGTGAGTATAGCGACGCTGAAGGTGAAGATGCCCATGAAGTAAAGATTCGCGCACCAGCCGAGCCACACTTGTAACCCACCTCCGATGATGGGAGAGATCAGAGGCCCAAGAAGTGTACCCATGTAAAACCATCCCAGCGCGGACCCCCTCTCAGTCGAGATATAGATGTCGCTCATGACTCCAGCGCCGACGCTCTGGGCCGAAGAGCATCCCGTTGCCTCAATAAACCGGAAGAGGACCACTAGAAGGAAGTGGTTGGACAGCGCACATGCGATGACAGCGACTGTTGAGATGAGAAAGCTGAAGATCAGAACAGGCCGACGGCCATATTCCTGGCTGAGAGTACTCCACCATAATGGAGCAGTGGCTTGACCGATGAGGAAGACTGTTGTGACGAGGGCGACGCTCGATTCAGTGGTGTGGAAGTATTCGAGAAGAGTCGCGAAAGATGGGAAGAGGATATTTGATGCGAAGGGTGCGGTGAATGCAGATAGTGTGATGATTGTAACGATGGCATGTTTCTGCCATATTGAGTGAGTCGTTGGGTCCTCGAGACGAGCCGTGAAGCAGAGCTTGTCGAGCCATGAGCCTTTCAGCTGAGGCACCTTCTCACAAGTTGTCACTTCCAACATTTCGCTACTTTGCAAGGACGATCAGATGCACAGGAAGACATGAGTCTCTGATGGTGTGCACTTTGTATTGATATATACAGCTATGTAAAACTTTGCAACTCTTTGCCAAGTTACGTAGTAAATCTTCCAAGACTGACGAATTGAGTTTCAATACATGGGCTATCTTTAGACTTCTGCTATGACGAAGTCAGGCTTTCAAGACCAATAGTAGTTCACGTACGGTTGAGCCGATGGACAACGTTAGCGCAGTGTCAGCATCAAACGTTGTATCGCCGCTACCACACAGCCGCCGCGGGAGTTGCCGTGAGGATCGATGCTTCCGAAACCCTATAGATAGTCTTTCTACAACGTCGCTATCATATACGAGTTCAATATATGCGAAGAAAAACTTTGCAAATGATGCCGACTTTAAGCGCTCGCTATGTCATTCTTGAACTTCGAACCCAGAATGTCGGGATCGTATTATTTGAGGGCTTACCCGCCAATGCAGGACTCACGTCACAGCACCACCAGTGAGGGAGAGTCCACCTCAAATGGAAGTTCATATAATCTAACTAGTAGTTTAATAATGAATTATGGGTCGAGTGATTGACTGCGAAGTGCTAATGTCTCAAGCACAATTGTCCGTACCGTCAAGTTGAACCGCCATGCCCAGGGAAAGATATCGAGGATTCTTCCACAACCAAGTCTGGCGAGACAGTCAAGGACGCGGAAAAGAAGGAAGTACCCCCTCCTGTCAAATTGGCAAAATGTTAAAGAGGGCAGGATGATGACTGGATCATTGATCCTAATGTGCCTGTGGCCCAGGGCGGTCTGATTACTGAGATTTGATGGACAGAACGAGGCGAGATTTTGGGTGCCTTTGTAAATTTTCTCTTAGACTGGGAATAGACTCTAAATTTGTTGCTTTTAGATTTCTGAAGTCGGTAAGTACCATTAACCAAGTTTCCTCGTGGCATCCTAGTCTGTTTATTATCCAATACTCGCAATTGTCAGCCAGACTTAAAACTACCTCTGCAACAATAATTATGCATGACCCGTGGCGCAAGCCATACCCGAGACGTCGTCCAGCAATTCCGTCGTATTAACGGCGTGGGCGAAGGAACATCAGCTAGCTCCAGGGGTCCCCAGGGTCTATTGAATCTTGGCTCAATAGCGCTACGAACTATCGAGTTCCCGAACGCTCTAAGATCCACCAAAAACTCCGAAAACGATGGCAAAATCCACTTTCAGGTCCTAAGCGATTCAGCTTTCGCTGTTATCCTAGCTGTAATCGTTTCTTTTTGGTGATGAAGGACGTCGAAAAATCCCCGACAAGCCGGAGGAAAATGGTTGACTCTTGACAGCTGAGAAAGGACCTTTAAAGGCACAGGCCGCCATCGCCATGTTCCTGTCGGTGTCGCTCATTTGGAAGTCAATCGTTGCACTCGTTCACGATGCGTCCAATACTCGCCCTTGCGGCCTTCATCACCGCTGACCTAGTCGCTGGCAGCGCGTGCAAACCCCGACCAAGCAACACCCTCCCAACACTCGCCTCCACGACCGAATTGACCAGCACATCAACACCCACCAACGATGGCACGCTTCCAAAAGTCCGCAACATCGCGGTCAACGGCAACATGGCTGAAATCGACGAAGAAGACCGTCTCATTGTCCCCGACTGGGACGTCGAAAATGATGCGAAAATCGTGGGAGGTGTCGGACGCAAAGAGCCTGGGAGTACCGAACGAGGCGCTTGTGCTATGAGCGCCGCGAATGTGGATGTCAACTTGTTGAAACGAGATGTTGGTTCTGGTGTCAGCATGTCGCAGACCATGAGCGATCTCGAGGTTGGAACAACATACACCATTCGCTTTTACTACCGTCTTGTTCTGGCACAGGGCGTGACGGATTGTCGATTGACTGCTGGCTTTGGCAACTCACTTATCTACAACATCGCCATCGCCAGCCTCGACGTCTCTGAGGCTTGGACAGAGGTTCTCAAGACTGCTGATGCTGCGGAGAGTAGTGCTGCTCTTAAGATTCAGATGGAGTGTCGGGGTGGTAGTGCTACCATTCTCCTCGACTCTGTCTTTGTTTCGAACAAGGTCACGCCCGAGAACATCAACCAGTTTGCTGTGGACTTTGGAAACACTGGCAGCGGTGCTAATCCTCCTCTTGAACAAGGTCCTCAGACTACTGCATCCTCCGACCCGACGTTGCCCGCAGGGACTGTCACTACGACCGAGCCGCCTTCTTCTGATCCGCCGACAACAACCGAGTCTGGACTCAACGTGGCAACAACCACAACTGCCTCCGAAGCTCCCTTCTGCTCCAAGTCTCTCAACGGAGGATGTTGGTGGAAGGGCTCCTCAATCGGCTGTGAAAACAGAGGCTATTGGCCCGGTCCCGGCGGTGAAGGCCGCGTGGTCCCTCGTCCCGATAACTACCCAGAGCCTCTCAGCCAACTGTGGTGTGTCGGCTGGTGCTCTCTGTCTCCCGGCTGCAGATCTGCCGCATACAATCCCAAGGACCGCACGTGCCGCTTTTCCGAGTTCGCCGTTCAAGACTCCAACTTCGTAGAAGGCCCTGATGTTAACACTGACACCGAGGGTGTTTACTACTGGCACGATCTTTCCTGCTTCAACTGTCCTTGTAACGAGGGCGATAAGGTTGAACCCGATCCTGTCCCGACTCCTTCTGAAACTAGCTCGGTTGGCCGCCTCCCGCCTGCATCCACCTGTCCCAAGGCTCTAGAGAATGGTTGTACCTGGAATGAAGGCTCCCACGGGGGAAGCGACATCAAGTGTCAATACCGCGGTCGCTGGCCCGGCGCTGATGGTACAGGATACATCGTCGAGAAACCCCGTGACTATCCCATGGCTTTGAGTCAGTCCTGGTGTGTTGCATGGTGTTCCCTCTTACCAGGCTGTCGAGCAGCGGCGTTCATATACGAGGGCCGAGTCTGTCGCTTCTCAACTCATGCTGTTCATGACGACGACTTTGTGAGGGCTGATGATCCTAATTCCGACTCTGAAGAGTTGGGTATCTACTACTGGCATGATCTGTCTTGTATGGACTGTCCTTGTAAGGATGAGGTTGAGACTACTCAACCTCCTACTACCTTTGTTCGCTCAGTCACCACCGCTTCAATTGATGCTACTACTGCAGAGTCCACTACTACGAAAGACAGGGCCTCAATGGTATGGACGTCAGCAAAGCCCCCTCGCCCTTCCGCCGCCGACACCTGAGAATGGTCAAAGGCTTCCGAGCTTTGTGAACAAAACGACAACATCCTAGCCGAAGATTGCCGAGGCGTTCCTCAAAGCGTCAACCCTCAACAGTACAGAAAGCCCCTGTCGACTATGGGCCCAGAGTCACCAGCCAAATGCAGTGCGCCATTCTCTACAACACTAACCCTGACTGCCGTGCCTGGGGATTCTCGCAGGAAAACATTGATATTGAGTATGTTCTCGCATTGGATGTAAGGAGGATTGACGAGCATGCTTACGTCGATGATGCGCCTATGTATGAATGATACCCTTCTCAGTCTTTTGCTTGTAGGAGCTGTGTTGTCAAGTGGAACTGTTCGCGGGATTCCTGATGGACTGAATCAGCGATAATTGAGCATCAATGTTGGATAACGTCTTGTACATAATGATACCAAAATATGGAAAGAGTTTATTGTTCACATGTCGAGCTGTTTGTCGTGGTATGGCTAACTTGCCCGACTGAATCAGATCTACAACAGAGCTTGGATGCGATTGAAGAAACTCTGTAATTACTCAAATATGTACATTGTGAGCATAAGTCTGATCCACTGTCTTCACGAAGGTATATAAACTCAAACTGAAGAGAAGTCGCATCCTCTTTTTCTCAACATGCAATATAGAAACATTACCTCACCCTCAAGAAGGCTACAGTATAAAGACATATATCATGAGTTCAAACACAACCACTAATACAAGCGGCAACGCTCCTTTGACCAACGGCAACACAAATGGAATCGTCGTCGCTCGTGGGAGCAATCGAAATGCGCCGTCCCCAGAGCCGATCCCTCCTGCGAACCCGAACACCCCAACGACAGATGAAGCGAACGTTACAACGAACGGGACGCAGGTTAATGGAGTGCAAACAAATGGAGGGCGATAGCTTAGGGACTGCGATACTTGGGTAAATGATAATTATTTCTTTAGTGCGACGCTTGCTAGTATAAGAGACAGAGAGAGATTGATGAGCTGGTCACTTGTCGAGCCAGCTATCTAGTCGGATATACAATAGGCGTATGAGCTTTCTGTAGCCCAATCAATCCAACGGAGAAAGGACAGCCGTTTTCCTACGCTTTTTTACATGTTCCATCCAATATGGCGAATTTTCTTGCGACGTTTCTTGGTAACTGCAAAGATGCAGGTGGAATCGGATCCCCACCACGTACCAACAACAAGCCAGAAAATGCCCATTCGCGACCATACCATGAGGATAAAGAACAAAACCTTTGATTGCAAAAGTAAACGAATGAACGAGCCAAAAAGATCGACCACGCCAGGATTCGAACCTGGAATCTCTAGAGAATTGGATAACGGTGAACCGAAATCTAGCGCCTTAGCCATTAGGCCACGCGGCCGGTGTCTTGTATGATAACAGCTTCACTTTGACGCCCCATAGACGCACGCATCACGAAAACTCGTCGGCGCCGGGTATGTTTCCATTGGTATTATTGCCCAACACTTATGCTATGTTGCTTTTTCAAGTTGCGAAAGCGGGTACCAGATGCCCATCATACATACAACCTTCAAGCAGAGTAACAACTTACTTTGCCTCATCCTCAACCGCAGCCTCAAAATCATCCAAAAATCTCCAAAACGTCTTTTCCCTCCATCCCTTCGCCAGCCAATCATTAGCCGTCTTGGGAAATACGTCTATAACGCCCATAACAAACATGTCATGCGCCGGGATAAAGAAAACGTTATCCTGTGCATCCGCCTTCTGTGCTTCCTTAATCGTCTTGATAGCCAACTCTATGTCTTCTCCAAAGTTCGGATCAAAGAAGGTCTCGCCTGCCTTACGACCACGCTTGACGTTGAGGTCATCAAAAACACTGCCTGGACAGCGCGAGAGGAGGGAGCGTAAGGACTCGGAAAGGGTAAGGTGTTGGGAAAGGTTGGATGGGAGAGGGAGGTAAGGAGATGGTCGTATTTCACCGCCGTGGTGACAGAGATCGCCGCCCATGAGGATGAATGAGGAGGGTGAAGTGGTTGTACGAGCGAGACCGGCGAGGTGACCGGCTGCGTGGCCAGGGGTATCGAGGAGATAAAATGACCCATCGCCGAAGAAGTCGAATGCTTTGAATGGGCCGACCTTGAAAGGTTTCTCGTCAAAGTTGATCTCTCGAAAGTTTCGCCCCCTAGAGAATGTCAGTATTTAGCTAATGACCATGGTGAGATGATGCTCACTTATAATCGACCTCCCGAATGGGAGAGTTGGGATTTTCTGGGTATCCGGGGCAGTAAGCTTCCTTGAACCCCTGTCCGACGACCAGCTCTGTGGATCCAGGAAACGTCGAGACGTCTCCAATATGATCAAAATGATGGTGACTGATGCAACAATTAGCAACTCGGAATTCTCATCAGCTTAGGGGATACTGACCTCCAAATCACACTGTCAATCTGAGAAGGCTGCACATTGTTCTCTTGCAGAATATCGGCAACATTCTTGGGAACATCAACGCCCACTTTTGCATCCGTGATCGTCTTGCACCACATGGGCGAGAAATTCTCCAATGGGTTCTTGGGTACTCCCAAGTCAAAAAGCGCTCTCTTGCCCGAAGAGCTTTCAACCAAGAACGACCATGTGGTGGCAGTGGGCATGTAGTCCATACCCTTCATAGGAGGCGTCATGAGATGCGAAGCAGGCAGCTTTGACAAACGTAGAGAAGAGTCAATGATGCTGACTCTAGCAGCAGCGCCATCGGGTACATCGAAGCGAGGTTTCTCAGCCATGTCGATCTGTTGAATACGAAAACTGTGGAATTGAGATTTTGAGAATGAAGTTCAACCTTCTTATGGATGAAAATGGTAGTTTTATATTTCACTGGGGATGGCGACCCCTCCGAATTGCGACGTCAAATAGCGTTAGTCCGCCGACTGCAACGTAAACGGAGCGCGATTGGATCGTGGGATTGCTTCGAAATCGAAGTGGAGGTTCAAAAGCGTCATGCTTACAGCAACCCGGAAATTCCGTCGCCCGTTATTTCCTGACGGTTCTTTGTCATGGGATTTGTAAGAAGCTGTTTGTTAACGAATCAGGTTTTTGCCACGCACGCTGACACCGGGTTTCATTGGGGCCGATAGAGTTTTGATATTGTTGAATCTGGGACAGTTCGTTATTCGAAGTGCTGTCATTTGTGTTGACATACATTATGACGTTATTTTTACTCTCGATTTGGATGTCGTCAAACCTTGGCTAGAGTGGGTAACAAAAGAATTAACCCATGTGACTTAAGCTGCTAAAATAAAGCAGCTTAAATGTTCCTCTAAACTTGCATAATGTGATCAAATTATTTCATCTCTTATGCCCTCGGCGGCCAATCATTCTGACACCGTGACACCTGGGTATTGTCAGTAGACCTTTCACTTTGAGCCAATAAGAATGGCGTAGGAGCTATACCGCAGCTTCTGCCCAGTTGCTCGAGGGTTTGCAGCAGATAACAAGATAATATCGCCTCCAAGTACTCCCAAACCTCACTACTGTAAATTCGCAATCGACTATATATACTCTGCACGAAACGACAATGCCAGGGGATCCGAAGAATAACCAGGATACAGAGGCCTATTGATAAAATTATTTAGATATGCTTAGGCACTAAAGCTTAGGGTAAACTATCCTAATCTTTGTGACACCTTAACTAAGTCTTGGTTTTTCTTTGACCCACCTGAATGCCTGCCGCAATGAGTCCAATTCTCTGGCCGATAGATTCTATCCGTAGATCAGCCAACAGAGTTGCCGGACCTGGACTCTGGGGTCCCGAACTCACAGGTGTTCTGCACGCTTGATGATTAGTGCGAAAGTCGCGTTGTAAGTGATAGAGGCTTCAGCTATTACTCTTTATCTACCAACATCTCTCCTCCGCCCCCACGGTCCTGAACCAGAATGGAAAACGTCGCCGACCCGAAGCGCTGGACAGCGAATAGAGGAAAATTCTCCGCCCGAACTATAACCGCTGATGAACTTGGTTACTTCACTTAGAGAATATTGGGTATCATGAGGTCCAGGTTGTCAAACCTGGTACTCTGGTAAATCTTAACGCAAGTCAGTGCTTCCTCATCACTACCAAACTTCAAGCTCCACCAGGTAGGTTGATACTGAAGCCTGCCTCGTCTCCCCCCTCCACTCCAGCCTGGACTTCAAACTTTTATCCTCCAACCGTACATCCACTTCTGCCCCACACCTAACTCTCGCATCACCACTGCACACCTTTCAAACATCAGCTTCGAACTCTCATCCGTTGAAGCATTAGTGTAACATCGACAGTCTCCTAGACAACTTCACGCATTTCGCTCAGCTTCAAAGATCAATATCCCGTTTCCGCTACTTGTTTTACTCTAGACGCTATTCCTACGCTGGTATATTTGCTTACTGCTTAATTCTATCTCTTGCTTCACCTTAGCCTACGCACCTCCCGAACTCCTCGTTATCTTTCCCGAAGCACATCACACACATGTCCCATTCTGCTCACTTTACCTCTTGGTAAATCCTCCCACTCCACGCTCACTTGGTCGCAAACCAACTCTCTTGACCATACCATCCCTCAACTAAACATCTTCCCTCTTCTAGCATCATGTCTTCCCCACAAACAGAGTCGAGCACCCAAGCAGGTGACCTGCAGGTGAGGTCACTGAGACAGTTCTCAATCCTCCCATCGCCGATGACAGTCCAGTTGACCCTCGACACCTTGCATCCTCAAGCTCGGGTTCTCATGAAGCCTCTCCCACCGTCCAGAAAGTCAAGAAGCCGAAGCCACAGCCGAAGTCTCCTCCCCCTTCAATTTACCCTCGAAGGTTATCGATCTGAGTGAAGGCGTCTCCCTCCCAGAGCCAGAGAAGGTGGTTCGTTTCTTGGAATGGGCAGCCAAGCCAGGTCCAGCCCAGGAATCGGATGAGCCAGCTCCAGCAGAGGACGACTGGTGCACAGAGCCTAAGGAGCTAGCTGAGACGGAGAAGCCGAAAGCAACCAAGTCAAAGGCAAAGAAGACGTCTGCTTCTGCCAAACCAGCAAAGGACAAGCCGGCAAACACAGACAAGAAGATGGTTGACAACCGTGTTCCTAGCCAGCATCCTTGGACTAGAAAGTTTCGAGACAGCCTCAACGCTGGGAAACCAAACTGGATTTACTATTTGGGAGCAGTCAAGATCTTTGGCAGTGAGCAAAACATGCCGAAGAGACTTCTGGACCAGATCGAATGGTGGCGTACTCTCGGAACAAAGGCCAAGAAGCGCTCAGCTGCTGAGCAACAGGAATGTGAGAAACGGGAGGCAGTATCGGAGTCGACCAGAATGATGGCGGCCGAGCTGGGATTCGGCCATGCTAACCATGAAGCTCTTTCGGAGGCCTAGGTGGTAATGGAACTAAACTTTATCGAGCCGAGCACTTCCAAGCTTCTTGTCGGCCAGAAACGTTCCCGAGCTGCAGGAAAGAAGCCAGCTGCCAACAAACGCGCCCGCAAGGTAGCGCCATCTAAAGGCAAGTCGTAGGAAGCTGAGGATAAGGACGAGGACGAGGACGAGGAAGAAGATGAATGGAACTCGGAGACCGAGGATAACGAGTGAAATGAGATGGCCATTCTCTGGGGTTTTGATACTGGGCAATCATCAAACATCATCATCGGCGGCCGCTTGATAATGGTAAATGAGCTGCGGGCATACAGAGAGTAAGCCTTTGATTGTCTGGACATGGGCTATGAAGATACTAACAAGAACTTAGCAACGGGACTTACGAAACCAAGACACAGCTTGGTCATGGGGGCTATTCTTATAGGTCTTTACTCTACATGTCTCAATCTTTTACCAGTTCAAGACTGACTTGCGATATAGGTTTTCGGTGCTCAATTGGTCACTCGCTCGGAGCACACTGGAGAGACTGGAGCATAGTATTGGAACTCAGGGCGTGGGAGATACGAGAGGCTTTATCATGGAACTGGGAATGGAAGACTGGTTTTATCTTATTGCTACGGGGAAGATGATTCTTGCTCAATCAACATTATTATTTCGATCTTCAGCATAGTGCTGCACGCATCACCAGACTGAAATGTTTTTGCCACAGCTGTAAGACGTAGCGACTCCGACGGTATATAAAGCTTTACGTTGGGGAAGAAAAGCTTACTGCAAAGCAATGAAGTTACAAAGTTATCATGCAATTCACATTGTTATATCGTTATCAAGATGGACTTTCAACTGTAGTGTCATATTGTGCTCCAAGGTGATCATATGATTGGGAACATATTGATTTAATTGACCTGCTTTACCAGAGATAATAGCAGCAGGTTAACTGGCCCAACATCGTGTTCACCTTGACATCCGACGCACGCGCTATGACGGATGGTGGACAGCTCTTACTGTAAAAGGTAATTCTTCGCCAAAGGCCCATTTACCACAGCCAGTCTGTCACATCTCAATACTGTACTCATGATAAAACCACCACTGCATGATAACCCTTTTGAACGGGTCACGACTTTTACGAAGCGACGACAGTTGCGTCGGCATGATAGTCTCACTGCGAGGTGTTCAGTGAATGATCCTCGTCGTGTCGGCACAGACTTTGGTTGGATAGTAAGACGCCCCGTCAGGGTGTTTTTACGAAAACAGGCTCGTCCGAAGTTGTTGACTAAGCTATTATACAAACACCCTGATTGAAACCTCGCCTCACCCGGGTAGGTAGGCAGGTACAGTCTAAGAGCTGGTGCCAGCTGCCAGCCACTGGCATAATTCGCTCGCTAAGTTGGAAACTCATGCCAACTGCCTAAACTACTGGCAATGATTCTCACTCGGTAGAACCCCACTCTCATAGCCTTAATTCTCTTCAATTCAACATTGTATATCTTTGTTACGACCCTCAAAGCTGTCATCACCTTTTCAGCCGTGATTACCTCAACTCAAAATGGACCACGCTACGAACCCTGTCAACAAGGATTCCTCAACCGGACGCAAACCACCAGTGCCGTAAGTACTGACCCAGGTAGACAGTTGGCGATGGTTAGTAACGCTTATGTGCCTAGGGATCAAGACTTTACTGCTCTTCATGAATGGCCTTCTCTCTCGGATGAGACCATGGTCTCACCCGTCGAGTGGGTGCTCCTGCGAAGAACCGAGTTTATTGCAGCGCAACTCCGCGCTGTTCTGCAGGGCAACGAGCGTATACTGAGTATGATGAACAAGTGAGTGAGATCTATCCATTATAGAGCCACATTTGCTGATACCTTGATGCTAGAACCCGAAGTCGATCCAGTAGTGCCTCATCCGCCAGCAGCTCCGTGACAGAAAGTACCGAAAGCGAGGAGATCGCCGAATCCGACAGTATCAACGACCCGGACACCATGGATGCATACAATTCACTTGTTGATGTCAAGGGTGACAAGCACGCGGTTATCGTCGAAGCTCATCGAGCTTTTATGGATGAAACCAACAACAAGCTCTTCGTAAAGCGCACAATCCCATCATTCAAGGCGGCAATGAGCTTTCGCGACTATACTTTCTCGGTCTTTTTGGGTCGTTGTGATGAGGTCGATGAGGATGAGGATGACTCCCTGGCCGTCCGAACTTCCATTTTTTACGAGTTCTCCCTCCTCAATCCTGATTTGGTGACCGACATCTTCATCAGTCTAAACAAAGAGATGAAAGGGAGCATGAGCAAGACTCAGAGTTGACGAGCTCTCTGCTTCAGTCGGCCCACCTTCGATCGCTCCTCTGATCATTAACATGGTGACGGTGCGACTACTCAGAGCTTTCCAGCACTGTACTCCATCACGACGACAGACTAGTAATACTGCTTCGGGCGGGCGCCTCTCAGCTTTCTTTGACATCAGTTGAGATCCGACGCACCTACCAGCAGTTACTCTTTGATGATGGGAACAAGGACGACGGTAAACCCATACAAGGATAAGCGATTAATTAATTGGTGACTGGTTATTCGAAGCTGCGAGGCGATCGAGAGGCAGAATGGATTGATATCAGATGTATCTAGTTTCGGATTGTGCCAGTAATACATCAAGTCTCATTGATATCACGATCAAGAGGTTAGAGTCAAGGTGATGTCACTTAAGCTTTTTCGAAGATTGCGTATTTGAAGCACTATGACTCTGATGCTGAACTTGTTGAAAAGAACCTTTGCTTTCCTTCCCACTCCCCAGCACTTGAAGACCACTACCAAAGGGGTTAACACAGTAGTACATTTGGCCGAATCGTGTTCTCCCAGACCCAGACCGGTAAACAAGGCCTGGGCTCCTGTCACTTGTCGTACCTTCTCTTGGTCTTGAACTCAAGCCAGCCACTCCAATCATCATGGCCATGGTGGTGCACAATATGCACTGCTTCAACAAGCCCGAGCGCCACCACCCGAACATGGGCGAGATGACAACCTGAGGAAGGGGTCAGTGTGAGTAAATAGCAAATGGTATCATGAATACTTACGTCTAATGGCCGTCTGTTGGGCTGCCAGGCCCCGAAAGCCCTATCAAGTCGGTCAGTCTTTGCTATTTATGACGTCTTGAGTACTTACCCGTCTTCTTCATGACGGGTCCATCTTCTGATTGCTTCGTCGACGGCGTGTAGGTGGTGAAATTATGCTTGTTTGTTTGTACCAGGTTCAGCCAGCAGCGTAGACGGTGGCAGGAATCTGCTTTAAAAGAGAGCAGAGGACATCCTTCAGCGCAGTCAGTATGTAGAGGTGATAGAGAAACCATGTGTGACTTACAGAACATTGGTAGGTCCCTTGGCTTGTTACCTGACGCGCTGGATGCTGATTACATCATGATTTCAATGCTTGCTCAGAGTCGGCTTGGTTCATGATAGTCGTTCAGCGTGTGATAGAAAGTGTTGTTTTATTAAGTACGCATTGCGGGCATCTTATCACCAGGTGTGTCACTAGCAAACCCCGAGTATTTCTGCTCCAGAGTTACCAATGATAGATATTCTTGGTAGCGATCTGTATCTAGTGTCAGAAACGGAACTGGTAAGAGCAGTACCCCCTCGGGAGCCAGACAAAGCAAAAGAACCGGAGGTTTGGCTGCAGGAGACACAGTAGCGGCATTTCACTTACAGAAATGTCCGGGCCGTCGATGGCCTAACTCGACGTGACACTCGCAAGTTTTCCTCGATGCTTCCTGGACTGTCAGCGAAGATACGGTCTTGGGGTAGGTGTATACACACATGAATAAAGGGGGAGTGTCGTGAAGACACAATTAGTCTTCAAGGCAGACCTCACTACGTCGCTCGGAACTTTCGTGGAATGATAAACAAATGTCTCGAATTTACCAACCACCATCATCATCGCAACCAGCAGGCTGAGCAATAGCGGTCCTATCATTAGGCCCCCAGCCGCCATCCCCATCACCGAAGCTATCGGCCTCCTCAACCGGAGGGGCCTTGCCTTGGACCTTGGTGTGGCTTGTCTTGAGTGGTGTTGTTGAATATATTGCTGTGAAGACGGCCCATCGTGACGTTTGCATGGTGTTGTTGGTGGCCATACTCCTGGCAGTTAGAGCACTGGACCTTGCTCCCTATAGCGCAACACAATTAGCTATGAACCCGACAACGTGAATCAAAGATGACTTACAATCCCGGGGAAGAGGAAACTCCTTGCTGAAATGGCCCTGCTGGTCACAGTTGCGGCAGGTCACGGTAGACATGCCTCGAGGTCGGTCACATTCTTTGAAGTATTGAATGTGGTCAAGGCTGGTGGTTGTTGAGACCGCGAGGTGAGAAGAGATGGTGTAGGAAGAAAGAAAGAGAAAGGTGGAAGGCGGGTGGAGGAAGGAGGCTTTAATGGGCCCAAGCGGCAGCAGCCCGTTTTATTGCCTGAAAAAGCAGGAACACGCCGACTGTGCGCCAGTGATTCACTGCATGCTGTCGTTGTTCAGGAGAATTGGAAAGTCAAGAAATGGACGGCGGCCTGATGGTCATGACAGTGGTAGCCACTTACCCTGCAATGTCGAAGATATGTTCAGGTTGACTGTTGGTGTCCTATTGAAGAGGCAATAATGGAAGATAGGTCATCAGTGAGATTTGCTGAGAAGGGAAGCTTCAGATAAGATGCGGTAGGACCATGATACTAGGCCAAGCTTGCAATAAACATCGCTACGAATCGCCCAAGAGCCACTTCAAGGTTTCCATCATCCGCTGACCTATGCCATAGATCTTAATCGAGGGTCATGAGTGTGCCATAGTCCTCGATTGCCTACCCAGTCCTGGGAGCTCGAGGGCTTCAGTGAGATGCCTTGCAGCAGGCAGCCATCTTCCGGCTCATCTCACATCCAAGTTCACACAGGCAGCCATCAGAGTATCACGAGAATTGGTCCCCGAAAACATGAAAAGTAATGTCGCCACTTTATGTTATCTTAGACTAGTACTTAGGCTCCTTCATTATGGTAGCCCAATATCGCCCACCTAGCAGCTTTAAATTCTTTTTTAGCAGACCTTCACAAATCCTCTCCTCAGCATCTCTTTCCAAGTCTATTCCTCCACCATCACCGCCACCCGAGACCACATAACTACTCAAAGTCTCTCGTGACACACGCGCGCGCCCTCAAACGCTACGATGTCGTTTCCAGGCGATACACTTCCCTCTCCTCGACCGTTACCACCAACAGCACTCTCCCCTGGTGCCTCACTCATAGTCTTCAATCACCTCACCACTGTTCAGCAGAACATCATTACCGACATCAAGGCGATGACTGGTCAGTACCCTTAGGATGTGGTGCCTGAAGTCAGACCCGGATGTTGGAGTGTTTGCGATTTGCAAGCCTTTGCCACACTTATTTGGAGATGGTCGCTTCAGCCGATCCCAAGAGAGTGCAGTCTCGACCATATCCGCCAATGTCTCGTCACAAGAGCGTCTCAAGAGGGGTCACGGAGGGATCCTGTACTGGAGTGATATCGCTCAAGTACATGCACGACTCTTCGATCGTGAAGCACTGGAGAAACGCGCTGGCAAGCGTTCCATCGGCGTGCAGACTGACGAGGTACCTCCCAAGCGCCTCGACGTGGTGCCAGCCCTATCATCACTGAGTCTGTCGACATGATTGGTCTCTGCAGCGGATCTGAAGTCGAATTCCAAAGTCAGCCCGAAAGCGACATAGGCGACTTGATGGGTTGCGACGATGTTTCTAGCTGCAGCTTGGGTCAGATCCCACCCGCGCCACAGCTGGGATCAACGTTGTTCATCGCTAACTCCTACTATCGGCCCCTCGGCGAAGTGAACATTGGCAGACTTGAGGCCTCAAACGAACTCAACGCCACTGTCAAAAATGAGGACGAGACAACCGACGAAGCCAACACTATTCCAACAGAAAGAGACACAAGCCTATATGGCCCCGATCGCTGTGCCATCCAAGTTTCCCACCCCTTGTCCAACAGTCCAGAGTTTCTCTGGGTTCATTCGCCCCCACACAATGAGAGCATGACATACAGAATCATGATGGAAGAATCGTACCCTGACGAGTATGATGATGGGACTTTGGCCAGCTTCCTGTAGACATGCAGGCGCTGCATCCGAAATGACAATACTCGCTCACCCATCTTTCTGTCATCCACCGCTCCTATTCTTCAAATATCACCGTTCCTAGAGCCACAAAAGGTATCTCCTCGACCATCTACATCTCAATCATTGCGCTCCAAGACAAACTAACAATTTGCGGGTAGCATCGTGGCAGATACCACATCTATGAAGGGCAGCGCTTCTAAACGATCGGAAGGTGCACTAAGTGCCAAGTGCCAACTTCCGGGCCGAGGTTTTATTATTGATTTCCAGAAATGATAGCTTTCGAAAGGGTTCAGGGATGTGCCCATGTGCTTGGAGGCCGTGTCCCCGAGGTTAAAGATCTTGAAAGCAAATTTTGGAAGATCAAGTGGCATCTGGCAGAGATTCAGAAGGTCATAGTTAAAAGCATAGGGCAGGGGGGTGAATAAGAGACTTGCTAATGATGAACAGTATGCTTCGTGAAAAGGTTCATCAAAGAGCATGGTACTACAGGACATACGCAAATATCGGGGTGATGATGTAAGTCTCCCTGGAAAAATTATTCTTTTATTTCATAAGCGAATCAGTCTTGGAAATTATTCAGAGAGGCCTATCAGGCTTATAAATATAACTATCAAACTTTCTTACTATCCGACATCAAGCCACTATGCGGGTTCATTCTTGAACAAGAGCGCGCCTGCGCCTCCTGCTTGGGAAGAACAGTAGCCACGCGAATCGTGTTCCCTGCATTGATTTGACGGCTCCAAATTATCCAAAAAGAAAACACTAGCCGGAGGGTCGGCGCCGTATTTAACGTTATTCGCCCGTCTACATGCGTGCTGTTTCACGCAATAGCACAACCAGCCGAGACTGCAGTAGACAAACATGAGGTTCCAAATGTGGTCAAATTTGTGGGGCTTTTGCGTCGGCAACGGCCAAAAAATCCAAAAACATAACATACAACAGCGGGGATTCGCTGGTCGTCACCGACCCAACTACTAATCCGCCCCTTACCAGCTTGACTATGGGAGAGCGGACGGGATCCCGTATTTTCTGGTAGGTATGGTCGTATGTAATAGACTGTGGACTAGTTTTGAACCATGTACTCATTGTACTGAAAATGGGGAGAAACTTCCCTGTCGCAGTATATGGGCCTCGGCGATATACGACGCTTGCGAAACCAAGCAAAGGCAGGCTTGATATTGACAGATGCGAAATGCTGCTAGTTCTTTAATGTCCTAAGGGCCTAAAGCATTCTCAATATCGGCAAGAACATTATCCCTCCCATCCCAATCCTTCTTCTCCAGCCCCTTTTGAATCTTATCCAATATTATGCCGCCTGCATAGGTTTTACTCCACCCTTCCTTATCCTCTTCGCTCATAGCATCCAAAAAGCCCTGGAGCTCCTGCGCGACAGGATCTGGTCCTCGTGAGTTTTTCCCCTTCTCTTGTGGCGACGGTGTATATTTGTGTCTTCTCCACCAAGTCTGAAGTTTTTCCAAGTAATCCGCGCCCTTACGGCCGGCATAATATCCAGCAAGGGACCCGGCAGTTTGGCTATAGTAGATGAGAGTAGTCGTGTCTGCACCGGTGAACCTGGTCCACTTATCTTCGACCTGTGCCAGTATGCCCAATGTCTTTGAGTATTTGTCTTCGAGATGCGTGAGAAGTTTGTCGCTCTGTCTACGGAGTCGATCGAATTCGGAGTACTTCTCCTTCTTCATCCAATACGTCGAATTGCTTGCTGTGATTGATCGCATTTGCTCAAAGCGCGTGGGAAACCTCCCAGGGATAACCGATTCGTTGAGAGGAAGATCGAAGACTCGCACGTGCACAGGATCAAGGATAGGCGTGCGTGACTTTTCTTGGGTCGGTTTCTGCTCGAGCGGCTCGGTGGTAAGGTGAATCAGCGCTGGCCCATCGACTCTCCATAACGAGCAGAGATAATTATGTGGACACGTGATGTAGTTAAAGTTCCATCTCTCCTCGTCCTCATACATATCTCTATGTTGCAACAATTCGAGAAAGGCCTTATCCCAAGGGTCCTCATTCCAGGGTTCGCTCAATGGCTCCTCATTCGCCGAGAGGTAGATCCAATGATGCCATCCTGGTGAATACCACAATCTCTCGCGATATAGATCGTGTAGATACGCCAGAACTAGAACATTGTTCGCTTTCCAATCTTGATGCCTCCTGATTCCGACATCTTGAGTCCAAGTGAGAGGATTATACAGCCTCGGGATGTGATATGGGGCCCGCAGGCTATATAGAGGGTTTTCGCCATATGGCTCTTTGAACCATTCAAGTGTTTCGAAGGTGATCATATTCTCCGCGAACAGGTGCGGCTGCTCCGCCTGAGATTCATGAAACCATTTACCAAGCATGAAAGCTTTGATGAAGGTGATTAAGATGGTAAACCCTGAGAAGGGTAAAGTGAGCAGGAAAACATATCCGACGGCTCGCAATAGGCTCTTGAAAAATTGCCAACTGTACTCGATGTAGTACGAAACTATTGGCGGTAATCTCATTTTAAACGTGTCGTGCAAGAAAAAGGAACAAGATGTGTAGAAGAGTATCAATTCAACTGGACGTCTAGTTCATCCATCTTAAGTAAACTGTCTGCTCAGTTGCTTGATCTAAGGCTGAACTCCACATGAAATATCTGCCTAGAAGTTCGGCCAGACTTCCGAATAATGGAGTCCAAGTTGTCGCTTTGGGAATATTTAGCGATAGCCTCATTTCAAAAGATCCACTTTCTGGTTGTTGGTTGTCTGTTATGTCGCCGAGTGACTAATGCCAAGGAACTGTCGGTTGGTTCAACCAACAGTTGAAACTTGAGCGAATGGTATCATGATAAGCTCATGTTGATATTTCCACTCTACTATGAGAGATTATCAGTGTTTTCGAGTCAGTCAAAGACATTGGTTCATTCGACTTTTCTAGCGAATTGGGAGGTTGATCCACAGTGCCTCCACACCTATGCCTCCCCACTGTTGCCCTACTGGAGTGCCCCGGAAATACGGCGCTTTTAGGAGACCTGCGTTGAGTCGCCGTCGCGTATCACTCAGGCAGAGTGAACCTTACCGAGATGAGGGATACTGAAGTTGGTATGATTCCCTGTTTATCCGGGTTCAGCTTCTCTGTTGCTAATTTACAAAAAGAATGCGCATTACCTCGTGGCTGGGATGTGTGTGGTGTGCGGTCCCTCCCAGTTGGTGATGGATTTCTATCCGGGGTTGATAGGAGACCAAGTACAAACGAAAGAAGCCACCCTGTTACTTGCTGTTAATAAAATGCTTTTACTGAAACTTTATACTGAACAACTAAATGTAATTCCTCTAAAGTTCCAAGCCAAGATACTACTAGACCGTTATAATATTTGTCATTTCTCAGCAGAAAGTCGGAACCTACCCGATACCAGAGTTCCGCATAGCCCGCCATGATGGAATTTCCTTGTCAGTTACCTTCAATGTGCTTGGCGGCTAAACCTCGGAAATTGATCATGGACACATACCGTGCCATTAAGGAACATCTTTGTTAGTGCCCTATCGCATATGGATCACGATCTGGCCGAGGTTCTCAACCCACTTCAACAAAACAGTGATTGGTTTGGTAGAGAAGCTTCGAAACAACAAATGTGGTTGATGATTCACTGCGTATGGTCCAGCGTCTGCAAGGTTGGTCCCAAGGTACCCCAGTTTATTGTCACAACTATGCATAAGCATCGCAAATCATGTATGTACACGCCTTCAATACCACCAAACCTATTCAGGAACAGGGCAAAGATCATAATTGCCATCGGCATTATTTCCCCACCAGGTTGGGAAAGGATGTCCAGGACCACCAGCACCGAAAACAGCAAAGGAAAGGATGAAAAGGACAGTGAGACTTGCGCCGTCAAAAGCACCTGTCACCAGGTATGAGTAGTCTCTGAAAATGCGCGGCCGGTAGTTTCGAAGGTAGTACTGAACAAAGAAGCCGGATCCCAACTGACTCAAGATGACGCATGTTTGACTCTGGTTGTAAGGGATGTAACCAGCGTACTGGATGAATTGAGCGAAGTTGATATCGGCGACGTCGAAATTCTTGATCTTAGGGAAGAACTGGGACAGGTCAGCTTGTGTCTTATAGAAGGAAGTGTAGGGGTTGTACCTTGTAGAAAATGCGATGCATAACGACCAGACTGGCACCGACAAGGAGACCAAAGGGCACGAGTTCATAAGTACCACCGATTTTGTAAAGGTAACCAGCCAGCGCCCAAGAGGTTGCGTTGGTGTTGTATGACTGCATCGTAGCGCCACTCCAAGAAGAGTTTCCATCTCCATCTTTCAGCAGTTCTCGGTTACTGCCCACGATACTGATCATGACGGCATAGTTGATGAAGCCTCCAAGGATAGTTCCCCATATTTGTGTGAGGAACATGACTCGTGGAGGGATTTTAACTGTATACAAAGTTAGTGTTGGAAGCCAAAGGATAGATGAGAGACTGACGGTATTCGCCCATCTTCAGATCTCCGGACAGGTTGACAGCATTGGAAATGACGTTGTGAGACCATGCAGCGAAATACATGTTACCGACGGGCTTTCCAGGAAGCATGAGACCAGCCAGCATCTTTGACAAATTGTTGGTCGCAATTCCGTTTCCGTACCTAGAGTAGAGCAAAGTGCTCTGAGAATTGAGTTAGCTTATGCTTCTTCCGATTATACTGCGTAAACTTACGACTGGCGCGATGATGGAGCCTACAACGAGTGATACGACGTAGGCCCAAACAGGGAGTGTGATGTTCTCCTTGATGACGACGATGAGACCGAGAATGAAGCTGCCGACCAGAATGGCGATGTACCACCACCAGGGAGCTTCTTTATAGTTCTTGGCCATGTGTTCGTGGTGACGATCATCGTAACGACCCTCTTTGGCACTCTTGAACGCCTTGACAACGTCCTTGCCCCAGAAGAGGATACAGTGGAGGATGAGGGCGCCAATCTGACTATTGTTAGCTCATGCTGCGAATGAAATGATCTTGAGACATACCGCCGCGTTAGCCATAAACATGGCGTAGGCGAAGGTGCCGGTCAACCTGGGGAGGCCAATGTCCAACAAACGCTGTTCGTTGAGTACTCCACCCTCAAAGACTTCAGCAATTGGGTAAGTCGTGCCGTTCTGGAGGAGGAGTCGAGTGGACATGAAAGGAAGGGACTTGGCACCCCATCCGTTGCCGTAGTAGATGCCCACCATGACGATGTAGCAGACGAAGAATCCAACGGCCATGTGAGCCTGGAGGGGAAGAGGAAGAGATGTGTTGAATGAGGTGATCTACGAATGTCAGCATAGTCAGGGATTTCTTTCTAGTTTATGACTTACATATTGCCAGTCGAGAGAGACTGTGAAGAGTCCGAGACCTTCGTTATTGGTAGCTCCACCAAAGATGTGGGTGAGATGCTTGGCCTTTTGGCCAGTTGCTTTCATAGCGGCGAGACACTGTTGATGCAGTTAGAAGTGTTAATACACACTCCGTGGCGAGGGTAACGTACTGGGATGGAAACGGAGTTAAGCCAAGGGAAGATATAAGCAGGGAAGAACTCATACAACGACATTCCAGTAAAGCTGTACCAGAAATATCGGAGAGGCTTAGAGTCCTTGACTTCCTGCCAATGCAGACCTTGGAGTGTTTTGACAGTAGGCAGGTTACTCCAGAACACCGCGTCGACGTGCCAAACCGCCACAGGACGCATCACACCACACAAACCATAACCAAAAAGACCAATGGAAATGGTACTCAGGATCACAGTGGTGGGGCTCAGAGGCATATCGTAGAAGAGATCCTGAGCGGCAAAGACTTGAACACTTGCGGCAGCATTAGAAGCGGAAGTAGCTGTGATGGCGCAGATGGCATGTTCTTTGAGACCCCATGGACCAGGGTTGATGAACTTGATAACCTTGAGCCAGAACGGTACCGAGCCAGTGTTACCGCCGGCTCTCCACCGAGCTTCGAACTTGTCTCCGCGAGGAAGGGCGAAGGCCCAAGCGTTTCCGATGAAGTAGGAGATGAGGACGATGAATGTTCCTTGGATGGTGATCATGGTGGGTTTGAACTAGCTGATATCAGATAATGCTTATGATGGTCAAAGCATCACAACTTACGGTGTAAATCTGGTACATCACAGCCTGGAAGCAGGCAAGACCGGAGGAGAGGAGAAGACTTCGGAATGTCAAAGCGCTGTCATGGTCGTCTCGCATGGGAAGCAAGTGGCGCGAGGCATCGGCACCAGTAACGATGATCGCATCTTTGCTGTCGCTGTCGCTTTCGTCGTGACGCTCAACGGGGAGGATTTCAGAGTCCAGTGCCGCCTTCTTGGGAATGTCGACGCTCTTCTCGTCGGCGCTGTGGACTGGTGATACCGAAGCGTCGGTACCATCAGGACCGTGAGGCCCCTTGACCTCAATGTCGTTGGACGGCATTTTCGACTAGTACGCCGATCTCAGAATAGACAACAAAGGTAGAACTGACACCTGAGTCTAGACGAACTGCAAGTCTACTGCTCGAGCACCTTTCACAGTTCCATCGAGCAATGCGACGACCCCAGATTATATCTGAATCAGAGTAGGTTTGATGGTGGGTGACACCATCGACCTTGATAATCAAACAATGTAACATCTATCGAGTCTAGATCGCATATCAGGGAGCAGAGCGATAAGACCTGACAGCCTCTCCAGACATTCCCCAGTCCCAAGGGGTTCTTTTGCCAGGCCATCCTTGGCATGTTGCCTTCCGTTCCTCAAATCCGACCGTTAGCTTGCTATTCAAAAGCTGACACGATATTGAAACTTCGGTAGCCTGCCTTTTCAGTATTAGTTGGCCCTCCCACCCCGGACGCGTTGTGTTGCAGCTCCCCAAAACTGGGGTGACTTTGCCGCGTTTATTGTGTACATCCACTTCCTTCCTGGGAGAGCCGCACTAACAAGTATATGCCTTTTCCGTCACGATGGGAACTTGTGTAAGGATCCAGCTATTGCAGAAGAGCTTTAATTGGTTGAATGATCAATTGCTGTTGGACTGTGCTTGATTGCGACATGCCGATTTACCGGGGTCCCGCAACAAAAGGTCCCTTAGCGATAATCATAAAAGCCTCATTGGGTCGCATCTCATGATCCAGATGCCTTTTCGTATAGTGTTGGTCGGGAAGCTAAGCCAGCATACATCGCAGTACTCCGCAGGACCATCTGTTCTTTTTCCAGAAGGATGGGATAAGCCTGTCAGCACTCAATTGATAAGGTTTAAATGTGACATCGCTAGTGGAAGAGACTATCCTTTGGGGACTCTTGATGCACTCTGACCCGATGAACTGAAAGCTCGTCCACAAGATGGTCAGAACAATCATTGACCACTGGCTGTGTCCAATATGCGGGCCTTGGAGATATCTCCCAACGGGAGAAGATACGGACTTTGCCAGCCCAAAGAATGGGGTCTTGTCCGGGGACGACCAACATCCAAGATAGCGGCGACCTTTTGTAACGCACGTCAAATGCAACCAATCTTGGGGTTTGGAACCTTTGACAGTCGCCGAGAAGCGCCGACGATGGATTCAAGCTTAATGTTGCCGATACCACATCGCAATCTGGTTATAGGTTACCTTTCTCTTATCTGGGGCGATTCCTGCCGTCCTACCCGGATACCAACCACGTGATCTTTCAAAAATGGAAAATCTTGGGAACTTTTGTTCATTGTTAAGTTGTTCGTCAGCAACCTTGCAAAAGGCATCATCAAACATTTGATAGGGGCAAGGACTAACTAGACAAATCTTCATCTCGAGTTTTACATCAGTTTCTCGTCGGGCTCATTTGCTCGTTAGATCATACCTGCTATGGCCCGATCTGGACTGGAATTCCTACATGTAGAATGCCAAGGCGGCTGCCGAGCCGGTAATTGATGGATTCCAAACCTGGTCCTAACTCATCCATGTTACTGTAGCTTTCGTCTTCAACGCTGTGGCGATCCTTCCGTGGGGCCTACTCACACCTCTTTAAAGTTATAGTAAGTTGAATTGTTGAACAGAGGACTGAGTTTATGTCATATTGGGGACCTACTGGCAAATGCTCTTGTAACATGTCACAAACAAAGCTTCCAACAAGTCCAGTAAAGCCAACTCATTCGAAGGATTGAGGCACAAGATACTTGAACTGGATCGGATCTGGCCCTGACTTGACTTGAATCGCTTAATATGGGAAGATTAGGCCTAAATTAAGTTCCGGCTTGGCCTATCGTTTCTTTGCCAGTAAGAGTGGCCTATGGGATTCTGAGCAAGATCATGGGTTAGTGATTGCTTGCAAGCTTCTGGTAGCATCCGTTGCCTAGCTGTATGGCTTCAATTTCGCGCGTTACGGATGTTTGAATGGCTATATCACGCTCATGCTGGACAACGAAGATACATATCGCTGAGCTTTATCTCTTTCCTGGTGAGTTTGATAGGGCAAGCTCGCAGCCGATCAAATGTGCATGTATTCCTGCTTAGCGGCAGCACTCAGTGGCTATTATTCGCATCGGCGTACTGCTTTGTTTACTGCCCCTTGCGGCAGAAGACCCTGTTTTTCCTTCTTCCGATCTTTTGCTGTGTCAGATAAACCTCGGATCTGGCTTGGCTGGCTCTTTGCCAGTAGCTAATACACTTTTAACTTTTACTCGAACCAGAATGTACCGAAGTATGCAAGGAAAGTCGTAGCAGAAACAATTAGATTGGAGTGTTCTGATACGGAATATCAAACTGGTAACCTCAACCCGAGACTTCATTTGAAAACAACCTCAGCTTATACCAACCAGCTGAACCAACCGGACCGACCCTTCTTCGCACGAGGGCGGTTACGCACATCAAATTGCTTACTCGGCCTCGACAAATGACCCTTCTTCCTCTCATCAGCCTCATAATCTCCGTCCTGCAAAGTGGAACGATGGGAGGCCATTCCAAGTATACCCTCATCATCCATCAACTCCAACTCATCAGGCGAAACACCGCTCCAGATTTCTTCCACCTTGGTGTGACCTATAACCAACGGAAACCAGGCCTCCGGCTCGTATATAATCCCCGTATCAACGATCGGCTTTTGCTGTCTCCAGACATCATACTGCCGAGAGATAGTCTGATTTAATCTCTTGAGCTTGGCTATAGTAGGTGGAATCATATCGTCAAAGAGCTTCACTTGAGGGACTACGTGAAGCAGCGTGTAGTCGATTGTCTCAAGAAGTTCTGGCATCCACCCATCCTCTTCATGGATTGTGTAGTTTGGGTGGTCTTGCTGTGCGAGTAACCTTTGGCGAATCTGTACAACAACTTCTTCCGTAGGTCGTAAACCTTGTATAAAGCTCCCCAGAATACTGGAATAGTACGTTGCAATTGGGCGTTCGTTTGAACGGCTATCACGTCTTGTCTTGGCACTGTCATAGATGGAAAAAGGTCCCGTGTGAGCATTGGAGTCACAGCGCTTGAAAAGTGCAATTCAAGATGGAAACCCTATCATCAGGTTATAGATGACATCTACGTCAAGAGATTGGCTGACAATAGTGTAAGAAAGAGAGAATCCCTGCACTGCAAACTTAAAGCACAGATGGCGGGCTACGCCCGGCCTTAAACGCTACGACAGGTCACCGGGCTACGGAGTAGGATTCTAGGTCAGAAAGAGGGCACTGAGGTGATAGATTGGACTGGGAGAGGGGGAATATTCAGACAGAACAGGGAAAAAGGGGTGATTGTGGTAGTAAAAGTAAAGTTACAAGCAGAAACAAGGACTGGGTCACCCTAATCATACCGGGACATCTCCTGGGTGAGAACTTGCCACAGCGAGAAAGGCTTTTCAAACTTTTTGAGTGGCATAAACTTCAGGGCGTGCAATCGAAACATATGCCTGATGCGAATGGGAAGGGCAACTTGTCAATGTCTTTCATGTTCTAAGTATGAGAATAGCATATTCATCAATACTAGTCTCTCCCACCATGCTATTCTAGATTCCAAGCCTACCACTGATAATCCTCATAGTAAGACTTCAAATTTTGCGTTCCTTTCCCAGCAACCTTCCAGTTTGATCTGGCAATCTCCTCATACCATTCCTCTTTCGCCTTTGATGCCGAAAACGGGAGCCATCCCCAAAGCCACACCCACCCTTCTTCATCGAACTTATCCAACTGGTACTCCAATATTTTCCGTTTTATCTTGAACCAAATCTTATCATACTTCAGCTTGTCTGTCTGTCCAATAAAGTCCTCTACAATAGTATGGGTACCAAAGACCCAGACTACTGTGTTCGTCAACAAATTCTTATGCTCTAGCGAGTTCGAATACAAAGTATCATCCTCCATGTTCTCATCGAGTCTATTGTAGTTTTCATCTTTCAGGTGCTTGCGTAATTTCTGCTCGGAATGTGCGAATATGGAATGAATCGTGGCGAGTTGATTGAACGTGTTGTTTACGATGCCATACAGCTCTCTTGTTGTTGCTAGTGCATCGCGGCGATGGTTGGCGTTTGTCCAGCCCAAATATTCATGGGCCCAAGACTGCTGTGATTTGAATTCGGGATAGGTATCGATATAATGATGCAGGGTATTCCAAAGATACTTTTGTTGATCCATTAGTTGTTTCTCGAGCTCGTCTGCCTTGTGAATTCCGCTGCGATACGTCTGTCTCCACGACTGGCTATCTTCAGGCTCAAGATGTATCGATAAGCCATGTTCCTGCTGCATGAGACTGTCTTGCAGAATCTCAAGACTCTTTACGAGCCAGTCTCGCATAGGTTTACCCTTGAATTTGACCAGTTCCAAGCCGGTCACTTCGAAGGTAGGCAGATCTCGATGGCTAGAGTATTGGGTAGTGCAGATGTCGATATGGTAGCCGACAGATGTAGTCATATGGCACAGATACTTGTTGAAGGCTGCAAGAATAACTGCGGCGAGGAGGAACAAAAACATGACGTGCTTTGTAGTGAACTTGACGAGCCAGGGCACCGAGTTCCACTCGTCGATTATGAAAAGGAATGGTTCTCGGATAAAGTCGCGAACGAACTGAATTCCCGTCATGATTGACTCCCAGACTGAAGAAGCAAGGTGGGATGCTCCAGACACCGAGCTTGTACGGTCCGTGTTGAGCGGCCGCGCCCTGCGACGACGCATGTGTTCGTATATATTGCCTTCGGGTTCTCGTCTTGCGGACGAGCCAGGCGATAAACACTTGGGCTGTACACCTTTTTGTTACCCCTGGGCATGGGCTTCCTGGTCCTTGCGTTTGTGCCACATCGCCTTACAGATTAGCTGTTACAGACTGATTTGCTCAGGATAGACCTTCCGCTGTCTCACAAGACTAGCCAAACCGCCTTGTCTACCCCATTGGCTAGCCACCCGCATAGTTATGTGATAATTTCTGTGACTGACATCTGGCCAGACTGGCACGGCGGCAGTGGACATGAACCACTTAGTTTGTTGCGAGCATTATGGCGTCAAAAGCTCCTGCTGTGGCGTAGTCGACTTTGTTCAGGGTATCGCTAACATCTGTTTCTCTTCAGGCTGTCGAAACTTAAAGAGCGAGCTAGCCCCTTCACCAACAGCACATACGCCATATACAAATTCAAGATGTGCAAGTCTAACAACGCCGACGAGATCTGCCAAGTGCACATTGACGACTATATTTCCAAATACCGGAATGGCATCAGGCCAGCAGTATTCTTTTGCTTCCACATCCGTGGCACGGTCCCCCTCGCCCTGTAGAACCGCAGTTTGGAGTCCAAAAGCACTGCCGAAAGACCACCATTCGCAGAGGAACTCGTGAACAATCCGAAGAACTTTTGGCCACTCCTCTCCAGCTGTAACCTGAACTACAGCGGCAAGGACACTAGAGGTGGGAAATACAGCAAGATCATCCTGGCCGCTTTCCGCGACATGGTCAAATACACGCAACGCAAGGCCGCCAAGCATGGAGCCCTGATCAATATGCCTGCTGGGTGGACCTCGGGCAGATCTTTCAGCAACGAACGTGAAGCGGGGGAGTGGCTGTTGCAGGTGATGAGCCTTGACGCTTCTTCGACTTTGACAGTAAAGAAGAAAAAGTCGTCTGCCTACCAACAGGTTCAACGATCTCATGGTGCTCCCGATGCACTGGCTTCTGCGCTGCAAGGGTTGAACCTGGACGAGAGGCTTGGCAGCGAAGACATTCAAGAAGTCATGGTAAGTTTTCCGAACGTTTCTAGCAGTGCGTACAGCCTACTGATCGATTCTATCAAGACTGCGGTCATGCAAAAGTCTTCAGATAGTAAGCAGTCGAAGGCAGGTCAGGCAAAGCAACGCAGTAAGTAGTTTATCGCATATGGCTGCTTCTTGTTGCATAGCTAATCTCATCAAATATATAGTGCGTATTGCCCGTCCCACCAGACTCAACCGTGGAGAGCAAGTCAGAGCGGCTGGGTTCAATGCAAGAGAACCGGTGCACAGCAAAGGCCGACCAATCCCAGATGGCTGTCACTTCAAGTGAGCACCATCCCTCGCAATACTATATGAGACAGAGGTAATGTTTCACTGAACGGCTTCAGACACAGAAGGTGCTAACATACAGCAAAGGTGCAACGTAATAAAACCTCGTCGACAACCAGATACACACATCTGCCCCTCCTCGCATGCGCTTTCGACACATTTACCTCGAACGATCGATTCATCATGTTGCATTAGCTGGAGTTTAACCCAGTAGCATGCCTTCCTTGCCAGTCGCTATACACAACCACTCGGTGAATTCCGCCTCATTGAACCAAGCTGCCGGGTCGCGTGGCCGTTTCTCGATACGATGTGCCTCTGCAATCGCGGATACACCGGCGAACATCCTTCCTGCTCCGTCCGACAGGGTTCATAGCCCGACATAACCCATAATTGCCCAACATCTTGAAGACCCCGGTCCCCAAAAGGCTGTACATATGCGCCTCGGCTATCTAGGGGGTGTGGACTTGTGTTAGTGTCTGTCGCCTCACCAGCCTACTTTCTTGGTCAGTCGATGACAACTTGACGCAATCTTCAAGAACCTATTCTCGCGAGAGGCTAGCTAGCCCATCGGCCCTGTTTGTTGTCAACCGTCGGCGCATGACGCGTTAGACTTGACGCATACTGACTGCATGGCTATGATGCTGCACAAACTGCTGCAAGGGATGCTGTTTCTGCACAAGGTCATCATCAGGACTCAACTTTACGAACAGTCTAGTATTGACAGCATATACGTCGTCTAGTCGAGACCGCCTAGTTGTTCAAGCGCTGGGTCTTGATGATACGTTTGTGCTTGTTACATCTTGGATCTCATTCTCTGTTGTAGGTGGCAGACAGAGTGTCTTCGGTTGCTGAATATGTAGCGCTGGGCAGTATTCTATCCCCATCGCCTTGATTCCCATCGCTCCGAGCCTCTTTGTACCCCTGTACTTGTCGAGATGATGGTTCAGAAAATCTCCAGTAACCTGGCTTGTTTCAACCTCTAGCCTCATATCATGGCCATCGGTATTCATGCCTACATCTAACCCAACCGAGCGGCATTTGTTGGATTGATGGCCGTTTCTATTGCTTTCGGGCACCTCTCCGGTCAATCCTGTTTGTCTAAATCTCCAGTGTGAGTACCTGTTACACCATTAGCCTCTTGATATAGGCTTTTAACACGCTCCATCGCATCACGGCGCTGCACGTTACTGTCAGAATGACCCTCGGGAAGCATGCGAATCCAACACAGCGACTGCTCTGGAACCCTTCCCCCACAAGCTGTCATCGCACTCTCTTTTGTCCACGACATCATGTCTATTAATGGCCCCATCGGTACCACTCATGACCTTTACTAGTCGCGTGCACCCACAGAGGCAGTTCTTCCGTTAGAGGAGGACCTGTTTGAGGGGAGCTTTATAAGATCAGTCAATCATCAGAAGTCGGCACGCTCTTGTTTTGTTGGTCATGGCCGTGTATATCCGCTCTTCTGTGAAAGCAAGATGCTGACAAGGTTCAAGCCTCGAGGATGTGTCTCGGGGGCTTCTCGCCCCATGATTATCAGCGTTGCTTCTGTAACTATCATTGAGGTTTCGATAACGGATGGAGCCACTCTGGCTAGGCATTCAAGACATACTTTGTAGCAATTGGCGACAACAACAGAAAAGGTCGCTAAGCATCGGACATTACCCTACACCGGCTCTAGACATGGTACCGAGAAATTGTCATGGGCACTTTGCTGGCGGCGACCAGATGTCGGAGATGGTACCTTGAACGTTCTGTCTCATCCTATTTTCGTATTTTGAACACTGCTGTATGGGACTGGTACCAGTACCTGGATTCGTTGGCAGTCGCCGTATCACAAACAGGGCCTTGGAGTTGGAGACGGCCAGGAGCTAGGATGGGATGTTGCATCGATAGATTTCCTGTCGATTAGCTACAAAATTAAGGCTCTGCAAGTTATTTTTACAAGCTTGATTCAGTGTATAGCTGCTAATCGCACAAGTGATACGAGGGATCATGCTGTCCGGCTTCCGTGTATTGTGACATTGACCGCATTGAGTTGTAAAATGGTCATCGGAGCCCAACGGTCCGCAGCAAATCAACATAACCCTCTGGACGGAGTTGTTACCCAACAAGGAAACATTCGTCGAGGTGCGGATAACCTCTCAGCCCTAATTTCTAGGGGTAAGTGATTCCACATTTACCCTGAGGCACGCCAATTGAAGCTCAAGATCAACATGTTAGCGCTGACTGGCTTTCAAAGCTCCGAGGACCCTGGACTCTATTGGCCGCTGGAACGAGATCAGTCTTGACTTTACACTGAAGCTTGTTGAAACTCCGTGGGAAGTGAGTCAAGTCAGTACACATTGCCCAGAATGTACCTGAGTTCTTGGGACCAGGCAATCTCGAGACTTTGGCATCCATTCACAACTGCCGAAGTTCCCGTCTGCGCTGCTGATGATAAGCGCTAATGCTTCAACATGGTCAGCCAAACAAACGCTTGGGCAAAAGGACCCCTGCGTAACCATCTCTACCAATTTCGTCCTCATCGGCCTGTCCCCTGCGAACTTCTGTAAAACCCCTTGTATTACCCACCCTTAAGGCAAGGCACAATCAACTTGGGGGCTGAGTCTTTGCTTTGGACCTTTTTTCTCTTGCATTTGAACTGGCGTGATTGTTTACTTATTGTTTTGTCAGCGTTGCCTTCGATTCTTCTCTGCATTACATTGATACAAGCGCTCCTTGATGGACGTGTCTGTTTGTTAACTGAGCAGGCTCATCCTCTTCCGCCTCAATCGCCATGTCTCGGTCGACTATCGCATCAATACTGGGTCTCACCGGTCTCCTCGCCGAACCGGTGGTCGGTTTGGCGGGCTGGTGGACTTGGTCGCCTGATACTCTGACTCCTCACTTCGCCTACCAAGATCCCGGATCTGGAAACATTCTTCATAGCTCTTGCAACAGCAATGGCTCGGCTGCCTTTTCGACAGACAAACCTAACAAATTTCCTGTCAAAACCCAACCGAAGGCTGCAACACCGCTTGCGATCACGGGTTGGTGGGATGACGATCTGAACACGCCAGTTGTGAGTCGCTCAGTTCAATCACGATGTTTTGAGAGCAGTACTGACAGAACAGGCCTCGATCTTTTACCAGGGAACCGACGAGTCGATCATCAATGCGTTCTTCACATGCGACAATACAACCGGTAGCTACAAGCTCAGTCCTGACGGCAACGACGTTGTATCCGACTTGGCAGGCGTGCCATCTGTACACGAAAAGACTGGCTTAGCTGTGACAGAGCTGGGCGACTCGGGCGGTTACCGTCTCTACTACCACGACGAAAACGGGCTGGTTAACCTGCTGGCATACGATGACGATACCGATTGGCGATATGATGGACCGGTGTCGCTCAAAAAGACTGGCGGCATGGCTATAGCTGCCCTGCAAACGAAGGGCACGAATGTCTCGGTCGCTTATCCATACGATACCAAGAACATCGCTGTTGCTCGCTTTAACAAGGAGAACAAGAACAAATGGACGCTAGGTAAGAAGCGCTGATTGAGCCAGTGTATCGCTATCGCTGACAATTGTCCCAGAGTCATTCCCGACACCCTTCGATAGCCCTGGGCCGACGAATAAGACCGACCCTGCCGACATCCGACTCGATTCATCGGCAGGTGGTTCGTTTACGCTCTCTTCCTTCGACACCGCCGCCGTCAATCTCGGTCTTTCATCGAGTACGAAACAACAATTGTCGCTGTTCTACATTGGCAAAGATTCCAACCTCCACGTCATCTCGCAGACAGACGGTGCTTGGGAAGAGGAGAAGAGCCCCGGGAAGAAGCAGTGGCCGCACGCCGATACCGAATCAGGACGAGTGGCCGTGGTGTCTCCTCTCGATTCGGATCAGGTCTGGGTGTACTATACAAGCGGCGACAAGGTTCTGGAGCTGCACAAGGATGGAAAGGGAACGTGGGCAGATGCCAGGACTCCTGATTCGAAGAGCGCGACGAATGCGAAACCCGACTCGGACAAATCTGATGGAAGCGGCGACTCAACAGACTCTGGTTCTAGTGAAGAAGGAACAGACGATTCGTCCACGGGTATCACAACAGGCGCCAAGGCCGGAATTGGCGTTGGAGTAGGCGTCGGTGTATTGGCTATGGCTGCGGCTGGATTCTTCTTCCTTCGCAGACGACGCCAGCAGGCTGCTTCAGAAGAGGGCAAGAATTCTGCGAGCGAACTGGCATCAAGGAACAGCTACCACGAGTTATCGACTGAGGTACACGAGCCGCAAGAGATGCCGTCAAACCATGCACCGCAAAAGTACGAGTTGCTGGGCGATACAGGGCACAAAGCTACATAGTTGAGTATAGCCATGCAATAAAGAATATGGACTTTTCGTTATGAGAGTTTGCGCTTGTTGATTGACGAGCTGTCAACCTCGAGCTCTAATGACGATTGTTTAGTGGGGGTTACCCACTGTAACCGCCGAGAGAAACTAAAACGGTCGCCGCCGATTCACCCGCATTGGCTTGGACCATGATTGAGGCTCAAGTGAGTTTATTGCAGCTTTCTTACCTCACAATGCCGCCGATAATATGATAACGGGATGAATCATAGAGTCGTGGATGCTTCTGGAGCTGATGTAACCAGTGAATCAGAGGATCCCCCACCAGCACGCTGTAGCGAAGCATGTCTTTCCTGAGAGCATTCCCAAGCCAAGATCCATCATAACCACAACCAACCCACCTAATTATTACAGCAATGGTCAAGCCACTGACAGCTACAGCTAACTGCCAGCCAAGCCAACACTTTCCAGGCTGCCACACTCAATTTGATCCACCAATGGCCCCTCCAAATTATGTCACAGGCACACTCGCCAAGATGCTGTTCCAAGATAACCTTAATTGAAAAAACCAGTTACAGGCGCTGTCAGGTCCGCTTTTCAAGGCACATTTGCTCCGGACCATCAAGATCGCGATCATTGACGTAACACAGAAGTTTCCATTCCAGGAACGCGATGCGTTTAAACAAAAGCACGCGACCCTCTCTTTTTTTCTTCTTCTTCTTTTTCCCTCGTCTTTCGCTGTTTGTCAAAATTATCACGGCAAAGTCATCATGTCTAGCAGCGTCGTCAGTTCCTTTGTCGGCGCCATTCAGGCGTCGGCGTCTGTTCTGTTGACCATCTTCTATGGTGTTATCGCGGGGCAGACTGAGCTGCTCTCTGTTGAGAGTGGTGCTCAAATCTCCAAGGTCTGCATCAAGATGTTTCTTCCTGCTCTGCTTATCGTCAATCTGGGTACCCAAATTGAAGCCTCCAATGCGTCGCTGTACTTGACTATTCTGAGTAAGTCCCAATTGACACATCGCAGAGCTTCCACTAACAGATACTGTCTCTAGTCTGGGCGCTCGTCTACAACTTCGCCTCCATGGCCGTCGGATACGCACTCACCAAGTGCTTCAAGATGCCCAAGTGGTTCACCCCCGCCATCACCTTCAACAACACCACATCGTACCCTCTGCTCTTGATCCAGTCGCTCGGTTCAGCCGGAGTTCTTACCACCCTTGCCAAGTCCGACAATGACAGCAGCGACGATATCATCGACCGATCCAAGTCCTTCTTCCTCGTCTGCTCCGTCGTCTCCAACATGCTCACATTTGGTCTCGGTGG
The DNA here is from genome assembly GCA_004367155.1 of Fusarium clavum. Taxonomy (NCBI): domain Eukaryota; kingdom Fungi; phylum Ascomycota; class Sordariomycetes; order Hypocreales; family Nectriaceae; genus Fusarium; species Fusarium clavum. Next base: position 28,029 of record QGEC01000056.1, on the reverse strand, counting down.
AAAACTTCTTGGAGTCAGCGACGAGGATCCCGTCGAGTCAATGGATGAAGATCTCCGTAACCGAGCTGGACACAACGACGACCACCCGACCGACAGCCAAGAGTCAAACGAGCGCACGTCTCTCCTCCCCGGCCGTCTCCCTCGATACGCCAAGAAATACTCCCGCCGCACTGCGCAGGCCCAGCACGCTGTTTGGGACAAGCTTCACCCTCGAGTCCAACACGCATTGGCACTCGTCACTCAGTTCATTAGTCCTCCCCTTGTTGGCGCGCTTATTGGCGCGATTCTCGGATTTGTCCCACCTTTCAAGAAGGCTTTCTTCAATGACAGCGAGGATGGAGGTATCTTCAACGCCTGGCTGACTGTCAGTCTGAAGAACATTGGAGAGCTCTTTGTCACTCTGCAGGTCATCGTTGTCGGTATCAAGCTGGCGCACAGTCTGCGACGCATGCGTCGCGGGCACGACTCTGGTAACCTTCACTGGCTCCCTCTTTCCATGGTCGTTCTCATCCGATTCATCATTTGGCCGCTGTAAGTCAAATGCCTGCCCCTCCTAAGGTCTCAATACTGACAATGATGTGACTAGGCTGAGCATTGCCTTCATCCGAATGCTCATCACCCAGACCGACGTCCTCGGCGATGACCCTGTTCTTTGGTTCACCATGATGCTGATGCCAGCGGGACCTCCTGCTATGAAGCTCGTGGCCATGGCCGAAGTTGATGATGCCGACGAGAACGACAAGATGTCTATCGCTCGAGTCCTCATGGTAAGCAAAAGCATTGACAATGTCTATTGATCACCGCGGCTAACATTTTTGTAGACTTGCTACGCCATCTCTCCTCTCTTGTCGTTTGCTGTCGTCGCCAGTCTTAAGGCCTGTCAATAGTGGACTGCACTTCGAAAGCTTAGTCCTTCGCTTCTTTCCGGAGGCCGAGCTATTCCATTCCAGGTTCCTGAACTTACAAGATTGGAGCCGGGTGGGAAAGCAATTCATCCTTATTGTCTTCCATCCAGTGTGCGGGTGATTGCTGTATGCATCACTACACTCGAACCAGTCTACCATAGTCCATGCGTGCTTCGGACGTCTTCCGTTTGTCCATATACGAGTAGGGTTCATTTGTACCAAGCAACAACATTGAACTTTCCCGGTTTACCGAGTAGTGTCGGAGTTACAGCCCAGTCATTCTACCACCATGGCATAGGTCATGGCGAAGAGACTTAGACGTTGAATACGATAGTCTGGATAGATAAGAAAGTATAGACGACATGCCAACTGTTCCACCTCTCCCGTATCCTTCTGAAACAGATCCGTGATCTACACCCTTCATCCATCATCAATCGACTACATGAACAAAGCCCCAACAAAAAGCATGCAAGCAGTCCCCAAATTACCCAGAACCTTGCTCATCTTGTTCCCATCTCCAATGCGAGAGAGCAATACCGCAACACCGGTTTTGTAAAGGCCCATCAAGACCAGTAGAATCGTGACACCATCTTTTGCACCAGTTGCTTGGCTGGTGAGTAACAACATTCCAATAATGAGCTCCCAGAGTCCCAGCATGTAGATTGGGCCTGAGCTCGAGTCGTCTTTATGAGTAACCTTGTGTTTTAGACCGTTGATGGCGTATTCGGCCTGGGGGTTGGTGAACGCCATGATGCTTCGAATGATGCAGCCGATGCTGAGTAGGTATACCGCGAGATCAACGAAGGCCATTGTAATAGGGTTCGGCGCGTATGGTGTGATTAGTAAATAGGAAGATATGGATATTATGCAAGAGGACGAATGTTGAATGTTTTGACTTGATTCTACGAATCGCTAGTCTTACGTCAGACGAGATTGTTGTAATATTTTGATGTCATCACTTTGGGCGTTGACAGTATAACTGCCCGGTAGATACAACAACAATAACAAAATGTGAAATACAGCTGTTCGTTTCAGTACATATCAAAATACGCGATATTGAGTTGTTGGGTATCATGTTGGTACTTTTCTGGCTGCGAAATTGCTTATTTGGAGATAATGCTACTTTGAATTCAGGAATAGCAGACTAGAAAGGTGCATTCATTGATATAAATGAAAGCTGTAAATGATTTTTGTTCTCACCCATCCCCACGACTATTCCAACATGACTCCGGACTGTTGATTTGTCTAAGTAACGGTATATCCTCCGTCAACTCGAAGGTCCGCCCCCGTCATATAGGAAGATGCATCTGACAACAGAAACGTCACAGGGCCCATCAGGTCTTGAGGCTGCCCCATTCGTCCTTGGGGAATTAGAGACGTCCAAGTCTTTTCGAGATCCGGATTATCATTAAGGATCTTCTGAGTTCTGTTGCGTATTAGCGATGGGGTCTGGCAGGAGCGAAGTTAAAGTCTTACAGAGCAGTCAGCATGTATCCTGGAGAAATACAGTTGACTCTAATACCGGCATGAGCCCATTCTACTGCTAAAGAAGCAGCGAGATGACGAACGGCTGCCTTGGCTGCGTTATATGGTCTGGTACTTAGGATCAGTAGACTACTCTGGTATGTTTGATGGGGACCTTACGCTTGGGGCTGTGGAACATTGACGATAGCGCCAGACATACTTCCAATAACAACGATACTACCAGGCGCCTGACGCTCCATAAGGTGCTTCGCAACAGCAACAGCAAACAGATAAGTTCCGTCGACGTTGACACCCCACAGCTTGCGCATACGATCAATTGGATAGTGGATTGCGTCAAAGTTCTCAGTGAATCCAGCTGATGTGACGAGACCATCGATCTTCTGATGGATGTTGAGGATCTCGGCGATACATTTAGTTACTGAGTCTGGATCGGAGACATCTGCGTAGTGAGCTGTAACTCTCGGAATCCTATAGACCGGTTAGACTTTTACTTATAATCCGATGGGAATACTGACGTCTCACTGTTGGGGTTCTCTTTTTTGAAGGCATCCGTCAACTGGCCGACTTGAGACTGCGCCTCATCCTCTGCAACACATCAGCATCCGCCCGGTAGTTTCGTGAGCACGACTTACTGTTCAGATCAACAATAGCAAGATTAGCGCCAGAGTATACAATTCCCTGGCCCATGACTAGACCAAGACCTCTTGCGCCGCCTGTGATGACGACTGTCTTGCCTTCGAGAGACAGCGACGCTAAAGTTGGCTTGGAGAATTGTCCTCCTTGACCAATCAATGGCTTGCTGGCCGGAAGTTCATGATGTTCAGGGTATTCGACGCGGACGGCAGCGTCAGTACGTGAGTAGGATCGCTTGGGAGGGACTCCAGCAGGCATTTTCAGTAGTGGTTATCTCAATTGATTGAATGGTGAGCAAGGCGTGGAAACGTCAAGTAAGGAGAAGGACTATATTTATCTTCTCAGGCTATCTGATGATCCTTTCCCCATAATAACCATCAATTCTTGGTCTGCAGTCCATCTGAGCTCAAAACCATGAAACACGACATCCTTTGCTGATCTCCCTGTTCGGTTACCAAGGGTTGTACGGATAAATACGAGGGAGTCAGATGGGTGACAGAAGAATTGTCTTCCAAGGTTTAGGCTACCATAATAAAGTAGCCTAGGGGCTAGTCTATGCTAGCATAAAGTGACCAAATCATTTCGTCTCTTATGCTTTTAATTCTTCTTATACCCTGAGGCGAGTGTGTTCCAAGGCTCAGCTGATCAACAAAGCACACTCTTGGAGGCGTGACGATCAAATCCGTCGAATGGGATTAAAGAAAGGAGCAGGTATTATTTACCCAAGAACTATTATTTCATCCCCCGCGCGGCGGTTGGCCGAGGCGGGAAAGCCGAGTGTTGATATTCACGTGGATTGGATGAACCCCCACATGCCACCCTTGATCAGATCATTTTAATTGTCTGATAACGAGACTTTTAGCCATTGTTGGTTGATCTTGTTTGGCCACTTGTCAGCTGCCAAATAGAGTTTTGCTTGTGCATATTTGTTTACAGCGAGTCGCATTGAACAGGCTATTCCTTCAAGATAACGTGCTTTCCTCGCCCGAGACGGCTTCCAGAATCTCCATCACCTCCTCTTCCTTTGTAATCTTATAAGCATTAGTCTTGATCCAAATATCATTCAGACTATTCTTCGCCAGACCAGGCAACTGATCAGAACCAATTCCAACATCGCTCAAAGTCCTCGGCATTTCCAGTTCTCGAATGATCAAGTCCAAAATATCTCCCAAGTCTTGGTCCTTCACTGTATTTCCTGATTTTTGCATGAGTTCTTTGACAGGCTGCTGCCTCACCAGTACTTCCAGTGTCCGCTTCTGCTGGTCGTTATTGACGCCCTTTTTGGCGTTGAACTTACACACGGCGGGAAGAAGAATGCAGCTCGTTTCGCCATGTCCAACGCCCAATGGGCCGAGTTGATGGCCGATAGCATGGCTAGCTCCCAGGGGCACACCAGTAGATACCGCGCGCATGGCCTCCACGACACCTGTTTGACAGAGGTGACGAGCTTCCAGATCCCCCGGGTCATGTTTACATCGTAGTAGCCCAGGTATCAACTTCTTCAGACCCCTCTCTGCCGCGCCATCACCATCTTTGTTACTCTGTAATGAGCACAACGTCTCAACGCAATGGTCCACGGCTCGGATGCCAGTACTCAGCCAGATCTTTGGAGGAGTCGTGGTAGTCAATTGCGGATCCTGAATGACAAAGTCTGGATCGACATTTGGCTCAAACGTATGCTTAGCTTTGGTCTTTTCATCAGTCGCACCAGCGATAGCTTGATACTCTCCACCAGACAGCGAAGTCGGGATACAAATCAAAGGGATCGTCGGTTGATGCAGAGTCGCTCGCATATTCGGGTTATGCGATTTTCCGCCCCAGAGCGTGTCAATCTCATCACGAGTCCAAGCATCGTTGGCAATCGCAAATCGCGCAAGCTTTGCTCCATCGGTGAGACTTCCTGCGCCAAGAGTCACGATGCAGTCGATGTTGAGGGTCTTGACTTCAGCCAGAATGTCGACTATTTCTGGAATGGGTGTATGTGGTGAAATGCCGATACGAACACCTGCAACGCGACTCCCAAGAGCGGACTTGAGATCTTCAACAGACGAAGTGTTCTTTGAAAGTGAGCGGGATGCGATGATGTACACTCGTGAGCACTGGAATTGCTCTTGGACTCGCTTGAGGCATAATTCGGGAAAGGGTCGGCCGTAGCTAATCACTGGAGTTGGGTGACCGTCGAAAGCTGGACGGATTGTTGCCTCGCTATACCAAGAACTCATGATGTTTCTGTGCTGCTGGGATAGATGATGTTTGGTGAAGAACTCTTGTCAGGCTGGACGGATGCTCTAGAACGGTTGATGACGTTAGGCTCCAGCTAGTGTGGAGCCGGCTAAAGTCATGGTGTTATCATAGGTATATCCGGGTGAACTTGTGTTTGATGAGATGGTGTATAGTTCATCTACTAGGGTAGCCATCTCTTGCCATCATGAAAGTCATCATCTCCCTTCTAGCCAATTACAACTTAATTCTATCTGTATTCCTGATCAAGTTCTCAATCCTCTGCTTGTCTGCATTCTCATCGATCACTTCAATATCAATCGGCCAAGATGAGTGGACTTGCTCGGACATTCGCGTCACTGCCTCTTCGTCCTCGTCTCCAATATCAAAATCCTTCAGCAAATAGTGACTATCAGTACCCATGTTCCTCTTCATAAGACGGAATACTATTTCGGCCAGATAGCAGTTTCGGCTTTGGTCATGGAGCCCCTTGGCGACCAGCGCTATTGTGGAGCGTCTGTTTTCGAGTTCTCCTGGGTCAATGCTGTTCATGGTCTTCAACTGCATGAATCCTAGGAAGGATAGCACTGAAAGAAGAAAGACATCGTATGACTCGTAGCCGTGCCGGAGGTAGTATAGTCGGAGGATAGTCTCAAGCCGAGCTTTGGCTTCATTCAGCGCTCTCTGCACGCTTACATCGTACAGTGCTTGTGTAGATGTGATATTAAGTGTTTCGAGGAGAAATATGATCATGTTGTTATAATGCATACTACAAGACAATTAGCGGCTTTTAGAGAACAATACACCGATACTCACTGGAGCTTGAGCTGCCATGGAAAGCATATTTCTCTTGCCGTGAGATTTGCGGGAAGATTACGATGCCAGCTATCAAGCCGAACACAGAATCCTTGGATGCTGCTGATCGTCACATTGACCGGCCTTTCGACCTTGTTGAAGAACATGGCAGCGATATCGTTGACGATAGCTCGAATCTCGGCTATGGCGATAAAGGTATGACCAAAGTTAACTGCTACGGGCCGTTTACTTGACGGATAGCGGAGCCACAAATCGCCGTAGTTGTTCGACTCTTCAGAAACGTCCGGTAACGCTATGCTGGGGGGCATGGACAATAGCGGTGCTTTGAATACGGTAAAACAATGGATACTGTTTCTGGTCAGTATGTCCCCGAGGTCATCGTTGAAGCAGCTCACGCTTGTAATCCGAACAAAGACCACGCCGTTATGGCCCTGGCATTGTACTCGACCTCATCATCAACTTGTGTTGGGTGGGAAAAGAGATGCATCTTATGAGCCGCAGCAACCGCCTGCGTAAGATATTGCTTCCCAATCTCGTCACCACCGTTGGCAGAATACACTATCGACAGCACAACAGCAGCTTGAATAGTTGTCAACTTGGGCTTCGCAGCCTCAAGCTCCCACAACCGCCGTGCCTCGCCGAGAAATTGATATCCTAAAGTCTGTGGGTTCCAGAACTCGGCACGATTCGCCGCCTCAGAATAGCCGTGCTGGTATCACTTTCTTAGAAATCGATGTTCTGCTGGTTACAGGGCTGTACCTACACAAGCTGACGCAAGGACTGCATGAACCAAGAGGGGTGAGCAGTATTGCTTGCGGCCTGAAAGCATGTCTTGAAGGAAGTAGTCCTTCTGGAAAGCTGGAAGGAAAGGATATTCCTTTAGGAAGTAAGTTTGAACAAGCTTTCTTAGGAGTTTGTCATCGTCGATTATCGTGGTCCATTTCTTTGCTTTGATGGCGTCTAGGTGGGGGTCGACGACTTCAGCGGCGTGGTATGGGACTTGGTAGATGACAGGATCCTTTACTGGTGGTGGTTCGTCGGGTTTGGGCTGGTCTGAAGAGAATTTGTAAAGCCACGAGTCGAGATACTGGTTTCCGTCTCGCATCAAGAATTTGGGCATGTCTCGAGAGTAGGGGAACTGGTACTGGTAATGAGTGTTCGGCTTGACATGTAGTTGAAGTAAAAGATCGGCTTCTCGGATACGTCCAAGGATAGATGCCACATCATGACCTTTCCGTATCCTGTCAAGAATCTGGGTAGCTTCGCTGTGAGGCTTGCTAGCAAGAATACAGAACAATTCCTGGTAATCACTGGACTGTTGCTGCAGCTCCTGAGGACTGGCTTGGTATTGGCACGTTAAGTTCCGCCTTTCACAAGGCCTACATTTAGGTCTGGCTCCATCACACTGGGAAACTTGGGTTAAAACTGAAATACCAATTACATGTTGTAAGTACACACTTTAGACTTCCGCGTTCGACAGTGTGCACAAGCCGAAGCAATTGGCTTATTCCTTTTCTTTGGAGGAATACCACTCGCAAGAGTCAAGCTGGAATCGCTTCTGGGACTTTGGCTGCTTGAGCTTCTATGATGATTAGATGGGGCCGGTAACAGCGGTCGAGACATTTGGGATCAAAATAATGGAAATATTCTCAACTCTCGACACGGTAGCAAAAATGTTGATCCATCGTGATTGAGGCGGAAGAGGGAGAGGGGTTTTGATGTGTATCACGTGAATTGGTCTGCACCAATAAAATACCCTCGGGATCAGTCCGTCGTTGAAATTTGCGTCACTCTTACATACATGGATCTCGATGACGGGCTTTAGACCGGTCCAAAAGTCCCGGCTTGGCTAGGCAAGTCACAAAAGTGCCGTCAATGGACAGACGAAGCAGCAACAAGCTCGAAGCAACTGAAGATGTTTGATAGGGATTGACCATTCTTTTCGACTTCTAGAACGATTCGGAAATAACTGACTTTTGTAATTTGTACCCTACCCTACACCTGGGCCTGGACTGGACTGTGCTCGGAACTGTAACGTACTGTACCGACCGGGATGTGGCGATCTTTGACGGATCCAAGTTCTGGGGCCATTCCAGGGAATCCTTATACGCTAATGCAGGGCAGTCTAGAGAGAGTTTAAGTGGAGTTGAAACATTTTTACAATGAAAGATCACAATTGAACTTTGAACCTTGAGACAATTGTCTCGATGTTACCAACAAGTCTCAATATCTCGTTGAAGATCTCGCTTGATATCAGACATTCTCGGTTCTTGCTTATCATCTCCCGTCTATCACTACCTCTCCTGAGGCCCCTTGTGAAACATGTCTGCTGGCCGCGTGTCAACCTCCACGTCGATCCAGCTTACGTACAGTAACAAACCCACATCACGACTCATTCTCAACCACTAAGGCCACGAGTCTGGACCGCCACAAAACAGACATTTTGAGTTCCGCCCGTTGATCGACCCACGTTTCAACCCGGGAACCGTTGTGGAGGGTTGCAAAAACTCTGTTTTCGTCGGGTCCTTCGGCCAGTTACATCGACTAGAAAAAACTTGACGCGTGTGTCGACAGAAACAAGCTCATGTTGTGTCCATCGGGTCGGTTCTGATGTGCGGAGAATGCTGGCCTGTTCCACAGATTGGGGGTATATGAGGTTGTCTGTTCCCTTTACTAGATCTAGGTAGTCAATTGCATTGCATGCTTCTGCTTTTTCATTCCTTGTGTGTAGCACATTCACTTCATTCTTTCCTTTTTTACCAATACTCTCTTTTATAATGAGATTCTCATCTCTCCTCTCGAGCGGGCTCGCATCTTTCTCACTGGTTGCTGGACTTCCGACCCTCACACCATCTACAGAACACTCAGTTCAACAAGTCAGAAATCCAGTGTATAAACGTGATGGCCTCGCAGCGCTTCTCAAGATGCATCGAAAGTACCACATCGATCTTCCAGACTATCTCGCCGCTTCAGCCCTTGCTCGCCGTGATGGAACTGGCACTGTTACCAACAGACCTATCGACGATGATGCCGAGTGGTTAACGCCAGTCCAAATCGGCAACCCTCCAAAAACATTCCAGATGGATCTTGATACTGGATCATCGGATCTGTGGGTTCATGGGTCGAAGTCGGCTGCTGCAGGCAGTAGTCGCACTCGATACAACTCTACAGCATCCGAGTCTTGTGAAGAGATGAACGACGCAAAATGGTTGATCAAGTACGGAGATGGAAGTGGCGCATCAGGGCACGTGGTGAAGGACACAGTCTCTATCGGCGGTCTTTCGGTGCAAGCCCAAGCTGTACAAGTGGCAGATAAGGTTCACGACTCTTTCACCAAGCAGCAAAATGTTGATGGACTAGTGGGACTGGGTTTCCACTCCATCAACACAGTCACACCAAAGAAGCAGAAGACGTTCTTCGAGAACGTCAACGAGGAGCATAGCGCTGGAGTTTTCACGGCGGACCTACAACACGATGCTCCAGGCACATATACTTTTGGTGTCATCAACAAGACAGCATATACCGGTGATATCGTCTACACGGATGTCGACCCATCCAACGGCATGTGGACATTTACATCAACAGGATTCGTCGTTGGAGACGGCGAGCTCAACAAGACATCCACTAAAGCTATCGCTGATACAGGAACCTCACTCATTTGGCTTCCCGACGAAATCAACCAAGCTTATTACTCCCAAGTCAAGGGATCCAAAATTGACAAAACAGCAGGAGGATACGTCTTCCCTTGCGACACAAAACTCCCTGATTTTACCTTTTACATCGGCAAAACAGGAGTCACAGTACCAGGTGCCTACATGAACTTTGCTCCTTTAGCAGGGCCCAGAGCCGGAAGTTCCCAGTGTTTTGGGGGACTACAGTCGAGTTCTGACTCGAACCTCAACATCGTTGGGGATATCGCACTAAAGGCCGCGTATGTGATTTTTGATGCGGAAAAGACACGAATAGGGTTTGCTAAAAAGACATTGCGTGGTGTAGAATAGAGAAAAGTGGTTAGATATTTGAAATTGTCAATTTAGCGATAGAAATCATGAAGTCAACGATTTGGTCAACATCCACCCTACACTCAACAATGATAAAAGATGTGCAAGCCCTCTCAGCATAACTTAGTTTGTGAGAAATCGCGCACAAAGGTGTGCTCCCCTGCATAAGTGGACCTGAGAGGACACGCATGCACAAGGGCGACCGAAGCTTGCACTAAAATGCACCAGCAAGTACCTTCATTCAGCCCCACTCAGAGCTGGAAGTACCTTTTTGTGCTAACTTGTGCAAGGAAAGTCCTCTTCTCGCTGATCGCCGACAGCCAATACCGATAAGATAAGCAGACCCCACTCAGAATCATCTAGAGACGACACTGAAACACCGTCGGATCTACCCTTCTGCCATTGGTCAACATTTCGTTAAAGCCGCCATCATGAAATAACCATAAACTCCTATTGATCCCACCGTACGATGCATCTATCCAATACTAATAACTCCCGGACCACACCCAATTGAGGTAAGATGCCATCCTACCGCTCTCTCAATATTCTTCATCTGGATGGGGATCTGGTGGGCCTTCATGGTCATTATACCCAGCATAACAGCAGCCAAGCATGATTGTCCGTACCATGCAACCGCCTCTTCCAGTACAACCTTGACATCCTTCCTCACCTCTGCATCACGACACTTGAACAGTACAATGACTAATGCCTTGACCACCATGTTGTCCATAACATTCCAATCAATTGTCTCTTTCAGCTCTTGCTGCATACGGCGTGTTGTGCGGATGATCTCACGCCAAATGGGTCGTGCGTCAGGCAAAACCTTTGTGTCAGCGTTGAGCTGAAGGTGTAGACTTGCAAGACACTCTGTGTAGAGTGCTTCAAAGATACAAGCTGTGACGTAACGATGTGGGTAATCATATTGATAGTCTTCGGTGCTGCGATACAGCAGGACAAAAGCGCGGTGCCAGTTGTCAAGAACAGTAAAGGCTTTCTCCCATGCTGCTTTGGACTCGGGATCAACGACCGCCTCATCATCAAAGAGATGGTGCGAAATGTGATGTTGTGTTACGTCCCACCATCGCAAAGCTTCATCCAAGTCACGGAATGATGTGGGCATGTTGTAGATCTCATATCTGTGTCTTCCCCAGCATCGCTTGCCTCCCTTGAAGTCAGGACGGTCATCACCATTGATGCCCAGCTCCAGAGGCCAAGAATAAGTGCTCAACCGCTGGAACATGTCAAACATGGCCGATTCAAGGGCGTCTAGCTTCAGGTCTGACAGGGAAACCTGTTCTTGCTCACATCGCTTCCCAAAGTAGGTAATTAAAAGCCGACTAGCGTGGTCGAAATGCAAAGTTGCAGCCTTCATATCTCCGCGCATCATGTCGTACACCATAAAGATGACAGCCACGTGGGCAACTTGCAACAATGACTGAAGGCCTGTTCCAGACGCCCTCACGGCACGGATGGTGCGGTTGTAGTACATGAGAGAGAGCTGCTGGGCCTTTTCGGCTGCTTCACCTATCACGTGTGGTGCAGTGAAAGCACCCACAGCAGCACCTACAGCGCAGCACATCTCACGGATGGCAGGGTTGGTGTGTGCAATCTGGGGTGTAATAGCAGCCAGCGTATTGTGAGGCAGAGAGGTGCCCTGCTCGTTTGTAAAGAGGAAAGTGGAGAACATATCCCACGAAGTCTGATCCTTGAACACTGTTGTGACATAGTCTGGTACAACCAGGATACGGGTATCACCTCCCGGAATTGCAGTAGCTATTGCGCCTCCAGCTGGAGTGTCACGGATAATTTCCGTGTATGAATTGAGGCGACCAAGCTTGTTGGTCTTGTTTGTGCTTGTACTTACGGTTGTGGTCGTGTTATTGGCTGTAGGCCTGGAAGAGGCCGTTAAGCTGAGTGGGAAGTGGCATTCCAGACCAACGGCCTTGCAACGGTTACATGTCGGTTTACCCTCATCACATTTCACTTTTCGGCGTCTAGAAAGGTCAGCACTATAACTATCAGGTAAATTAAACATGTACGCACTTGCACTCTTTACAGCCAGTGCGGGTCTTGAATGTCTTAGCCCGTTGTCTCTTAGTGGCATTCGGACCGTCCCTGACGTCAAGTACCGAGACATTGGGTTTCGGGACATTTTGCTAGCACAGCTTGTGTCAATGACATGACCTACAGTACTGTACTTGAGAGATAGAGTAAGCTCACCTTGTTATTGGCCCGAGCAGATGCACTCTGACTCTGAGGTGATGGATCACTCTGGGTCTGCTGCACACCGCCACCAGGAGATCTGATAGCCAACTCCATTGAGTCGAACCCTGCACTGCAGTCTGGCAAAACGGGTACAGTACTGGAGATGGATAATCTGCTGTTGGCTGCAGTACGGGGGCAAGACAGGCTTGTGTGACGTGGTGTCGGCCGCCAAGTCAAGGAATGTGATGGACTGGACTGGACTGTAGGCGATTTGTGTTGGATGAGCTGAGCTGAGACTGAACTGGTGTGTTTCCCACCGCGGGGGAAAACATTTAGAGCCATTTTTTCACGCTCAAGCCTCCACCCGTTGGAGAAAGGGGTCCAATCAGAAGTTGTTCTGTGCGAGTTACTCAAAGTGGTTAAGCTTGCTAGCCGCAAGTAGAAGTGATCACCGGCCGTCCCGGTACCGAAGCCAACGACATTTCTCAGTTGGTTGTCTTACACATACATACTTTATTTGGTTTCATATTCTTTCACAGGTACATCTGATCTGATCATAGAGTCAAGTCCTCATATCTTTTACCACGAGAGGGGTTGCATAAATTTACTGCTATCGCTATAGTACAAAACCATCCAAGGAAACCTTTATCCGGTACTCAGTCCAGCTGTGTACCTACTATTCACCCTGAGTATCCTCCACGCCCTAGCCCTGGTGGCACTAATCTCTAGACACCTACTACCCCTTCAACATCTGGATTTGTTCATCGCATTTCTGGACGCATTCAACCAGGAATTGCGGGGTACCGATAGCTACCTGCCGCTGGCTACCAGCTTGGAGGCTTTCATCGTAAAAGCGGATACACACGTTGAGAAAGTGTTTGTCCTCCTCAATTTCACTGATTCTAATCTGTGCATTAAGAGTCCACAGCCTGTCAAAAGAAACGTGGTCCCGATACTCTTCGCGCAAGAGTCCCATTCGCATATCGGCTTCAACCATCAACATAAAATGTCCCGCTGCCAGAATTCGAGCATAACCCTCAGAAGTCCAGTCTGATAGCTTCTTGTCATGTCTAGCACCGCAAGACTTGATGCAGCTGACTGTGTCTCCAATAAACCGCATGTCATGCTTACTGCAGCAATCCACGCGAGCGTCGAAGATAGTGTGGGCATGGGTGGTGAGAAACTCCAGCTCCCCAGCGCCAAGTTGAGAAGCCCAGAACTTCAGAACTTCATACTCGGGCCTGGTGAGCCCGTCGTTTTTATTAGACAAGCCTGTGATGATTTTGCGAACGTCAGTGGTGAATGCACTGCGAGATGATCCACCTACCTCGTCGAGAGGCTTGTTGGTAAGGCGCATGAGGTTTATGATATCGATCGCATCGTCTGCGCCGTGTTTCTTGATCAGCTCAATGAGCTCAGCGTCAGAGCTAGTTTTGAATGAGTCCATCGTGATGGCGGTGTTGTGATTGTGAGTTGTGATGTCGAAAAGATTTCTTTACTGCAAATGTAGAAGAGAATTGTAGAGGTCTGCTGTGAGTCAGTAGGAGAATGAATCCACGGCCTTTTATACGTAGAGAATCAATCATTGTTCGCAGATCATTTTTCGTGGGATATATTTTGATAGATGTGTTCCATGTTCTCTTCAGCTGTAACAAAGAATAGCGTGAGATTAGGAGAAGACAGAAAATATTCGATGATGAATAATGAACAAATCTATGAACTTTGTAGAACAAGATGCTATCATAGTAACCTGTTCCGTGAGCACCTAGTCGATATGTGATGAGAGTTGAGAGACTTCAAGTTTCTTCTTGCTTATACCTATCTAACACCCATATAACCCATTCTCTTTCACTCGAATATCAACTTATTAGTCTTACTTAATGGACTAACGGATAGTAGCTATTCAAGAAGGCTCACCTATACCTATATATGGCAAAGATACAGGAGTAGGCATTAGCAGTATGCTTGTCTCCTCGCCGACTAGCTGAAGCTTTATAAGCTGTGCACGAGTCCTTCAATACAGCAGAGTTGAAAAGGGCTTTTGTTTGGCATTGCCAGTAGACCGAATAGTTGGGTTGGGTTCTTCTGAGGATAGCAAGTGCAGTCGTTTACTTGAAGCAATCGGAACACCGCTCGGTGAACCTTTGGAAATACCGTATGTCAAGCCAAAGATTGGCTTTGCCGTCTTGGAAGGCTAAAATGTCAGGCTTAATTATTAATCGCCCGGGTACTTCAACTCCGACATGACATGCATTTAAATCGGTGGCCAAAAAGTTGTTCATCAGTGATTGTTGGATCGAAGGAATACGGACAGAAGGTTAAGATTTGTGGTCAGAGAAGAGCTACCCTGTGTCGTTTTTGGACAACATCTGGGTGGATTCCCGATTGACAGCCAGCCTAGCAAATTGAACTTGCACTTGAGGATAGCCTACATATTCTGTCCATTAAATCTTGGATCTGCATTGAGAGAGGCTTTATCTTTAACTTTGTATTGTTGCTAAGATAAGACCGTACTTGTCGGCAGATGTAAACAGCTCATAGTGCCTCAATTGATCGGACGGGTAGATCAGCTTAGCAAAGAGTTGAATGGGATCTTTTGAAGTGGAACGTCTAGGGTAGCCTGTGTTGCCTTGCTCACTGTCTGGCTTAGCCTTTGTTCTGTGAAAAGAAATCTGACAGACAAGAGTCGCTCGTACTGTAAAGACCATCAGAACGACCGCCATCAGTGGTGTTTTACTGCTAAGACATACAGTGCTATCAGCTTACGATAGGAGACAACTACTGTGCTCTCAATCAAGCTGTCAATCATGGAAGCCCATGTTTGAAGACGAGGGAGAAGGGTGGGCAAGATTACAGTTATTAATTAGAGGGCGACAATAAAGAATTGCGGGAGACAATCCTGGATCACAATGCATCTACAATGAGTTGAAGTGGACTAAACTTGGACGTGAGGTCAGTCTGCATTTTGCCTTTCAGGTGTGACATGGGAATTGGAAGTGCGCGAGGGGGAGGTGAACCACAATTGCAGGTACAACAGAACCGACCCATCAGGAGAAATTGTTCCACAGAAAAGAGGGAGAGAAGTACCTGCCTCTGGCTTGTGTTAATCGGGGGGCTGGCAAAGAGGACGCGTTCTAGCACGCGAAAAGAAAGTGGCAGGGGATCAGAGAAAGGTACTTCCTGGACATCCATGTCAGCACAGGCTGGTCAATGCGCTTCTCAGAAATTGTTAGGGCCTTTGGTTGACGCGCCTGCTCCAGGTGACCCCCAATCTTGTATCCTCTTGTTTGCGTCTATTCTACCGCCCAGACTCCACTCTTCGCTTCCGTCGCGACTGTGTCTAGCGCTCTCCTACTCTTCGCGCATCCACCAGATCCGCTCGCTGCTGCGCTTGCTACCGTTTCCGCCCTCTCCGTTTCTCCTCCGTTTTCCCTCTGTCCAAACCAGCGTTCGCCTTTGGGGATCCACTACAATGAGCTGTTGACTGTACGCGACGTCAATCAGTCTCCACCGTTCTCTGCTTGCGACGCGTGCTCCTCGGCGCCGCATTGTCCTCTGCGTGCCTTGCCGTCGCATGCCCACCCCGTCTGGACCATGTCGTTCATCATGTTTCGAGCTCGAGCGAACACATGCCCTACTGACCAGGCTATGACCTTGGGAGTCGGTCGACGATTGCGTCTCCCATTAGTTCCCTGCCCTGTCCGCTTGAGAACATGGGCGCATCTTCGTGTTCGCTGCCTTCCTTCCCATTGTCTTCTTTTCGCCTTCGTCGGCTTGGGACTTGGGGTTTGCAATGATAGTCGCCGTGGTCTGGGTGCTACTCCACTACGATGCTCTCAGATGTCCCCGTCATTTGCCAATCGCGAAAGACATCTATTCCTCTATCGCCGTTCTTGACTCTATATCTATGTCCAACACCCAATCCCTCGTCTACACATCCGGCTCAACCTCATCCACCGTCGGCACCTTGTTCAACTCGACCCCAAAGAACTTGGCAATCTCCTTGACACCATCCCAAACAACCTGCACATCCTCCTTCGACACACCGATCCTCCTCGTCCCACGGATATGCCAATGCGACTCCGTCGGCAAATTCTGGCTCATGATCGCCGGCAGCGTCACGAGCTGCGTGTCCACGTCATCCAACACCTTCCGATCCGATAAGAACAACCCGTACGTGATCTCCATCGACGTCCACGCAAAGTCCTTATGCGCGTCGAACATGCCGATCGTATCCCCCGCGTTTCGAGTGTACACTTTTTTGAACCAGTCTTTCCCGCGCTCGTGGCTTTCGTCGTTGATCTGGAACCCTTCGCGCGTGGCGCTGTAGTCTCGGTCTTCGGGGCGCTCGATCTTGCTGATTGCGAGGATGGCTTCGAGAGGCTTGCACACACCGACGAGGATGACACTTTTAAAGAGGGCTTCGCGGATGCGTTGGACGAGAGTCTGTCGCGACTCGCTTGTTTGGTATGCGTCTTGCTTGATCAAGTACTGGTACAGCGCGGCGGCGGCTTCTGGGTCGGGGCTCGTGGAAAGGCAGGCGATGACGAGGATGTACCAGCGTTGGTCGCCGAATTGAGTGTTCTCGAAACTGCTCTCAATCTTTTGGAAGAGCTGTGATAGCTCTGGGGTAAGTTCTGAAGGCGCCATTGTGATATGCTTGTAGAAATGAAGTCTCGTAGAGTGCTGTGTCGTGGTGAACAAGGTTCCTTCCCCTCTTTGTACTGCGTCACGTCATTCACTGCAGTTGCCGAGTGAAAATAATGCTCGTGGAACTTGCAGACGTAGATTACCAGTTCCGAATTCGTCTCACCCGATGACTGTACTTCACTTGCCAACTGCGGTTGAAGGTATCTGCAGCTTTAATTGCCGAGCATCGGAGCCAACCCCAACTCCAACCCCGCAGTCCCGTTGGCCTCAGCGCAACATACAAGCTCCCATGTCAGGGCCCAACCTTGTCGTCTCTTTGCTAAGTATCCATCACTGGCTAAAAGCATCGCAATTCAGGGTGTGCCCTTCGCTATGTCCACTGAATGTCTATAAATGCTCCTTCATTCGTGCCCTGGTTTAACAAAATGTCACATGAAGATATCGTTCCATGCGATGATCCTAGATGTAAGCTGATGCCCGGTACTCCGATCATTGCTTACGCTCTGCTCCGCGGACAGCCCGAAGATCCCGTAGAGATAAGCCTGAGATTTATGTCCAACTCTTTTCCTTAATGTCACCGTGAGCACCTCTATTTTTTTCGCGTCAATGCTACAGGCTTGCAACAAGCATCGAAATCATGGGTCAGCAAGCGTCTCTGGTCGTCGAAGTCGAGATCCACGCCCCAGTTGATATTGTACAAGAAGTTGTGAGTTAATTTAAACCAATAGTGTATCATTATTTAACAGAAGCCAGTTCCAAGATTTTCCTAGCTACAAAGAATGGAGCACTTGGTCCATCCAGGCAGCAGACCCGACAAGAGAGGTCAACCACTTGATCCACAACGATAAGCTCAAGGTTAAGATACAAAACTTCAATTTCACCAGCACACTTCTCGTGAGTCATCCCGGCTTTATATCACGAGGTCTGGCTAAACAAGCTTAAGAAAAACGAACCTGACGTGTTTGAATGGAATGGTGGATTTGGACCGCTGCTCCAGGGCGCTCACGAGTTTAGCTGGAGACCAAGTACCAAGATTAACGGAGGAACCACGTTTACACAGAGAGAAAGCTGGCACGGCTGGCTGGTGTTTCTTTGGCAGCCTGGTAGAATCATGGGGAAAAAGAGCTACGCGACGTTTAATGGGTTCAACATTGAGATCAAGAGAGAAGCTGAGAGAAGGGCTGCTGCCTCTGACTGATTGCTGAGATCTTGTATCTAGCTTCCTTTCAAATCGTAGTATTCCTTGATCTCAGTATGGATACAACTCCAGGGTGGCTCATGCCTGTCCTCGGACCGTCATCCCGCTACGGTGTCTACCCCTGACGATCTCCACAGCAGAGCCCCTTGGACAATAAGTCCGTGTTTTAACATTGTAATCACCTGCCCTTCCATTGGCTCGTTTCCTCATCTTGGAAAATACCCCGATTAAAACCTGCAAGGACTCTATTTTGCACCAATATCAATGGCCAATTGAACTACCTCCATCCTATTCCGGCCGTCGTCCGTGAGCCTCGGCATTGACAATGTTAAATGGGATGATCGAAGGACAGGAATTATGGGCAGGGTTTTAGAAAATAGAACAAATAAAGGTCTTGGTTGCACTCGAAAATTTGCTTTGTTCTTTGTTGATCTCTATCGGTTAATTATTCACGATGCTTTTCAACGTTGTTTTCTTCGCCTCGACGGCTTTGGCTTTTGGCGCTGCTGGTAGCGAATATGAGTGGCAGGCTCCTACTTCGTCTGACCGTGGGTACGCTCTTCATGATGATAATCTGAAGCTAATAATCGTAGGACGAAGCCCTTGCCCCATGGTGAACTCCCTCGCCAACCACGGATACCTTCCCCGTAACGGCCTCAACATTTCTCTCGACGACCTCCTGGTCGCTTTCACCGATGCCGTCAACCTCGACCCAGCTGCCACCACCCTCGTCGGTAAGACAGCCGTGACCACCGGAGACGGCACGACTTTCAACCTCGATGACCTGGCCAAGCATGGCGGTAAGTCCCCTCCCTGAGCCTCCAATCACTCCTGCTAAAAGAATCAGTTCTCGAGCACGATGGCAGCCTGAGCCGCGCCGACATCTACTTCGGCGACAACCTCAGCTTCAACAAGACCATCTGGGCTCAAACATCCTCCCACTTCACCGAGGACACAATCTCCATCAAGACAGCTGCTAAGGCACGCAATGAGCGTCTTGAGATCGCTGAGGCTACCAACCCCGAGTACTCTCTGCCCGCCAACCAGAACCAGATCGGTTTGATCGAGACTGCTCTGTACCTCGTTGTCTTTGGCAATGCCAAGGATGGCAATGCGAAGACTGAGTGGGTCAAGACTCTCTTCGGTAAGTTTAACTATGCTTCGCGAGATGATGGTAGATGCTAATGTTGATGTAGAGGAGGAGCGTCTTCCTTTGGAGGAGGGATACAAGAGGCCCGAGAAGAGCGTTACTGTTGCCAACATTCTTGGTATGGTTGCCAAGGTTGTTCTCGCTGGTATCTAGAGTCTAATACAGACTGTTAAATATTCTTGTATATAATATACCGAGTATGTCAGCTTCCTCTGGCATTTCCCTTTGTTGGAGTTCTAGTGTGAGAAGGCGGGGTTTTAGACCAGAGCCCGACTGCTATTTGACAAAGTTTTAGCCCAAGTAAGAGTTCAGCTTAGATTATACATATTAGAGCTTAAATCTGCCCATCTGCTCTCTGAAAATTATAACCTTGGCCATCAAGCTCACTCGGCTGTGAGTTTACGAAAGGTGGTCTCCAAACCCGATTCTGCTCTGAGCGCTCCCAGTCCTCATCTCGATCCCATGGGCTCCTACGCTGCCCGCTATCTGGCGACTGGTTATAGAAGGATGGGCTGAAAGATGGCGGGGTATAGGCTGTTGGAAAGACGGGCTCTGCCGTTGGAACCAACTGCACGTTGTTGGGCTTTACCTTTCGTTTTCTGCGCAGCAGCCATAGACCGACTAAGGCAGCCAACAAGACGACAGCACCGCCGACAGCAATACCTACAATGGCACCTGTTGAAAGACCAGGTTTTGAACTTGAGCTCTGGCTTGCTGTTGCGGTTGCGGGGTCAGAGCGTCCATCTTTCCACCTTGCGCGAGTAGAGAAGGCGGCTTTCATGCCAAGCAACGTGCCAAGATCATGATTTACAAAGCCAGACTCGGGCTCCATCTTGGTCGCGCCTCCGTCTTTGTTTCCGCCGATGACGCTGGTTACAAAGCTAGGGACCTTGTATCCGAACAAAGCAGGCTCATAACCAGCCCATACGTGTTTGAAGCTTGACTTGATTTGATCGCCAAGATCGATGTTATGAACTCCCCAGACTTCATCCGAGTCGCACTGATCATCGTCCGCTGGAAATGTCCCACCGATGGCGAGAATTTGGGACCCTTCGTTGACAACGTCGCAGGAAAGGCTGTGTGAGGGAAACTCGCCGGTCCCGTTGCGGTCGAGAGGGTACGTCTTGATCCATTCGAACGATGGAAGGGAGAGGATATAGACATCGTCAAACCCATATCCGTCGAGGCCGATACCCGCGTTAAGGTAACTAAGTAAATGTCAGACACTTTAGCGGATGATGAACGAAAAGGGATCTATACATATTGTAACTGCTTCGATCCTTGGCCCACACAGCTCCAGCACAGAACCTCCTTCGAGAATCCGGAATAGTGCCATTAGCTTCTTGAATATGCCACTTGTTGGATATAATGTCATAGAGGAATATTCGATCCATCGGCTGCGGAATCATAGTTCCATTGTCGCCAGGGTCTTGGAGGCCTCCAAAGTAAACTAGCATACCGCGGTCACTCGCGGGAATAAATGTCATTACACCTTCAGCTCGTTTGATGTCGTCTGGCCCTGCGAGCTTGGTCCATGAATTGGTGTCCATCTTGTAGCGAATCAGATCCGGTACTGCACGTGGCGGACCGGTCCATCCAGGTACTGAATGATTGGAGCGATAGCCTCCGTAGTAATATCTGGTAGAAAGAGTTGAAGTTAGTATGCACGTAGCTAAGAAGTGAGTTTCTTTCTTTTCCTTACCCTTCTCCCCGCTCTTTTACGGTCGTGGATGCTCCATAACTGACACGTGAAATACCTGAAGAAGGGGGCCCAAAGTCATCCCATCGATCATACCAGATATCGTAGGACATGAGGCTTGAAGTTCCCGGGCTGCCATCGTAAAATTCACCACCAAAGAGAAATAATCGGTAGTTAACATCGTCAGCCCACAGGGCTCCGCCGTGCACAGAAGGAATCGAGGCATTCTTGCTGAGATTGGCGTGTAGCTGTGGCATGTTGTCCTTACTGTTAGTGTCGAGGTCATGCCAAACGAGCCATGAGTCTAAGAAAGTCGTTAAGATCTACAGGGAGACCTTCGCATGGGAGGTGGCCTACTCGTATAGTTTTCATGGTTTGATTCCAGTGGCTTCCAATTGACAAGACCTCCATCGATGTACAGTTTGCGGTCGACAACAGCTGTTTGGTGACCAAATCTTCGACAAAAGTCCTCGATAGGGTCATGCTGGAGAGATGGTAAGAACAGAGTAGCTAATACTGCTATCAGTAATAACCCCGGTGTGCTACGTCGCCTCATTCGTTCCACTGTCATGATAGAGAAGAGCACTTAGACTTTTGAAGCCGAGACGGGCAGCTTTCTTACGCATAAGTTCTTGTAGCTGTTGACACTGGGCATATCAACGAGACAAAGGGGGAAAAGTAGGCAAATATCAGCGACTGATCGGCAGCAGTATATGAGTGCAGAAAAAGAGGAATTGCGCCTCCCTTCGATAAATGAGTGCCTGACTGCCAGGCTAATAGAACGGCTAGCAATCTTTCCGGCCAATAGTTTGCATATACATGTGTTGCGTTGCACCAGTTTTGCAATCTTACTGGCCCTCCTTCTCAGCCATGCCCTTTTTAAACTCGGCTGTGTATTTTAGAGGAAACTATCATGATTGGGGCGAAAGATATAGCCCAGTTGTCTAACGTTCTTTAGCTACAAGGTTGCAGCATGGCCCGTAGTATTCGTGCTTACTTTGCTGCATCGTGATTCTTTCGCAGTACCAGGAGCACTGTTAATGCGTGTGCTGGCTCTCATAGGTAGATGTGGTATCGCACCAAATTAAGCCATAAATGTAGAGCGGGCACTCGTTATTAATTGGTGTGCCACATAAATCCAGTTAACTGGTTGTCTTCGTTGTACCTCCGCAGAACAGCGGAGGTGGAATCTTGAGCCCCGAGAACATGCCCAACCAGGTGGGCAACAGGAGAATGGCCCTACAAGGCTTGGACCATCAAAATAAACTAGCCTAAGTGCTGCGGCTGCTTTGCGCTCGTCCAGTAACGTTGGGAGATTATCCCGTCCTTGGAGTTGTTCTAGTTTCTTGTCTGAGAGTTGGCAATGTCAATGGCAACGCAGGACAATGTGCGCTACCATTTATCTGCGCGATCCGCCAGGGCATCTGTTGATAGTAGTTTCTGGTACTCTTCAGCTAAAGATGAGGCCCTTGAGCCCTAGATTCTCTCCCCGTGATTCCCCCACCGCTCAGCTTGCCAGCCCCATAGCGCATATCGATTTACAGTCCCATAGCGGCCTGGCGCATATGAGGTGAGAAAATGATAAGACCGTATCTTTGTCGATTTTCCTAGCAAGGCGATACTCAATGGAGTCATAGCTGCAGTCCGTCTTGAAGAGGTAAAGTTTGCTGGCCGGAATGACTGTTTGAGCTTTCTGACCAGTGAGTTATTCGAAGTGTACGAACAAAACAATACATTGACAATCACAGATTGTGAATCTAATACTAATTAGGGTTCTGACCGGAGTGAAGCCTTTGAGATGCCGAGTTAGCCTTTGCGCACGGCCTATTTGTTTAGCTTTGGGGAATGAGTCACGGAAGACTCTGAGCACCACGAGGTCTCAAAAGCCTATAAGGCTGCTGCTGAGGTAAAGTAAACTAAGATAATTTGAGCTTTACCAAGAAATGGATTTAGGGAACCTTAACAAGGAAAGATAATTTGCAGTATAAATATAAATGCTTGCTTCTTCCTCCGCCCACCTGAACTTTTCACTCTCAACCTATCTACATCAGCACCCAAATATCGCTCGCCACAACAAAAACACACACAATACCCGGTGTCATCATGTCATCCTCAAACGACCTCAAAGGATGGAACAAGCTCCCCTCTGAGCTGCGGCTGGATATTCTTGAGTTTGCACTTACGCCCCCGATCGAGCTTCCGACCCCGACAACGTCCCAGAAACATCGGATAATGAGATATCGTTACGCTTATGAACACACAGGACTATGGGAAGCACCAACAGAAAACCCGACAGCAAACCTTTTGCTTGTGAGCCGACAGTTCTACAAAGATGTTAGATACATCCTAGACCTCTTGCCAAATGTCTACCACGTGGATGTCATGCTTGTTAAGGACCGCGGGCTTTGGCCAACTTGGCATTGTCCGAAATCACCGTCGTCTGATGTCATTGAAGAGGTGACAGTCACGTTCCGCATCTTTGAGCCTACAGATGATCTGGATGTTCGTTTCAAAGATTCTCTTAGATTCTATGGCGGCTTTAGCGGACCGGTACCTGCTGTGTGGGCTTTCCATCGGCTCTTCTTGACTCTTGTTCACGAGGGACCTGGACTTATGCCCAGGTACCCCATGGACGTTTTAAGCAACCGGCCAAGGTTCATCATCAAGAGAATCAAGATGAATATCCTCTCACCAAATGATGGTGTTGCCCACACCAGGCTATGTTGCAGGGAGGATGAAGACTCGCAAGGGTGGGGGTTCTTTCCATGCCTTTGCCGCTCATCCGAGCGACCCGAGGACCAGCTTGCCAAATTCATCGGATTTCATATGTCCTATATCACTGAGCCTTCCAATTACGGCATTGAACATATCAGCCCCTATTTCAAGTATCTTCTTGAAGGCATCTCACTTCGAGTAAATGGTGTGGAGTACACAACACTCGACCTGGATCGATCCTTGGAAGACATAGACTTTGGTGGGCGTGATGGGCCTACTTTGCGGCGGTGGTGTAGCGCTATCCGAAAGAAACGGGAAGCGATGAAACAGCGATTCAAGCGTGAACAATGAGCGGGTTTGAGACATGTAGAGTACAGAGTCGTGCCTTAAAGGCATCCAGATCAGTCACTGTATTGTCAAGAAAAGACAATAAACCGTCCACGCTTGGCATACTCTTCCACGTATGGATAATGATGGCGATAACATTATTCCGTGTCATTTGCATGGACCAAATACAATATTGGCATTCAACTTGACGTTCAACTTGATGTTTAATGGTCGGATTACGTGGTAGTCATTGCCTGATTAGTAACCGTGGTTAACGGCAAATGGGTCATCATCAAAGTAACGGGATGACGTCTTCGAAATGGAAGCCATCATACATCTATAAAAGCCCGATTGGATGTCAAATTATTATTCTCAAACAGAAACAACAAACCAAAATGGCACCCTCAGGTCTCGCAATCATCATAGGAGCCGGTCCAACCAGCGGACGAGGCATCGCCCGTGTTCTTGCTCGAGCGGATGGCGGCAATCTCGCTGTAGCTCTCCTAGCTCGCAACGCCGATAATCTGAACAATCTTCGCGACGCCCTTCGCAAAGAGACAAATGGACTTCTTCACGCTTTTCCCGCAGACACACAGCCTGAGAATCTGCGCAAGGCATTCCAAGATATCCGGAACCACGAAGATTTCAAGGACCTCAAACTCAGACTGGCCATCTACCATGTCAAACACGCCAGCAAGAAGCCTTTTCTTGAGGAGACAGCGGAAGCTTTCACCGATAGCATGCAGACGTACACCACCGGCGCAGTTGTATTTGCGCAGGAAGCTTTGAAGCTTATCTACGAGCAGAATGGTGGACAGACACTCTTGTCTGACACCAATGGTGTGAAAAAGGGGACTATTATCTTCACTGGTACTCTGGGAGCTATGAGGACAAACACGGGTTATGCTGCGTACGGAGCGACTCGTGCGTCGGCTCGGATGGTGGCGCAGGCTATTGCAAAGGAGCATAGCAAGTATGGCGTGCAGTGTGTCCATGCGATAGCTAATGGGAGAATCACCGATGAGGATACAGAGGAAACGAGAACGGGAAAGCATATGAGGGCTGAGGATGTTGGACAGACGTATTTGTGGTTGTCACAGCAGCCTAGCTCGCTTTGGGTTCATGAGTTGGACTTGAGACCTGCACAAGAGTCTTTCTAGAACAGCGAGCATTAGATGAACGACCAATGATATTGTGCCACATGAGTTTGACTCATCTCAGGAATATGCATTAAAACCATTAATACATCTCAAGCCCACCACTAGCAGACAAAGCCTGGCCTGTAATCCAACGACTTTCCTCCGACGCCAACCAAGCAACAATCTGCGCGACGTCATCCAATTCACCCAGCCTGTTACCAGCAGGAGTCTGTTTCTTCTGCATCTCCACGATATCCTTTGGAATATTATCTAATAACTCACTCTGTACAGGTCCTGGATTTACTGCATTAACCGTATGACCCCCCGCACCCAACTCAGCAGCCCATGAGCGAGTCAGTCCTTCTAGGGCGGCTTTAGAAGCGCAGTATAGAGACAGTTTCTTGAAGCCGCAGCGTGCGCCTACGGATGAGATGTTGATGATCCGGCCGCCACCTGAGGAGGGAAGGTATGGCTTCACAGCTTGGAGCAGTAGGAGTGGCGCGCGGACGTTGAGGTAGAAGATAGAATCAAAGTCGGATGGTGTGATATCCGTATAAGGTTTGACAACTTCCATTCCTGCGTTATTCACGAGGATATCAATCTGGGGACCGAAAGCAGCGACGGCTTCTCGCACGATCTTTGCTGAGGAGCATTCTTCTTTCAGATCAGATTCAACGCCAAAGCATTGTGATGGTGGATCCAGAGAAGCAATCTTCTCTGATAGTTCTTTGACGAGTCTTTCACTACTTGGGGATGTGTATGTTGCAACGATCTGTTCACGGTTAGTTATGGTTTGTTGAAGGCTTATGGGTACTCGCTTTTGCTCCTCTTCTTGCCAGCTCGTATGCGAAACCAGCGCCGAGACCGCGAGATGCGCCTGTTATGATGGCAACTTTGCCCTTGAGGGTCTGGAAGTTTCGTTGAGAGTCCATGGTTGTGGATGATATATCTTAGTACTGTAAGTACAAAGGCGGATTAGCTATGGGTTTACCAGCAAGCCTTCCCTTTATAAACAGGAAACGGAGAACTTGTATCGATCACTTATTCACAATTCTTATCATGTCCGATAGTAACGGCGATGTGACAGATGTGGGTTTCGGAGATAACCTTTTAGTAGTGTTGTTATTATCTGCCATTGGTTAATTCCTCTGGCTACACTTTCGGCGATAACGAAGAGATCACTTCCTTACTTTGCCATCCCATCTTGACTGCAGATATTGTCGAAAGGAAGGAATATAAAACTGTACTAATAGTATTGCTCGTATATTTATGACTTGTGCTCTTCTTTGATATGCTTCTTGCTTAAAGATAATAGCTCTTACAATGCTAAACAATTTCCATCTCAGCATCCTAGTGTAGATCAAACAACACATTTATATGCTGGTCTTTTGTGTAATTACAGTCCATCAAAGCTTAGACAGAGGCAGTATCTGAAGATCATCCCGACCCAGATCCCGAATACTCTTCTTGCCAACATTAGCCAGCATGTTATCCATATCAGCCAACAAGCACTTCAACACATGCTCGACACCCTGCTGCCCACCCGCGGCAAGACCATACGCATAAGGTCTGCCGATTGAAACAGCCTTGGCTCCAAGGGCCAGCGCTTTGAGAATATCCGAACCGGTCCTCACGCCACTGTCGAAGATGATTGTCAAATTTGAGTCCTTTACCTTATCATCGGCTGCGATCTCGGCTAGGGCATCGAGTGATGCTACTGCGCCGTCGAGTTGACGACCACCGTGGTTGGATACGATGATACCGTCCATGCCGTAATCAATAGCCAAGCGTGCATCTTCAACGGTCTGAATTCCCTTCAAAACTATTGGTCCGTCCCAGAGTTCTTTGAGAATCTTCAGGTGCGCCCATTCGCGGTAGGTGCCCGAGTTAATCACATCAATCCAGGCCTTCGACTTGACCATTGTCTTCGCATTGGCAAGAACCCTTACAGCACCGTAGACAGTGCCAGGCCTTCTCATAATTGACCACAGTTCCGCCATCTTCTCGCCGACACTTCGAGTATCGTTCTTCTGCATCTCGTCAAACATCTTGTTGAAGACAGGATCCGAGAAGCCAATCTGACAGCCTTGGCCCCAGATAAAAGGTAGGTAAGAGGTGTCGAGATCAGTCGGTCTCCAACCAAGACTGAAGGTGTCGAGCGTGACGACTAGAACCTTATAGCCTGACGCTTTCGCCCGAGCGAGAAGACTGGCCGTGACGCCCTCATATTGAGGCTTTGGCCAATAAAGCTGAAACCACCGATCCCCATCCTGATTAGCCTTAGCAACCTCCTCAATTGACCTCGTCGCAGCTGTTGACAAAATCATGGGCACACCAACAACGTGGCAGGCCCTGGCAGTCGCCTCCTCGGCATCCGAGTGCAAAATGCTCTGCACACCAATTGGCGAGACCAGGAGGGGACTCTTATACTTTGTTCCAAACAGTTCCACGCCTACATCGCGTGTCGTGACATCAACAAGAAAGCGCGGTCTGAGACGGTATCGATTGAAAGCTTCATTGTTAGCTTTCGCCGTGGCAGCGCTGCTGGCGGAGCCGTAAACATAGCCAAAGTTGGCTGCGGGGATGTTCTGTTTGGCAAGGGATTCCCATTCTGCGGGGTTCGTTGAGAACAGAGGTGGGTGGAAGGATTGATAGATGTCGCGTTGAAAGTTAGAGAAGCTTGTTGGGTCTGGGATGGAAACGCCCGGGCTTAGCCTCTGGGGGTTAACTTCATCGTGGGTCATCTTAGATCTGATTGTTATTGTTATTGTAACGTAGTGTTGATAAGATGAAGCTGGAATAATACAAGACTTAAACGTAGAGAGCTTTAGCTATTAATCTTCCTACTAAGACCTTATATTATAACTTAAACCAGCTATTATAAAT